>OU426980.1:4140705-4740705 GCA_911387785.2 Aelia acuminata
CGAATTCTTCGTCCTCATCTGTCTTTTCACTTGCAATTCGGTCCTAAGAAGTGTCTAATGGTGACTAAAAAAAATAGTACGCGAGATATTGCATTGGACTAGAACTTTAGTCACGTTTAGACATGTCTTGTCTTGACTAAGTGATGTGTGCCCAGCCTTAAAATACTACTAAAATTTTTCGTTTTAGTGGGGTAACTGGTCATTAGAACTTTCTTTGTTGCAGAGTTCCTGCAATCTGAGTATGAGAGTTTAAGGAGGGAATGTAGCTACATCGGGGATATTGGCTAAAATATTGGGGCAATTTTGGATGAGGGATTGGTCTGATTGGGGAACGCCTTGGCAGCTGTAGAAGAGGAGAGCTAATTCATTAAGCTCTGGCTATCGATTGCCCATTACATCCAGGTGAGCCAGCTCCTATCCCATCATCCCCCCCCCCCTCCGTAATTTTCTAAAATATAGAAAAGAATTTCTGGAATAAAAATATATATATATATATATATATATATATATATATATATATATATATATATATATATCCTTATATATATAAAAATCTCGTGTCCCGATGTTTGTCTCTCTATTTCTCAGAAACTATTCAACCGATTTTAATGAAATTTGGCTCAATGTATATAGTTTTGGCCAACTTACCGGACCGGATAGTTTTTAACTTGATTAGTGATCAAAATAATTCTTATATAGCGAATTATTGCAAATACAGTAGGTCGTGTTTCGATTGATTAACATGGCGTCATATGTCGATTTCATAATGTTTTTGTTTATAAGCATGCTGTTGTAATACAGGTTATCATTATAATAATTTTGTATTGCGTTATGTGAGTGCAGTTATTTTTCCTATATTATTATTTTCCACAGACAAATAGTAATACAAATTTGTATTTATTGTTAATTTTCATTAAAGAATAAATAAATCAAGAAAAGATTACAATAAATACTCAAATGTGTAGGTACCTTTTCTTCCTTTTCCTTTTTTATTTGTATTTAAATTAAATTACTAGCTAAGCGCTGAAACGCTTTGCTGGGCCTACCCTGATATCAACTTTTAGTATAGTAAATGCATTTTAATAATTTAAATTAGGCTATTATTTGAAATAATACTCTATAAATGTTGTAACAGCACCAACTGTCATAGGTGTAACCTAATAGAAGCGTGGGGAGTCAGTGTTGCCAAAAATTAGTGAAAATTAGTCAATTGGCTACACTGCGGGTAACCAGTCGTAAAAACTCCCTCACAAAAAGGGTGTGTTTTGATTAGGTGTTGTGGGATACTTTGTGATTTGCTAAAGAACTGCATAATTAAGACTTTAATATTATATTTTCAGTTAATTTATTTAACAGAAGTTTCTTTATTTTCATTATTCGTTTTGTTATTATTATTTAAATACAGTGTTTTTTTATTTTACCAAACCTTTTTATCATTTTTATCCCGAGATCTAAAATGTAAAATTTAAAAAATGTCAGTGAAGATTTGTAATTCTTCCTTTATCAACAATAATTTAAAGTTGAGAAAATTTCATCCCAATCGAATAGAGGCTGTTACTGCCTAAGTTGTAATTATCTTTAAATGTAAAATTTAAGAAATGTTAGCGAAGATTTTAATCCCTTCTTTAATTTAAAGTAGGCTATTATTGGAAATGATATTTACTTATCTTTAAATGATTGTTAATTAAGAAAGGATTACAAATCGCGGCATTTTTTAAATTTTACATTTAATGATTATTACACCTCTACTGAACAGGAATAATTGTTATTTGGGTAACCTCAAGTTTCAGATTTATCCGCCATAAATATGAGAGTACTACTGCAAAATAATCCATTGGCAGATATATTTGTTAAACAATTGCTCTATATTGGAAACGGTGAAATAGAGCTAGCTGTATCGAAATTCAAAATTTATCAAATTACCAGAAAATTTCTGAACTGTTGTAGAGACGAAAAATGAACTGTCTACGAAATATAAAGTGTCTTTCCTGATATTTTGAACAATTATTTGGACTATAAGTGGCTGGGTAGTCGTGCTATTTTGGCAGCAAAAAATGTTGATTTCGATGAAATAAACTTCCACAATCAATTGACAATGTTCTAGATGTAAACGAAGCCGTAAATTTCCCATCTGAATTTTTTAATTCCCTGGATATACACCCAAACAATCTCCAGTTGAATATTGGCTCACCGATCATTCTTCTTCGTAACTTAAATCCACCTCAATTGTGCAACGGTACACGTTTGGTCATTAAAAGGATCACAGGAAATGTTATTGAAGGGAAAATGTTACCTGGAAGGTTTACAGGAGATATCGCCCTGTTGCCACCTATTCTCTTGGAACCGACAGAATTTTCAATAAAATTTAAAAGGCTTCAATATCCTATTCGTTTGGCTTTTGCCATGACCATAAACAAATCCCAAGGGCAAACAATGTCCACTTGGACTTTGAAAATCCGTGTTTTTCCCTTGGGCAATGGCATAACTCACGTGGGAAATGGGTATCGCCTGCTCACGTGTGTGGAAACCATCAAATCTTTGGTTTGTGTTAAAAAAAAAAAAAACAGGTTAACCCAAAACATCTTGAACAAATTAGTACTTGAATAAATAAATATTCTTAATTGTATTATGTAAAAACCTCTTTAAGAAGAGATTTATTATCACTCAAATATATTGCTAAATTAAAAGCTTCAACACACCACCCTCCTACCGAACACTTATTAGCCGAAGGGTTGGGAAATCGAGGTCTCAAAGAAATTGAGAAAAACGCCTATCAAAAGGACATATATGACGCGTTAACCAAGATTGGCATGACCCTGAGCAAAATTAAACCCGTTGTTAAACTAACAATACCAAGTTGAAGTAGTGTTAGGCCAATAATCAATAGATCAATGGCTGAGGTTATCAAAACTTACTTCAGTCATCCTTTTTAAAATTAGTGGAAAAATATAGCCATTTCGAGTTAGTTTATACCGATCCATAAAAAAAGGGCGATAGTGTTGGCAGCTCTGTGAGTCGTAAACACAACCAGCTCCTTTTTAATCAAACTACATTGAAGTATGAGATGTAAAAAAGAAAAACTTTAACTTTCCTATATTCTTTACCAAATACTTTTAAATGGTGTAATGCTCTATTCTCAATCACGTTGGATTTTGATTAGCTGAAAGGTTTTCATCTTTATCAATGAATATTGGTATTACTGTATTTGTTTAAAAATATTAGGATATAACTACTGAGCCACAGCAACGCGTGGCCGGGTCTGCTAGTATATATATATATATATATATACATAAAGGAAATTAAACAACCATTATAAAAAACCTTGGAGAGATAAGATAAAATAGAAAAAGCAACTTTATTTAGGACAAAGCCTTATATGAACAATTATAAACATTTACTAAAAATAAAGGTTTTTATTTATTTATACTTTTGCATTTTCAGGATCTTTTCCGTTTCAAGTACCGCTGTTACTAAACATTGATTTCTGCGATAATGTCTAAGAAAAAATATCTAAAGATCAAACAACCATTATAAAAAAACCTTATAGAGATAAGGTAAAATAGGAAATCGAAAATGTGGTTCGATGCTCGCAACACACAACTTTCACTTACCAACCTACATTTATCAACGTGTTTTGATAAATCTGTTAACGCCGTCAGGAAACATCACAGAAAATAACTTTTTCCATATCTGTTTGTTATGCTCCATAACTTAAAGAGTATTATAATAGTTAAAAATTGAAAGTCCTCAATACTTAATGACACTCAATAATGGTCATTAAAATAATCCCAATTTCAGTAATAGTAAAGTTTTTTTTTTTTTACTCCGTTGCATGCCCGAAAGAATTTTAATGGTTCCTCTTTGATATATCCGATTCATTCAGATTTGTAAATTCATGGAAATGTTAAGAATATTTCCATCTTTCGAATATTCGCAACTCATCATGGCTTATTGTGTTCTATAATCGACCAATAGTAGTCGGGAAAAAAAATGGAAAACTGAAAAGAGAGAGCAGTTTGTCTGGCGGATGATGGCTCAATAATAAAAATCGGAACCTCCATTGTTGTACAGAAATAGGAAACTTTCTTCTCATAGACGTTCTTGTCATGTAACTGTGATAGGTAAGAAAATTGAGAGATAGATAATGAACAATAGGCTTCCATCAACAAGGTAAACAAATCATTACGTGAACAAAGATATCGAGAAAAGAGAGTTAAAGGACAATGTGAAATTGCGTTATCTCAAAATGCAAGATTGGAGAGGGAAAGTTAAAATGAAAAATCTATTTTTTTATAAATAATAACGATATCGATATTTTTGTCTGTTCAATAGTTTTATTTCGTTTCATCGATATTTAATTTGACTATCGATATAAAGAAAACCAAACGTTAAGAAAGTAAGAAATCTGAATAATAAACTCATCCAAGTATTCGTAAATCTGACATCTAAAAACTGTTTTGACTTTTTTTTTAATCTAATCTCTAGTGATACGATTTTAAAATTTCTTTATTTCAACCCTTTTTTTCTTTTCCCTGTTTTTTCAATATTGAAACAGTTAAAATTTGCTTTCATAAGCTTATTATACTAGTATTTATTTCTTTGTCCTGTTAGCCTGTTTTGAATTTTTACATAGGTATAATGCAATAAACTTAATTGTTACAATACTGCAACACGTGGTGTATTCTATGCTGCAATACTACAATATGGGCCTGAACTCATGAACCTCAGCGTTAAATAAAAAAATCCATTCAAACGTCGTTCTGTGTTTTTAAGAAGTTGACGATTTCCATGTAATCTCTTGATGACTAGAAAAAAATTTCCAATGAGTTCTTTTATCCATTTTTAAATTCTGCTACCAATTATTCCTTCCTCCGAAAATAATGTTGTGTCCCCTATGAACACAACATAACTCTATGTGGATAAACTAATTTACTATTTATATTAACCACGACTAAATTTAGAATGCAAACAAATCTACTCTCGAAATAATGGTACTTCTAATGTCTTTATAAATAATAATGATCACTAACTGATATAAAAATATTTCTGAAAAAGGGTTATTTTTATTATAATTTTGATAATAATATGAAAATATTCTAACCATATTCTCTGCCGATTGGCCTTACATAGAGGTTTGCAAAGGGATAGATGTTACGAAGGGTAGATGTAGTCTACGAAAGCAATTTTTTCTACAATTTTTCTCCCTATTCTACTCCTCTGAGGGATGGCATGCAATACTACGTCTGATATATTTTTTTTTCTTGAAATATCTCTGTCGTTTCCTTTTCGCTCTTAGGGATCAGTCGTTGTGTTGGAACGTCTTTCGTCAATAGACTGCACGCATCAATTTTACTATCGCCAACTTTCATGGAGTATACCACACATCTTGTCATCTTGATAACGAAACGTAAAAATAAAAATTAAAATAGCGAGCCTTAAACAAAGGATCACAAAAATACTTGACTAAAATCTCTTTAACTTCAAATAAATAAAAATTTATCAAAAGAATTTATGTTAATTTAAATACTTCTTTTGTTTAAATTAAATAGTTGACATGGATGAAAATAAAACACATTTTTATCCAATAATTTTATTTATTTCTAAAATATATTTGGTGCAATAATACAAAAAGTAAAGCTTATTTATGAAAAAAAATTATTTTTAGCAAAATGTATGCTCTTTTTACATATCATTGCACCGAATATTTTATTTATTATTTTTTTATTATTTATTACTGTGTACATGCTTGTACATTTTACAGGTAGTCTGGCATCATTATTTTAATATCGAAACATAATAGTGCATGTTTACAATGTGCAATACAATTGACAGTCTATATTATTGAATTATGTTTATGGATATATGAATCATTATTTATAAACACTATATACAAATAGCATATGACATGTAATCATAATTACATATCCCACAGCCAACAATGGTACAATATAAGAATATATAATAGTTTAATTTATATATATAAATTACAGATGTCATTGCACCGAATATATTTTAGAAATAAGGAAAATGAATGTAAAATTATTGGATAAAAATGCATTGTAATTTCATCCATGTTAACTATATGATTTAAATAAACATAAATTCTTTTATTGGCAATAGTTGGTTCTAATTTTTTTCACAGTAGTAGAGGGTGAAGCGTGAAATTTGATCGATCAAACGAGATTGATCGGCAATCTACCAATTTTAAGAAATAAATCCTTAACATTAAATATATTATCGACCTCGAATCAGGCTGAATCATAAAATATATTTTCACTAAAAGACCTAACAATATGATGTTTTTAAAATATTTTTTAATCTTTTCTTCGTTTGACAATAATCATTTGAAAATCTTACAAAAGGAACAAATGCCTGAAAATATATCAACAGAAAGCTCAATAATACTGAGTCATATAATTCTCTATGTCTGACCCTGTACATAATAAACTTTTATAAAAATTAAAATGAAGAGAGGATTCTTATAAAAATTGATATAAAATACTCAGAGTGGTGGTATTCATATATTTTTCATTCTCACTAATAAACAAAATCTCACGCTCTTTAATGAAAAAATAATTATTCGATTATCGTCATTTGGTGGGGAGTTATAGATTTTTGGCCTCTGAATTAAAAATCTTTCCCACTGTGAGACGGATCTACCACAATTTAAAACATAACCTACACTCAATGAAATGGAAGAATGGGGAAAAAAACATCACAATTTCATGAATATGTATGGATTGTTTTTTGTTTTTTTTATAAAAAATGAAAAAAAGAATCTACTTCATATATTGGATTTCACGGATGCAAACTACCATGCATTTTTAAAAACCTTTATTTATATTTAAAACTGTATAATATGATACATCTAGTAAATGTGAATACAAAGATGAAAATAAAAATGACATGAATAAACTTGTAGATAAACTACCCATCGGTTGCTCTCTAATAATAATTCTAAATCGAGGCCATCTTGTTTTCAGACGACAGGTGGGTTGTCAGGAATTGAGGAAGAAGCTAGGATGGGGAACGAGAGTTCAATTTACTTCATATAGTATTACATCATACATTGTTAACTTTACTGTTTCATAAAAATGTTACGATCTTTATAAGAGGTAATTTTAAATTTGTAAAAACCAAAGTTAATATAATCTTTAAGCCAGAAATATCAAAATTATAGTAAAACATTAATCCATAAAATCACATATTGTTCGCTTAAAATATCTTATGGATTACACTTTTACAAATATTAACATATTAACACATTTAATAGAAACAAAACTAATATTTTTACGCTGATCTTACCTTGGCTACAATTAGATCAAGGTATAATTATTATCAAACCAATTGCTTTCAATTAATTTTTTTTCAAAGATACTTTTTAGTTTATATAATTCAAATTTCAGGTAGTTAGATTGTATTAAACTCCTTTGCTGCCAGTAAACAACGCGTAAAAATAAATATGTATGATTTTTTTTTTTCAATTTACTTCAAATAGTAATATAGCTTTATTGGAATGATAATCATTCATGTTTGGATGAAATCAGTGACCTGTTCGCTTAAAATATCTTTTGGGTGGTTCTTAATTAGCAAAACACATTTTTTCCTGCCTAGATATCGATTTTCATAATATTTGACGAGAAAAGGAAAAAAAGAATGATTGTGGTAATGATTGTAAACCATTTTTTTCTACCTGTTATTTGAATTCTGAATCCGACTACACCACATATATTTAATTAAATTAAACCACATTTAAGCATAATAGAAACTTACGTTTCAGAGAAAACCGATTTTTTAGCTTTGTGGAATTATATATGTGCAGATATATAAGAAGGTACTTAAATGGTTCTTAATGTGCTGATCATAATTGATAAAACCCAATTTGTTCCACCTCGATCTAAAGAATCACTATGCCACCATGAATCACGATAAAAAGATTTTATTTCATTCACATTTTGGACTACAATTAGCAAAACCATGGAACAAATTCGTTTTTGTTTTTTGTTAAATCTTTTACATACCACAGCACAAATATTTCCACATAATTCATCATATATATGTATATAATCCATCAAAAATAGATCGTTATTAATATCGTAATATCATCATGAGATTCAATTCAGTTTAACTATCTCATGACATTTTACAATTTTATATATCGAAAATCATTTATTAAATTAAAAGTCTCTTATATGGGACAATAATAAGACTGATTGGACCTCTGGGCCTCTCACTATAACAAAATAGATCCTATATTGACACACACACACACACATATATATATATATATATATATATATATATATATATATATATATATATATATATATATATATATATATAAGTCGAGTTCCCTTAATCATTTTTTCATCTTAAATGTTGAACAATTCTTTACCCTTTTTGCAAACTTATTTCATTTTTATATTACATACTGAAGCACCCTAACCTCTAGAAAAAAAGAAGTTACATCCCCTAATATGTGATACCCAATACTTTTTATAATGAGATATCCCATATTGAGGCACCCTTTTATCACTGAGTCGATTCGGAATAGCGTATAAGAAAACAAAAAAATATATTATAATAACTTCTATATTGCGATAAAACCCAAATACAACACAACCTAATTTACGAAGGTTATATAAATATTAATTAAAGAAGATAAAATTTGTTATCATTTACAGCGTCCGTCGGTTTATGAGGAGAGTCGGTTAAACGGGAGCCGGTTATGCGGGGGTCTAATGTAATTGGTAAATGTGAGAGTGCAATTTTCTAACGCTACAATTAGTTCTAAATCAGACGAAACCACATTTATAGCACGACAGGGCCTTACATTTGATGTAACGTAACACGATAAGTAGTTGACCACTTGCCTTAATGCTCGTATCTCAATTTATAAAACCCGTTTCGATCCGTTGAATCACTAAGTTTGGGTGGATATTTTATTTTGGACCAAAAAACGAACACCGAGAATGCGATACGCAAAAGCTCCGTAAAATTCTGAATCCAACGATACCACATTCATGGCATTTGAACACGACAGGACCTTATAATCCATGAAAAACCGATTTTTGGGCTTTGTGAAATAATATATGTGGGATTGTTCATGGCTCCGACTATTTCATTGTTACTATCCAGTATACAATATAAGTATATAATTATATTAGATCAGTGACAATGAAATAGTCCAGAGCCATGAATAATTGTTAATAAAAGTG
This sequence comes from Aelia acuminata, assembly GCA_911387785.2. NCBI lineage: Eukaryota > Metazoa > Arthropoda > Insecta > Hemiptera > Pentatomidae > Aelia > Aelia acuminata. Next base: position 4,149,924 of record OU426980.1, read on the forward strand.
GATCATTTACAATAAAGAAATGACATATATATTTTTTATGTATAGACAAATTGCGATGGAATAAAAAAATGTTCAACAGATAACCCCAGAAGATGGGCCAAAAGCCTGAAACGGGATAATAAATACGGGATAACAATACGAAACGGGATAACGCATTGAAAGAGATTCCTCGTATACGTTTAAAGAAAAACTTTCGTTTTTTTTAAATAATCCTACTTTATAATTATGATCAAATTGGCTCCAATTTACTATACCGTTATTTATTTCCATCTGTCGGATTTATTTTTTATGTATTGGTTGTATGGCACTTTTTGTATGGGCTACCCTTTGCCTTTAGAAGAGATGTAGGGAGTGGATATTTGCAGAGAAGGGATGGACACTAGCATTGATGTTATCCCCTTTTTCTTTTACGTACTTTTTGCTCATGAGGTTCTTCACGGTTCTCGGAGGGTCGGGAAAAAACTAGTATGCTCCGAATATTGGTGTTTTAGTCACACTTTTTTATTTTACTTTTATCTTATTGTAGACATTTCCATTAGCAGCCTTTACATCTCTGCCTCTGCCTAACTCCCTACTTCATAAAAGCTATCTACTTTTTTTCTCCTATTACATATAGGTCCATATTAAGTGTATTTTTATCAAACTATGAATAAATCGCGTTAGTCATTAGGTACTTTGATTTGTTGTATTGTAGAGTCGAATCGAGTCTTAGGGAAGACCCTTATCTTGAATAAAATTTCAAATTTTTTTTATTATTGAGTGAATTTCGATGTATTAGGTACCATAGAACAAATACGTTTTTGTTTTTTGTTAAATCTTTTACATACCACAGCACAAATATTTCCACATAATTCATCATATATATGTATATAATCCATCAAAAATAGATCGTTATTAATATCGTAATATCATCATGAGATTCAATTCAGTTTAACTATCTCATGACATTTTACAATTTTATATATCGAAAATCACCTATTAAATTAAAAGGCTCTTTTATGGGACAGTAATAAGACTGATTGGACCTCTGGGCCCCCTCACTATCACAAAATAGGTCCTATATTGACACACAAACACACACACACACACACACAATACATATATATATATATATATATATATATATATATATATATATATATATAAGTCGAGTTCCCTTAATCATTTTTTCATCTTAAATGTTGAACAATTCTTTACCCTTTTTGCAAACTTATTTCATTTTTATATTACATACTGGAGCACCCTAACCTCTAGAAAAAAAAGAAGTTACATCCCCTAATATGTGATACCCAATACTTTCTATAATGAGATATCCCATATTGAGGCACCCTTTTATCACTGAAATAAAAATAGTTATTAATAGATTAAAATTATTGTAATGGAATATTACTTCAATTGCTTAATAACCATCATAGATGGAACTGGAGGTGAAAGAATTTAATATTGAAATTATTTAGCAGGACGTATTTATTTCATGACTGAACATATCCATAATACTTTTTTCTTAATTTTCTAACCAGATAAAAGCTTAGTTAATAGTGTTTTTTTTCTTCTCAAAATCAATAATTTGGCACTTACAGAAAAGTGCCAAGTTAAAAATACAAAAGTATCACTTCGGAATGATGAATCCGCACAGGAATTTATGATCACGTTGTATATTAATATCCTAATGTGACTGAGTGTATCCGCAAGAAGACAAACAAAGAGGTGCCTGAATCCTTTGTTAAGGCCCCTAAAGTAACTGAAAATAAGCACTTCGAGGAAGAATTGAATTCCTTTTTAATGGGCATAGAGATTGGAAGTCGGAAATCAAAAGCTAATTTGAATCAATAAACGCCACCATTTTAAATTTAAACAATCCTTTCGGAACTCGAAGAAGTCTTAAAAATCAGCTTTCTAAAGGATTATCAATGCTCGGCCTTTCTGAAATTTCTCCATGAATTTTCTGGACTTTTTGGTGTCCATCCATCATTTACTTTTATTCTTTTAGTCTTTTTTTACTGTTATCGATGTGTAATATCCTTTAATCCATAAAAATAATCTTTTAAACAACCCAAAAAAATGTTCTTGAGTTTTATTTCTTGGCAAAATCTTCCAGGAACAGTGTCGAAACTGGAATAACCATTCAGGAAACATAGAAAAGTATTTCATTTTTAATAAAAGTACAGCGATATTATATTCTAGTGATATTACATATCTTTATTTCGGTATTTATATGACCGAGATATGACTGCACCGAACAAAAACATCAAAATTGATCAACCGGAGGGGGCACTTTACTTAATACATTTTGTATCAATTTCTCGTGTTTTTTTTATTTACTCAAAAACGGCTTTAACGATTTTGATCAAACTGGTTATTTGATGTATGTATATGCCATTTTTACCTCTATAATTTATAATAGACTAAGCAATTTTGTTGAATTTAATAAAATTTTACCGGAGGAACAGTTTTCGTGCAGGTATGGGATGTAGGAATAGTGTTTTCTCGCTGATATCCGCTATAAACATTCAATTTAAACTGAAAAGAAGAAAAATATTTGGTACTTTTATTGATCTAAAGAGAGCATTTGACTTTCTGAATCATAACTTATTGTGGTTTAAGTTATATAATTTGGGACTAAGTGTTAAGATAATTAGGATTCTTAGAAATTTGTATGAAATGGCTAGTTTTTACTAAAATAAAACTAGTTTTTTAAGGGGTTTTATTATTATATAAGGGGCGAACATCCAGCGAGATTCATATAACAGAGGGTGTTCTTCGAGGAGAACTATTAAACCGATGGAAACTCTTATTTTATTTTTTTATTATCACTTTTTCTTTTGTTTTTTTAGAAAATATATTGTAAATACTCTTTAGCCTCCTTGTAAATAATTGTATAAATATGTATATATTATTAGATGTGAAAACCAGTTTCTTTTCACTTAATTGAATATTTAACTTTCATTTATTTTTTACACTAGAGGTTACCTTTTTTTTTTGTAGTTATTTGTACCATTTCAGTTTGTTTATTTAAACTTTACTCTAAGGCTTAAAGCCCTCTTTGTATATTATTTAATTTTGTTCTTAAGGGACATGTCCCAGAACAAATAAATAAAGAATTATTGTTAATATTATTATATTTTACGTTTTTTAAATAGAACTTAAAAAATAGAGTTATCCAATTCTGAAAGTAAAAATTAATCAATTCTATTTTTAATTGTTGAAAGAGACGTAATTTTTAATTTTTTCCATTTATGTTGTATAATTGATTATTTAATGATTTCGAATAAAGCGAATTATACAATTGAAGAAATTCATCCCATGAATTAAGAAAGAAAAAAAAAATAGTTTCAATCATAAAACAAAAGACTGATCATGAGGAAAAGCGTTAAGAAAACTTGGTCCCTATCGCCACACAAAACTTTATTTGTTATTGTAAAGTTGTGAGAAAAGTAATTTTCGGAGGTCTTAACTGAAATTGCTCTAATAAAAGGCAAACTTTTACTTTGGAGTTTGTAGTTCTGCGTTTACCTACTTTCTTCCCAAGGCTTACCTGCCCTCCCCCCTCTTCCAATTAATAACGTCGATTTCTATTTTGTCACCAAAATTATTGAGTGAGCTCCTGAGGAAACTTTTTTAATTTTTTTTTTAATATCAAATTAATAAAAAATTTTTTTTATTATTTTTTATGAAACCTTTACCAATATTAGCCGGAGGTTGGTCTATCACCCGGCTTATATTATATGTTTAATCTTATGTAATTGTTTGAAAAATATTACGTGAATCATACGTCTCAGTCAATTTCTTTTTTGATACGTATTACGTTTTTTTTTAAAACCTATAGGAACACCCAAATGTGTCCAGATGAAAAGAAGTTAAAAAAAAGCTGACCTGGAGAACAAGGATCATTTGTACATATACATAAAGAATACCAGAATTGTTTTTTTGTCCCAGATTATTGTGTTCATGTTTATAAAAATTATAGAAAGGAAAACTGTAATATTTTTAATAATCCTGGGTAACTCTTGGTGAACCATCGGCATCGCTTGGGGAGGAAGAAAATGCTCTGTATCTGGTGTGATCAGATGGGTGTTACCTACTATGAGCTGCTGAAACCTGAAGAAACTGTAAATACGGAACGCTACCTACAACAGATGATAAATTTGAATAAAGATTTGCGCCATAAAGTCCCAAATACCAAGAAAGGACACACAAAGTGATCTTACTCCATGACAATGCCCCATCACATTCTGCTAAACGGACCAAGGAAACGATCCAAGTGTTTGGTTGGTAAATTCTTCCGCAAGCGGGTTATTCACCAGATTTGGCCCCATCCGATTACCACCTATTTGCATCGATGGGACACGCACTAGCTGAGCAGCGCTTCACTTCTTATGAAAATGTACGAAATTGGTAAAGTGATTGGTTTGACTCAGAAGAGGAAGCATTATTTTGGCGGGGAATCCACAAATTGCCTGAATGATGGGAAAAATGCATAGATAGCGAAGGACAGTACTTCGAATAAAAAAGTATGTATCATTTTTACACAATCAACTCTTATTTGCTATTTGAAGAATTCCGGTTTCATATTTACACACCTGGTAGGGGTCTATTCATATATTCCAGCTATATCATTTTAAAGTTTAAACTTGCACTAGTTTATAGTGGCTATCCAATCCACCGCTTACCAAGAGCTTTACCAAAACTCCAAGCACGTAAAGATTACCATTTCCATTATAAATAATAATATTTTCATAGTCTTATCGCAAAGTTTTTCTGTCCTATTTACTTGGTATAAAATTATCTTTAATAGAAATAATATCTAGAAAAATGGAAGGCTGCCAAGTTGAATTTAATTGTTATTGCGAATCGGTTCAGTTCATTTCTCTAAGCTTTTCCCTATAATGAGCTCAAATTTAAAAAAAGACAACGACAATAAGTTCAATTTGTGGCGTATTTTTTTGTTTTCTTTTGGTGAGATCATAATGACTTTAGGCTGTTCTCGATTATTTGCAATCTGGAAAAAGTGAATTTTACGAAATATTAGAAATTATTACAGTACATATTTATGATTTCCCAGAAGATGGGATTACGATTATTGCTTTTATATAACTATTCCTGACAACAACAAAAAAATATATAAATAAAATTAATAAACATATAAGAAATTTTAAATATTAATATACTTAGATAGAGTTTTTCGGTACAGACAAAAAGATACCAGCGATATGTCAAATTTTCTACCGTTAAGCTGCTACAAAGCCATCGTCTGTTTCGCTCTATCTTTCAATTAATTGCGGTTTTTATGACTTTTTATCAAGCAGTTCCTTTTTCATTGAGAGCTTTTGTACAGTTTAAATAAACAGAGATAGATATATTTGGTTTTCAACATTCAAAAGTGAGTACTAAATGTTTATCACTTCTGGTTCTTTAGCTTGTAAAAAAAGTTATATTAAGTTCGTAATACAGTATCGTCCCTTACGCCCTAAAAAAAAAAAAATCAATCCATATCTTTATGGGTTCATAATTTGCTAACTTGTTGAATCAACTTATAGTTTTTTTTAAATATTTTATGTTTGAGGGGAATTTTGAGAGAAGAAAGGGAGTCGAACCCAGGCCTCCGCGTGACATGCACGGTACGCTATCCACTAGGCCTGACTCCAAGCGGAGTCAACTCTCATCTCCCCCGATCTCGCATGTTTTGCGATTTTCTACAGGGGGTGCACCATTTTTGTCCAATTGACAGGATCTCTTTTCAGCGTCAATTTTTAAATATTTTTATAATAAATTATTTTTTTCTTATGAGTAACCACCTAATTTAATTTTAAATATTTTATTTTTGCTTATAGACAAACTCGATATAGGTATAATTAGCTTTAAAATGATGTTAAGTGTTCATCGAACGGAAATTGGAGTACGGTAAAGTTTTAAAAATAATATCTAATTACTCTTAATTTGTAAATTATGCGCTATTTTAGTTTTGCTCCTTACCAGTGTTTCTACTTTCATAAAATAAAAACTGTTGGAGAAAAACATTTTTTGATCAAATTAATTACCAAAGTATCAATATATTCTAAAATTATTAATTGATATCAGATTATTTATATTCTAGGATTGAAATATGTTTATTGATAAAATATACGTCATTCATAATTTTTTTTTTAATTGATATCAGATTATTTATATTCTAGGATTGAAATATGTTTATTGATAAAATATACGTCATTCATAATTTTTTTTTTTTTTTTATGAGCTCGAAATGACAGCAAAATAGTCCAAGGCTTTAGAGATTACATTTAAGGATGTTATTTCAGTATCTATTTATGGCAGTTCAGTCTTTTTTTTTTTTTCTTTAAATATGATCAGATCGAATTTATCCTCCATGGGAGAAAATATTATTCAATATGATATCGACATCGATTCCCTTCAGTTTCCCCGTTTTCTCGTACTGGAAAAAATCAATAAAGACTTGAGATAACTCCAGTCATACTCAATGGAAAGTATTTTCCAGGAAGCATGCTGAGTGCTATTGGTTGTGGAATCATAAAATGCAAGACGAAGCGTCAGGAAATCGAACAGTAGATTATGTATTTTTGAGTATGGGAAAATTCGCGTTTCATATTAGAGACCAGGCTTGTACAAAAGAAAATGTTCTCTCATATGAAACACGGTGAATCTATTTTGCACGATAAGGAAAATAGAACATGCCCGAGTTTCAAATTTCACCTGACGCTATATTAAATAAAAATAACATTTTTTTTCTAATTCTTTCTTATTTACAATGCAGCAATCATTCCTATGGCTTCGATTTGAATCAAGGTTATTGACCAAGAAGCATCAGAGTAAAATTTTCTTATAATTGGATGCTCTATAAGGATCTGTAATAAAAATATTTAACATTAAACTGTAAGTTACAAAGTAAAGTGAGCTGGATAAAAACTGGGTATGTTCACGTAGACAGTAATATTAGGAAAAGATTGCTCATAATCGATGACGATGCTTTTCCAAAAATTTCTGTCCTGATTGAATTTGGCAGATTTAGAAAAATGAATGAATTAATAAAAATTACTTACTGTTAAAGCTCCCATTTTGTAATTTTTTTAAAGTATTGGAATAAGGAAGTATGATTGTTGCCACATTGTGACGTAATATACTAGTCGCTTGCCGTTAATTAGAAATGGGTATCAATTGCCAAAACGTCGGAAAAAGAAAATTAATTTTTTTTTATAATTTGAATACATTGTAACAGTGTTTTGCTGTTTTTTTTTTGTTTTTTTTTTTTTTTGTTTTTTTTTTTTATTAGAGCCAAAAGGAATGAAATTTGAATAAAAACACAAGAAAAAAAAAACAATCCAAAGATAAGGGATGGGATATAAAGAAAAAATATAGGTATTTTTTGTTGTTGTTATTAAAAAGCACTTTTAATGAGAGCTTATCAAGTATGCCACCTATTTACCCTCTTATATCCTCGACAAGCTTTTTTTTTTTTTTTTTTGTTTAAATTCAAATTATCGAAATAACTAAAACATCGATGTTTTTGAGCGGTCACACATTTTCCCATGTTATAAGTTCGGAAATAAAAATAACTTATACATACGCTAAGTAAAACTGGGTTCAGGACTTTATCCATTAGTCAGGGTGTCTAGCGGGAGTTATATTGAAATGTTTGGAAAAAATGCGTATAAAAATAATTATACGAGAATTTTTAAATTTGGATCGTAAATGCAGAAATTTTACTGTACCACTCATCGAATTTTCTAATTGTTTAATAAGAATAACTGCCACTGTTCAATACCTTTTTTTAATCTCTCGTAAGGACTGTAATATACTACCGTGAAGAAGAGATGGGTTTCGATATCCATAACATCGATGTTTGCAACAGATGATTTGTTTATTTATTATAAATACATCGCCTGAAAAAAATCAATTTTTTGGTACATTTTAAAATATTGAAATGATGTTTCTTCTATTCTAATAGAGCGAAAAACTTATGGATATTAAAATGGATCGATAACAAAAATATAGGCTTCCTTTTCTTGTTACTAAAATTCTTTTGTAATTATTTCTTGCGTTCAGTACAAGTTTGTTTTTTTTTTCAGTGAAATTTCACTAATAGTCTATGGTAATAAATTGAAATTATTAAATTCAGCGATGTTATTGAGTGGCTTCGATAATATTTCGAATAGGCGTAGACTAGAATTAATAATAATAATTAATAGAATACGTAAGTTACATAAATAAATAAAACTTTATTCACTAATTTATCCATTAATATTTATTTCCATCTTACGAGTCGGGAGTAATTTCAAAAATATCCTATAAGATCCTGAAGATCCTTAATCGTCAGTAATAAAATATAAAAAGTCCGAGCCTTAACTACAATATACAATAATTTTATAATAATAAAATGTCGACCCTCACTTGTATTTTGTGTTACATCTCATTATATTAATTTTAACGTAAATATTTTTTTCTCTCTCGGAGATTGGAAGTGGAGTGGAGGGAATTTGTGAAGCCTGGTCTGCTAGACACTCTTATTAATATTTTTTTTCGATTTTTTAAAAAGCGGCACTAATAATTTGGATTAAACTCGTCATGCTTATTGAAATCAAGTATTGTTTAATATCAGGTAAGTTTTATCATCATCAAAATGTTTTGAGGGGGCTTAAATAGGGAAGGGGACTTGAATTTTGTTTATAAAGTGGTTTGTTCTATAGAGTATCTTTGTTTTTGTTGAAATGGAGAATGAACAGTCTCTCTTTATACCTAAAAATAAGAATTGCTCAATATGAAATATGAAAAAAATCGAGTAAACATATACGGGAGAAAAAATAAAAATATTTCGACAACTCATAGAACACCCGCATGTGCAGTTTGCCTTTAATGACACTTTTTTTTTAAGGAAAGGCGTTCTGTTCATGCGAGAGAGTTGTCAACGTGTTTTGGAACATAGATACTCGAAATTATTTGTTTCCATGGCCTCTAAATGAAGTTTTCAACAACTAAATTGAGAATTAAAAAATCAGACGCGATGAAGTATTATTTTTAAATACAGGTCATAATCATAATATACCAATTGTTATGCGATTACCTTATAAGAATAAATTGTTGCTACAACCTTGTGTTTGTGTTATCTTTTATTATATTAATTCTTACGTATTTCCTTTTTTTTCTCTTAGGCGTGGGTGTGCGGAAATTACACAGGAATTTATTCAGACAGCTTGATAAATCTGTGATAGATTGTAATACTTGTCAACAAACATGTTTATTAAAATGAAATACACATAAGTGATTTATCCTACGGCTTACCGCCCGAAGAGTAAGGATCGTGGTTAGGGCAGAACCACCACCACCAGGCTCTTGGTTGGAAGAGATAGGATAGCCCTCGACAAAGACCCTATTGAAAAATTCCGGCTATTTAGGGTCTTGTCCAATACAGCTCCACTCTAGGGCACAATACCTGACCATCGGCTTGCCAATCTCTCCTCTAAGCCCTCCAGATATCTGGAATTTATTTACCCATCTCTTTCGTGGATTGAGTTGTCTTGAGTGATGCATTAACGTTTTTCACCACTCAACCTTTTAAGAAATGTACTCTACTAACATTAAACGTTTGAATGAATTCTTATCTCAATATTGATTGAAGCAGCATATAAACTTCAGTTCTCAACGCACACAGTGATTCAAATATTTATAGACAAGATAATACCACCTCTATATAAATTGGCCCAACAAAAAGTTCAAAAAAGAAAAAAAAAACAGATGATTATTTCTGTTACATTCTAAAAAATTTTTTTTTTTCTAGAATCATCTGGAACAGTTAGAGTGATATCACATGTTTTTGAATGATCTAGTCCTTTCCCGGTATAAATTTTTATAAATATTTTCAATGATATATTTTGATCCTGCAGTTGATGGTATTGGTACGATATTACAGTGAACGTTTATCAACAGAATATTGTAGCTCTATTTAAACTTTTTTTGTTGAACAGTTTTAATAAATTCTCAATACACCTGCCCAAAATATATTAAATAACATAACTAACCAGTACGGAACATAAAAGTAACGAATTTGTATAAAAATTAAATTTGTGTAGTAAAATGAACGTTAATATTACCCCAGTTATGTAAAAGTGTAAGGATAACTATTTCTTATTGCTAATGTTTTGAAAGATTCGTACATTTTAAGTCGTTTTTTTTTAAATTTAAATAACCCTTGATAAATTATTTTCCACTGATCTTCAATGCGTTTGAAAGCTAATGAATTTCCAATAGAGAATAGATACATCTGTTGGAACAAATCAAGAGGAAACGGAGGAAAAGTGTTCAGTCTGTGGGAAGGCGCAGGTGCCCACTTAAAATTAGTTGTTATACCTTGTAAATTACTGATGGAGAAAAATACTGGTAGGAGATTCAATAGAGAAGGGTCTGTGAAACCACCTGAGTACTTTATTAAGTCTGTATTTAAGGGTTTAAACTTGAACAATGTAGTCATATAAATTACCCAAATAGACCAAAACTTGTGATGATATATATATATATATATATATATATATATATATATATATATATATATATATATACTTTTTTTTCTTATCGCTGTTACCCGAGAGGATATCGAACTGACCAGAATTAATTAATACACGTATTATCACTGAATATAAATATATTAATTGACTTACGCAATATTACCATAATTATTTAAATGGATTTGTAGTATAGTAATTAAATATATTACATCAATATCATGCTGGGGAGTTGATGATAGTGTAATTTAATTAATTGCTTCCATCAATTATACCATATATGTAGGTAATATATTAATATGTATTGCAAAGGTGAATAATTAATAATATCAATAAGGAAGTGTTTAGGCCCGACAACCATTGACTTCATGTCTATTAAAATTATATTAATGCACAATAAATTGAGGAATATTGCGTGGTGGCGGTCAAAAATGGACAAATAGTATTAAACTATTTTATTGTTCCCAACGTTTCGACCCAACAGTGCAGGTCTTCTTCAGGGCAAGTGACGTTGGAGGTGTCAAAGCCTTTATTCTAGGATGACTACAATAAAATAGTCGGTTTGACTAAGAGACAAATTAATAATAACTGTTGTTATTTTTATTACTGAAAAATGTTCTCAACAATAAAAATCGTGGTGTTGCTAAATATTCTTATATTAGTAACATTGATCATTTTTGCACTGTTAAACATTACAACAGAGAAATAGATAGTCACCTAAAAGAGACACCCTCGTTAAAAAAAATCCTGTCAGAAATCCTGAAATTCGTCATCAAAAAACCATTTTCATTACAGCCATCCTGTTTGAGAAAATGATTCAGAACATTTGACACAGAAATGATTGCGAATGAGTCATCTGCCTTTAGCGGTTTAGAGTCATTGGCGTTAGAGAGATTTAAACGGGATTCAAACTGGAGAAGGAAAAGTTTTTTTTTTTTTTTTGTAGATTTTGATCCCTTATATATATATATATATATATATATATATATATATATATATAACAATACAACATTGTTAACATTTAAAGTTCCCCTAAACATAACCAATTTCTGACATAATTCCTCTTAAAGTCTTTTCTTTAAAAAAATGATGTATATAAATTTACAATAATGTCACTCTAAATAAAAATTCTTTTCCGCTCAATGAAAAATTGTATGAACCATACTGAGAATGACACATCTTACGTCAAAAATATTGTAATTGTTATTTTAATTCTGTAGGCTTATGAAAAAATTGCAACCAATCCCTTAGCTACGAGTATCTTCCTAAAGTGTGCTTCATAACCATCCTCCACCTATTTTTCTGAACTAGAGCTCCACATGGACAAACTTGGAATCTTCACCAGATACTGAAACAACTAGAAACTGCTCAACGTTGTTACTTTTTTACAAAGGTACTTCAGTCACACACTCTATTTGAGTAATTGTTTAACTTCAGTTACACTCTCTGTTTCCACACCAATACAAAATTACAAGAAGGCCTTGTGATCTCCCAATGTAGAAATATTATTATTATTGGAGTACTACCAGTGGCTAGTTTATATGCAGCCATGTTTATGTCATTGTTTAGTGGTCACATTTACTCATTGAATATTATAGATAATCTATATTTTCCAGGTGTTCCAATATTTGTGCAGCTAACTTGTAGTAAACTTAATTCCTTACACTGACATTATCAATATATTTTGTTTAGCCTTTTGATTTTTTTTTTTTTTTTTTTGGATTCCTTTCCCCATAAATATTTGCAATCAATTTTGAAATATAATTATATTTTAATAAATTAATTAACTTAATTGTTTTTTATAAACATATTAATAAACTTAATTGTTTCGATATTGGTAAACTGCGCACGAAGGGATGTCTAAACATTTTTAAATAAATAAAGTAGTTTTTTTTTTCTTTATTTTAATTAAAACAAAGGAAGTGACGACTTTACGAAAAGCCATGATGAAATGAAACATGACAATTAATCGTCATATTTAAAATGTCCTATCCTTCATGCCAGGTGTTCCAAAAATGGAACGCATATTATATACTAACTTTTCTAATTAACTTTTCAAACTAATTTTTTCATGGAACTTTTATTTAATTTCAGCTAATGTTATTAATACAAAAAAATTTTTTTTGTGTGTTTTCGCCTCTACCCTAAAGGGTCATTGGTGTCTACCGGTGGTTTATATCATTTAAAATATCAATTTTTTTCTTTTAAAACAGGCTTTGGACACTAGCCTCATCCGGCTTATCAGAAAATTTGTATATTTTTCCTCTATCAGACGTTCATAGGTAAAAAAACATATGTAAATGGCTATCAATATTCGACTGGCTGTTTCGCAATTAATGGAATTACCAAAATGTGTTTTTTCCCCTTTTTCTTTGTTGTCTGTTTAACGTAAATTTATGCCACGAAGGCTAATCGGACGATGCTACTGTGGGAGTCCCAAATTGGGCTATCCAGGTATACTTAGGATAGGAATCTTTAACCTGACGTCTTACAGGCTCATGATCTCCATTTTACGTCCTATCAGAGGAACGGCATAGCCAAGGATTTTTTACTCCCCATAAAAAATCCTAGGGCCGCCGCGAGACGCAAACCCACGAACTTTAGTATTGTAGGTTGTTATGCTAACCACTACACCACAGGGGTGGTCACTTTCTTCCTTCTTCTTTGTTTCTGCCAACTAACAAATTTAGATTTAAGATTTAGACTAGAGATTAGAAACTCAGATTTAGAGGGCAACGTCAGCCCGGTTTGCGGTATCTTCGACTTGAAAAATAAAGGAAGTAGCTATCGATTTCATTGCACAATCACCAGTATTTATTAGTCCACTTTCGAAATTTTCTTTCCAACGAGGAGGGCGCTATCCTCCTCCACTCGAGTCCATTAAATTGAGGTCCTACCGTTCATTTGAATTCAATTTAATCCTCGCTTTCCTTATCGAACATTCCTCCTCGGAGCCAAAGTGAGGAGGAGGAGGGAGGGAATCCAAAGAGGCCGAGAAGAGAGGACTACCGGGAGGTGAGCTGGGCGGGGCATTAGCAGATAAGGTTCTTTTACTGGGCCTTTTTGATTTGGGACCATTCGAAGCGGACTCAGCATTTAGATAACCCTTGATGCATTTGGAAGCCGGGGGAGAGATAGAGCTGTGACAGCGGAGCCCAATAACCACTCCGTCACGATAGGGATTTTCATAAACAAACATCCACGATAGCCCAGGCCCCAAAGGCTATCCTCATAGATTAGCTTACTAAACGCTCGAGTCCAGCCGTTTAGTCTTTACCCAAAAATGAGAACGATGTAGTCTTTTTTTCCTTTTTTTTTTTTTTTTTCTTTAAAGGAATTTTTCGATTAGTATATTTTTAATGTTAGTCCGAAAGGTGTTCCAACTGATTCGAAGTATCGAAATAAAACTTGTAAATAAAACTCAGCCCTTCATGCATGGTCCCTTACCATTCGAAGGGCTTCCAGCAATGAACAAAGCAGAGTGAAAAAAAAATCCCTAGTGTCTTAATCAAGTCTCTTATGCTACAGCAGCAGTCCTAAATTTTGCCAATTCAGGTATAATGAGGATAAAAATCTTTAAGAGCTCCTAACTTCGCACAGGCTTGTTTACCTCCTATCCGAGGGACGGCATAGCCAAGGTATTTTACTCCCTTTACAAAATCCTAGGGCCACCGTAGTACGCGAACCTCGAGTATTTTAAGCTGCTTTGCCTCTACAGCACAGGTAACCCCTAGTCTCTTATTGAGAGCTAGCTATCAATATTAGCTAATACACAGTTATTTATATTGGTTTAACTTTATTATTGGGCATAAAGTTATTGAACACTTTTTTAGTAAAAGCCTACTACCCCTAAACTGCCTATGGATGTTGCCTATATCGGGTCTTTATGTAACCGAAACATAAGCAGGGCCGCGTTTAGGACCAAATCTAGAATCGGGGGGGGGGGGGGTTCACGCCGTGTCTCATAAGTGTGTGTTACCTTTTCCCTGACAACACATGTGTTTTCGCATTTTTTCTGAGCTTATTTTGTTTTTAATATATAAGAGTGGGATCTATACAAGCAACAGTATTGCGATTAGGGTTTATTAGAAAATACAAAAAAAAAATATATAAATATGGTGAGGCCCGTGTGTCCCTCCCTATTTCCGCCTCTCAATTATAAGCCAACGCCTATCGCGTATTTTTCCGTTTAAAAATGTTGTTGGTTAATTTTGTTAAATCCCAGGTTTCTAGTTGCACTCACTATGCTCGTTGTCCAGAGATAAATAAACCTCTCAACGGGTCCTTTTCAGTTGAGATGGGCTATACTAAACGGCGCCATGTTGGCCGCGCCGAAGAAGTAGCATATGGAAACTAATAGCCTACTTTTTGAGCTATCCACAATCTTTAGTTTCTGTTTGAAACAAAAACAAAAAATAATAGAAATAACTGATAAAAATCAAAACTAACAAATATTTTTACATCACATTCTAAGTTTGACTGTAGTTTAATTAATTACTAAACTCATTTACCTTCATATAATAATAATCGAATCATCGAATTATTCTTGCTTCCTTCATATTTACATCTTTACGTTCCACATCCAAAAACCCTTAAAGCTCATTATATTGTAAAAAAAAACAAAAAAAAAAACGAGTTATCTTGATATCTATGCTTCCATATTAAACGTCTACACAAGTACCCATCTGAACTATACGTTTCCATTTTTGTATTTTTCTATATTGGTAGTAGATAATCCATCATCTACTAACGATCTATCATTGATACCTCCGATAAACACTTGACAAAAGACCGTTCGGATTTGATCAGATCTTAAATTCTCAACATAAGCACTACTTTGCGCATGTTTTCACTACCTCTTGAGGTGGATTTTTTATTTTAGGTGGAATACCTATTTTTTTTTTTTTTTTTTTTAAATTATACGAGACTTTGAGGCCTTGCATTCTATATCTATAATCCAATAGTCTCTTCCTAAAAATTTTTTTTTTTTTTTTTTAACTCAATAACTAACTCTTTTAAAAATATTTACTGGACGAAAGTTTTATTATGTTTAAATAAATTTAACGAGGAAATCAATTAAAATTTATGTTAAATTTAGAGGTGTGCAATAGTCAACTGTTTTTCTTTACGATAGGTAGGTCAATAGTCAGGATTTTCAGTTTCATATTTTTTTTTATTTTGGTTATTCATGGATGGATAGTGATGGAAGCCGGAAAAGAAGTAGGGCTAGAAATAAATACGGAAAAAACAAAATATATGGTTAGTTGTAGAAACGGTGACAATTATGACGATATTGAAGTAGAAGAGGAAATATTCGAAGCCGTTGAGAAATTTAGATATTTAGGATCTACTGTAACTAGAAAAAACGAAATCGAAGAGGAAATTAAAGCTAGGTTAAAGGCGGGAAATGCTTGTTATTTCTCGGTTGCAAAATTACTTGGGTCACGCCTTTTATCCCGAAATTTAAAAATAAGGATTTACAAAACTATAATTCTTCCGACTGTTCTTTACGGTTGTGAAACATGGCCGCTTACAGTAAGGGATGAGAAACGCCTTATGGTGTACGACTGGAAAACGACCGAGGGGCAGGCCTAGGCGAAGGTTGGAAGATTCGGTGAAAGCAGAGCTTGTGAATTTGGGATTGGACGGTGGTAGGTGGATGGAGGTATGTAGGGACCGATTGGTGGTGTCGGCGTCGGGCCTTCGGGTCAGTTAAGCCTTATTGTATTGTATTGTATTGGTTAGTCAACGTTTCGATACCTACATGTGGATCTTCATCAGGCCTTCTGAGTCAAGAGTAGTACAGAGACTGGTAATAACTGAGTAATATTGAGTCTCTGAATTACTCTGGACTCAGAAGCCCTGATGAAATTCCACATGCAGGGATCGAAACGTTGGCTATCCAAAATAAAAAAAAATATGAAACTGAAAATCCCGACTATTAACCTACCTATCGTAAAGAAAAACAGTCTCTATTACACATCTCTAAATTTAACATAAATTTTAATTGAGTTCCTCGTTAAATTTATTTAAACATAATAAAACTTTCGTCCAGTATCCCATGTCGTGGGATCGTTAAGTTGGTTGGAACAACACTGCTTAGACGAAACAGCCTGATAAAAAAATAGAATAACCTCTCAGATGTGAGATCAGATTACAGGTTAAGCACTGTGATTAATAAACACAAACTATCTGTTTCATAACAATGTAAATCGTTCATTTTCTTATAAAATAAAGAATGGTTTGAGTTTATGTAGTAATATCTCTACAAGTTCATTGATAAGGATCATTCAGTTTCAAGCAATGATATGCTATACAGGATATCTACTGTGGCATCACAACGGTATTCATTTTTAGTTGTTCTGGCAAATGACACAATTATCAATTCCAAAACCCCCCTTGAAGAACTATGGGTAAACAGGGTTGGCCTATATAGCCTAGGTTTACCCATTTGTTTTTCTAAATTGATATCACTCACTAATGAATGTTTTTTTTATCTTATTAGAAACCCAAAAAGTAATTATTATGTCAATGTCCAAAAGAATCCTATATTTATGATTTATTCATAATAATAATTGTATTAATATTTAAAATTCTAATTAGTTTTTTTTTTTTTGCACATGATCCTACAAAATCCTAATACTATTATTAACATTCATGCATATACTCGTACTTTAAAAAACATGAATCTAAAAATATTGAACAGAGATCATAATTGTCGGCAATTGGTTTTTGCAATAAAGAGATTATTACATGGCAAAGCTGCTAATAAAGTTTATTATTTGCCTAAGCCCTTAAAGAGCCATTTGATTGTGTTTTTTTTTATACAATACTTGATTTAATTAAATTGGCATTGACTTGACTACTAATTGAATACAAAAGTCAATACTTTTGTATTCAATTATTTTATATAAAATGTTCTCCGAACACACACACATACAGATATATATATATATATATATATATATATATATATATATATATATATATATCTGTATGTGTGTGTGTGTGTGTGTGTGTGTGTGTGTGTGTGTGTGTGTGTGTGTGTGTGTGTGTATGTGTGTGGGATTGGGATGTGGAAATGGTTAGGGGGGGGGGGGTCAAATTAAATAACACACATACAAATATATAGGTTTTGCATGTTTAATAGGCTCTTTGGCTGATGGTGTCAAATCGACTCTCTGGCACTTAATACCATCAGCCAAAAAGCCCTGAAGAGTACCTAAAACATGGGTCGAAACGCCTGCAATATTAAGTATGTAAAACCTACATATGTGTATTGTGCATTTGCAGCGATATGAAATATTAAAACATTAATTTCTCAAAGTATGTGTGAGCATATCTATTTTTAAACGAAATTACCATTGAGAACTGATTTAGCCAAAGTGATATTAATATGATTTTTGTAACACTTCTTTGTTATATTTAGGTATATCACAGTCAATTACACCTTTTTTTAATTTATTTTTCTAGCGAATATAGTTCATATGTTTTGTGAACACTGACAAGAAGAAACTTGTGCGCTTTAGTTAGTTAGTCCTGAAATAAAGTATTTTATCTTTAATCCGTTAGTTAATGAGTTAGCAGAAATAAGTAAGGATTTTCTTTATTTTTTTTTTTTTTTAGTAATAACTCAATGTTTATAAATTAAACCTACAGCGTATGACCCATGAAACGGGAATGCCTTTAAATAAAGCAGTACACGGCTTATAACAAAGTATTTCATTCCACTTTTCTGGCATTTACGATGGCTATAAAATGCTAGGTTAGTATATAGCGTATTATAGCGGATTTTATTTTATAGTATATAGTTCATTACGGTTATATGTATGTGGCTTCAGCTTTGGATTTTCAATAGTGTTCGACCAATACCAAAATTTTAGCCGAATCCGAATTTCGGCCATAGACCTGGTTTCGGGACGAAACCGAAACCGGAACTTATTTACGTTTGTATATGTAATAAAAGTAAGTGTGTAATATGTCTAGTTTAGCAATAATATCAATGAAAGCTTATAAAATGACAGTAATTTATTTCAATTATTCATTCAATTCAACAGGCTGGCCGCTTCTCGAAACTCCGATTGTAACCAGCCTGTTTTCTTCATGGTGGTCGTACCACCATCGACTCCATTTCCGGGTTTTCTAATCGAGTTTTGCTCCGTTCCTTGGCATCTATCAGATCGTGAGCACACTCGATGAAGTCCCTGTCCCTCGGAAGTGAGACCGGGCAGTCTACATAGTGGTTCAGCTGTACCTTCATTACTCCTCTTAAAAACTCCATTTTCTGGCTTCCCTTTGCTTGGCCAAAAGTCCCCACCATTTTTCAGATAGTCGGTTATACAAGACGAGAATTTTCTCGGTGCCCGCTTCCTATCGAGATATTATCAAATTTTTTATCTGATCACCTCCCTTGATGAAGTGCTCGAGATAAACCCACTAAACCCGTAAATGGCTCTAATTGACTTATTACCTCGTGAATGGATGCGGAGTTCTGCGTCCTTATCTTCAAGAGTTCGATCTGTTGCGTTTCAGTCGCCTTAGATAGCTGAGGCTTCAACTTCGACCGCTCCGCTGCTGCCTGGGCCAACTGGCATTCCAGTTTCGCCAACTGGGCTGAATCCGCCATAACTGTTCACGGTATTAATTGCGTAACGTGAATGTAGATAATTTCAGTTTGCAACTTCTAAACCCGATAATTCCTTACGTCACGTGACTGCACCTCCGTACGTCCCGAATTTCGGCACCAGTTACGATAAGACTGAAGCTAACACTTAAAAAAAGGTGGGGATAGGTGAAATAAACAGCACAACTTCCAGAATGGAATAACTTTATTATGATACACTCCAGTTATATATATATATATATATATATATATATATATATATATACAATATTTGTTGGTAAACAATATTACTTATTCTATAACATAAACTGAAATTAATAACTCTTCATACCAACTAATTTTATATACACACACACATATATATATATAATTTTGTTTACCTGGAATTTTCTATAAAAAATACATTAGAGTTCTGGTGAAACCAGGCAATCCATGAAAATAAATTTTTCGTAGATATAGGAGTTATATTCATTTGGTTTGGGTCATGTTTAATTTTTTCTTAAGATTTATAATCTTATTAAATTATAAATGTTTTGTTAAATTGTGGTTCAACATATTAACTAAAGTAGACTCCCGCTTATCCGTTCATCTTGGACCAATATATATATCTAATTGGCTTAATCTACAAAAGTTTCGTACATTTTTTTGCCAATTTCAGTTATACGATATAAAAATATTTCTATCTTGCCATTTTTCACGAAATCAGTTACTTTTTTTATTCTTTGTTTTGTGGAACTTTATCTCTTCAGGTCGGCATCGTCGGTATTGTATGCAGTTATTTCCGTCTGCATTTCTCTATGAAATTAAGGAAGGACAGGGATTTAGTTTCAAGAATCACTTCACAATGATTGATTTTATTGATATTATGTCTATTGAAAAAAAACAACTAATAAACAAAAACTTTTTGGCTTCATTTGAATCTATTAACAACTATGTAGCCTCAAAAAAAAAAATTATAACCAGTGGTTGAGAAGCTCGCAAAGTACGGTTAATCCGGAGAGCCGTTTAAGCAGGGGTCTTCGTAAATCGTTACATAATGTTATACATAAAATAAAATAAAATTAAAATTATTATAATGTTAATCAAGTTTAGTGATTAATTTGATATGATGAAATAAATAAAAATAAGGTAAATTTTAACCAAAAAACGTCACACGTTTATTTAGGTAGGCAATGTTTTGGCTTCTAGAGCAATTTTCAACCCTGTAAGCCTTTTTTCAGAAATTATTAATTTATAAATATTACATCAATTTTTTTTCATAACATTTTCCAATTTATAGGTACTTTTAATATCAAATAGAAAAATATTATGAAAAAAATATTATATAATATTAATAAATTAATAATTTCTGAAAAATGCTTACAGGCTTGAAAATTGCATTAGAAGTCGAAACTTTGCCTACCTAAATAAACTTGTGACGTTTTTTGGTTAAAAGTGGCTTAATTTTTATTTATTTCATAATATTAAAATTATTATATTTCTGGCCCTTTCTTAATTGATGCATTTTAGTGATTCAAACAATAGGAATATATTCCTTCTTTTTTTTTTTTTAAATACCTTCCCCTCTTATCCCGTTCCATGTTACCCTCATATGTGATCCACCACTACCCTTGGTATAGACGGATACATGCAATATACGGAGTTGGAATCGCTGGATGTATCCGCTTTGAAAGTCATCCACTAATTGAGGATCTCGAGTATTCCTCCAAGACGCCTGAGCCTCAGAAGGGTCATTTACAATTTTAAGCAGTGGCTGCTCCGAGGTGATCTCACCAGCGGAAAGCGTAACCAATTGCCTCACATTATTTCTTAATTCTGATTGAGATGTGATTCATACATTTTTGACTCATATCCTCTCCGCCAAATTAATAGTTCTTCTCAGAGGTCACCTGTCATATTCGTGTAGGGTGAATATATTAGTATTAGGATAGTAACTCGCAAGTATTGCATGCGATAATTCCAAAGGGACATATCTCTGATTAAAGAATGAATAAAATCGAGAATTCCTCAATTTTCAATAGCAGTGTAAGTCTAAACTGTTACAGCCGATAATACAAAACAATAAAAATATTAAATGAAAAAATGCCATATCATATAAAAATTGTATGGTTCATTCTGTTGTATTTTTTTCTTTCATAATATGTGGTTACCAGAGCCCAGATTTTGATGCAGTAAAAAGCGTCAAAACATGCTATGTAAAAAATATAAAATAACAGTAAAAAACTATAAAATATGTAGCAAAATATGCAGCATAAATTCTTAAAATATTCTATTTAACAATTGTAATATTCCAAGGTACTAATGTACCAGGTCTGCAAGTTTAAAATGTCGTTTATTTCTTAAAATATATACACAGTAATTTAAAAAAAAAGTATAATATATTTTATTCAAAGTACTGGCCCTCGCTTTCTACACATTTTGTCCATCTCTCGGGAAATTTATGGATACCATTCCAAAAGAATGCTTCATCTTTATTTGAAATCCATTCATCGAGCCATTTTCTTACGTCCTCCAAATTGTTAAAGTGTTGCTCAGCCAATGAGTGTCCCATCGATGAGAAGAGATGATAATCAGAAGGCGCCAGGTCAGGTGAATACGGCGGGTGGGGTAGGAGTTCCCAACCAAGCGAAGAAATCGTTTCCTTAGTCAATCTGGCTGAATGTGCAGGAGCGTTACCATGCTGAAGAATGACTTTGGCGTGCCTGTGAGCCCATTCTGGGCGTTTTTCGATCAATGCGTGACTCAAATTGATCATTTGTTGTCGGTAGCGGTCGGTATTGACTGTTTCGCCGGGTTTGAGAAGCTCGTAGTAGACTACTCCCTTCTGATCCCACCACACACACATCATTGTCTTCTTCCCAAAACGATCCGGTCTTGCACTCGATGTGGATGGTTGTCCTGGCGTTACCCATGATTTTATTCGTTTGGGATTCTGAAAATAAATCCATTTTTCATCGCCAGTTACAACTCGATGCAAAAAACCCTTTCTTTCGTGGCGTAAAAGCAGCATTTCGAACACAGTTTTTCGTTTTTCCATCTGTCGTTCGTCCAATTCATGTGGAACCCATTTTCCAACCTTTTGAATTTTTCCCATAGCTCTCAGGCGATCGGAAATGGCTTGCCTAGTGACATTCAACTGTTCTGCCATCATTTGTTGGGTTTGGGTATTGTCTTCGTCTAATAAAGATTGCAATTCGACGTCCTCAAACTTTTTTGGTCGATTTTCTCGTTTTTTATCAGTAACATCAAAATCACCACGTTTGAAACTTTGAAACCAACGTTCACATGTCTTGACGGTTGGAGCAAGATCGCCATAAGTCTCAACAAGAATTCGATGACATTCAGATGCCTTTTTCTTTTGATTGAATAAGAAAATCATGACATGCCGCAAATGCTCTTTATTTGGCTTAAAATTAGACATTTTTAACACCAAAGAAAGGTATGATACGTCCACGTAAACGACTTAAAAACAACTGACTTTTGTAAACAAATGACTAACAAACAAAATAGCGTTTAGAGATAAGCAAATCCTTCAATAGGCTAAGAGCGCATTCTATTGGAATTAAAACGACATTTTAAACTTGCAGACCTGGTATATACAATATTTCACAGGAAAGAAAGCCGAATAATTTTAAACCGAACGGCCCCGAAATTGGGTATTTGGTATATGTATATGCTCGATATGTGACAGCAAAAATTTCACCAAAATTGTTCAAACGGAGGGGGTACTTTATTTCGTAACTTTTTAGGTTTTTTTTCTTCTTTTTTTCTCTAAAACAGCTTAAACGATTTTGATAAAACTGGGTATTTGAAGCATGTATACATCCGCGACACGAGAGCAACAAATTCATCAAAATTTATCAGTCACAAAGGGCATTTTATTTCATAACTTATTTTTCCATTTTTACGTTGTTGTTTTTTTTTTTTTTTTGCTTTTTTTAATTTTCTCAAAAATAGCTTTAACGATTTTGATTAAACTAGTAATGTTTATTGAGAATCAACTAATCTTTAATGTCAGGTAAGCTTTTTAATTATTAAAATGTTCTGAGGGGCCTTAAATGGGGAAGGGGCCTTTTTTATATGTAGGCCCCATTGCTTCTTCGATTCCGTACAAGTTGTGTACAAATTTGGGCTTGTACCACAGCATTTATATATATGCTCCGATATACCTTGTTATCGTAAGTTATAATGAAGGAATTGGGAGGAGAGACAAGAACAGCTGAGAAAGCGAAAATATATGCTCCAGCTTTTGTGTTTGCAATTTTCTAGTTTTCATATCCTAATGATATAGTGCATTCATACAGGAATTTGGTTACAGCTCTATCATAATAAACCTTATTTTCCGAAAACCCATACTTGACTTCGCAACTTGATAGTTTTAGGTTGAAACCCGAATCGACCGATGTAAACTCTTGAAGATGACATCTAAAGATAGAATCGGTATTTATATTTTTCAAATCAAATAACATGCTGTCGGAAATCAGACATCGTCTCACAACACTAGAACGGAACTAAAATAAAATAGAATAAGGGTCAATAATAGAAAAAGAAAAAGAAGAGAACTAAGAAGATATAAAAAACATTTTTATTTAATATTTTTTTTAAATAAAGGCAAGAATGTCAACTTAGATTAATGACTGGTGGGATTTCACGCTATTAAGCCCCATCAAAATCACAGGGAATTTGTATATTTTATTTTATTAATATTTGGAAACACTTTTATTTATTACCATATTTATGAATACTCTTAAGTAAAGTCTAAGTACAGGTTTATCAATACAAGCGGATATAGTATAGTATACACTTTGAAATTCTTTTTTTTTGTAATATTCCCATTCAGTCTCGTCTTTTTAATAGGATGTAACTGTCGTCATGTTGTAGTTCTGATTATTTAGATTACTTCATAATACTTCAGCTTAGCTTTAGGTCATCATCATCATCGTCTACAGAATCACCTGGTTTTCCAGACCTTCCAAGGAATTTTCTCAAAACAAATCTACCAATATAGTTGATAAAGTCCAATGAAATCAAATACAGCAAGATTGTTCAGATTTGAACAGGCAATGCTGACTTCTGACTTCGGACTACAGCAATAAGCAACAACGAGCCATATCCTAAAAAAACAAGCAAGTTTATATTATACTTTATCCTTGAATGTTACAGTCTACCCAACTACAGCTACTACTGCAGCTTTCTTCCGTAGGAATGCTTTCCGAAGTAAAGTAGTCCACTCTACAAGCTCTTCATCAACTCCTTCCTCCCTTGCTCCCAATATACGAAGAAGCATGAGCTCACTCCTTGCATCACCGTCCTCATTAACGAAAGGTCTCACCCCTTTCCCTGTCCTCTGACACATCCTCTTTGCGCGGATTGGATAGCCCATAAGTAGCCACCCTCAGAGTTACTAAGACCAACTCCCATGATTCTCTTCACTCTAGTTATACAGGAGCTGATTTTTCCCCTTGGATGTGTCCACCCTCTCCCCCCACCCATTCGCCCCCCCCCCCCGCCACCGAACTGATCGATCATACAGACCCCTAATGCCTAATCTGGTTATGGAGGGGTGCCATCCGTAATCGGGTTAGTATTTCGTAAAATAATTATTTCGTTACGTTTGTTCCGGAGGGACGCATATGTGTCCTCGGCGGATCATGAAAACTGCGACTTGCACTGATGTTTTATGATATTGAGACCTTGCAGCTGGTTGAATATATATTTGCTGGGACATTCATAATAGCGCTGTTTGCGCCTATAAATCTCTCATCGCAGTTATTATATTATCCGAGTGAAAAATATGGAATCAATTGATTTATAGACAGCTGGGAGGATTTTGCGATATTCGAACTCCAGGCCTTTGGTGTGAAACGAAAATAATAAGTTTGCAGAATTTTAAATAATAAAACATTTTAAATTTTAAGCTCCTCAAAATATTTTTGACAAAAAAGCACCAGCTAATAGTTGATAATTCACAAAAAAATTGGACTAATCGAAATGAAATGGACTCTCCCTTTACAAGAACTCTTTAGAAAAAAATTGTAATAGAATCGCTGATACTTTTTGTATGTACTCATATCTTTTTTTCCCCTTTTTTTTTTTATGTTTTTTTTCCCCCAATATATAACAATCTCTGGATTACTCTAGTTTCAGACGCCCTGATGAAGGTAAACATGTAGGGATCGAAACGTTGGCTTTCCAAAATAAGAAAAGATTAAACTGAAAATCCTGACAATTAATAATCCTATCCTAAAGAAAAACAGTTGACTATTACATACCTCTAAAATCCATTTATTTTATTTATTTGCATTTTTTTTTCTATCACACAAGGAATTTCTCCATGTAATATTTATATTTATCACGAGTTGTCACAATATGATCAAATAGAAAAATAAATGTATATTAGTTCCCTCCCTAGAGAATATCTAAATATTAAATTTTTTAATAATGCTAATAGTTCATTCGTGCTGCGCTCATCTGCCCCTAAGAGCATTTCGTATTATGTCACATGACATATGATAACAATATATCAAATGTCATATCCATATAAGGATAATTCCTTCTATAATAGCATTATCTCCTGGACATAACGATTTGGCCCATTACCGGTGTCCGCCCGTCTAGGGGGAAATAAATTACCGGTAGGATGCCGACTGTACTTAGCTCTCAGGTATTAGCCGGGGGATTTGCCTCCATGATAAACTGTTCAACTTTCCAAATTATCTCTACGAATATCGGGAGAGACGGACGAATCCCTCCTCGCTTCAAGAGAGTCTTTCTCTCTCACTCGGATCACATTATCTCAATAAAGGATCATTATATCAATTCATTATTGCTAACGGAACAAAGGCCTCCGGCGCCCCGCTTTAATTAGAGTAGCCTGTCACTCTAAACACTTTTCATCGATCCTTATCATTACGGGGGGGGGGGGGGAGAACAGACTTGTTTTTTTATTTTTAATTATTTTAATGACTGTTTATAACCTCTCGGACCGAGGTGGATAATAGTACTTCAGGGCTGTGCGCCTAGGGGTACGCGGATAAAAAAAAAAAAAAAATTGTATGGGTGTCTCAATCAGTAATTGTAGCATCATGTTTTCATTCCTGGGTTCTTTATCATCCCTTCTATCAATGATGTGTTTCAGTCACAATATTTACGACTTCGGACCTCACGAAAAGAACAGATAAAAAAGGGGTACTGGTAGATACAGAGAATTAACTTTTAAAAAATATATCTATATATTTTTTTCATTGTTTTGTTTTTATTACTCCTTGACCTTTGACGCTTCATATTATTTATGTGAGTATCTTTGCATCTCGCTTCCATTTAATTTTTTTCTCGTTAAAAATTAGGAGAAAATATATATATTGGCAGATCCAGGTGGAGGGGCTGCCTTCCCCCTCCCCCCTTTGGAATTTTTTCATTTGAATGTAGAATTTGACTTATCTAAAAGTAAGGAAGCAATGTAATAATATCCATAGCAACCAGATTTTTATTTGTGGGAATGTAACATGATATTCAGAATTATTTATTTTACTGTAATACATTTTTAAGGAGTAAAAGGACTGAAAAAAAAATAGAAAATTTATTTAAAAAATCTGGTTTTTAGTTCGGATTTTTTTAAAACCAAATATACTAAAATAATAAAATAAAAATTGACTTCATTTACTACTATTATATAATCTATACATATACATAAATCTATACTTATACATATACATAAATCTGTACTAATACACATAATAATCTATACTATTTGTTGTTTCAGGTGAGCACAATATCACGATGGAAAAGGGTGAAATTAGTACCGTAAGTCATATTTAAATTTAAGTATCTTATTTTTCTTTTTTTTTTTTATAGGTGAGTAACTCTTTGCGATAGGTTGATAACTGAAAATCCTGACTATCAATCAACCTACTTTTTTTTATATTTTATTTGGAATATGATCTCATCAGATATTCACTGTTTCGAAAAATTTTAAATGAATAATGCTGTTTAACGATGCGCTAGATTTTTTTTATATACATATCTGTCATTTCGAAACTGCTACTAATATATTAAATACAAATTATTTATTTATTTTTATACAAAGGTTTGGGCCTTTCGATCACTTAACGTGTATTACATTTATTTGTTTATGTTTATTTTTAAATTAAAAAAAAATGTAAAATGAACAAAATCTTATTTGGGTTAGCAGGTTCTATACTATTTTTTTTTTTTTTTTTTTTTTTTTTGTTATAATCTATAATCTTTCTTTACGTTTACTAAATCTTAACTTTATTTTCTGATGTAAGCATTAAAAAAAAAAAAAAAAAAAAAAAAGAATGGTTTGAATTTTCTTCACTTGTTTTCTATCAAATGGACAGGCGGAAGTTGATTAGAATACAAAATCGCTTACTAGCCATGCATAACAACATGAATAGGAAAACCACTCTGCCTGGAAAATTTGTATCTAATGCTTTTCCCATGGCAGTTTCATAACGTGGGATAATGTTCACTTTCTTGTCTGTCCAACCTAAATAGGTTTTGATGTTCCTCAATATTTATCCTGCAAATTTAATAGCTGACAAAAATTGTATACTACATTAGCTCGTTATAAATTCAAGATCACTACTCAAAATAGAAAAACTTGTTTTATTTTTTAAAATACTCTATTCGTTACTTATATTGCTGTGGATGGGTATAATGATTTTTGTTAACTATTCTGTAAATTGTTTTATTCTTAACTATTCTATAAACTGTTGATCACTACAGAAAATATTATTATACTTTAATTTTTGAAATCAAAAGTACGTGTTCGTTACAGGTAATAATTATTTAGAAAAAATTATCCTCCAAGCATCCAAAAATCAAAATTTATTTTAAGATGCCATTTTTTAAAAATAATTATGATTATTAATATTTGCAACACCTAGCTATAAACAATAAATTAATCTATCCGGATAAATCATATATAGATATAAGCGAATTTACGAAAACTTTATTAACAGCGACAAGATTGTTTTTTTAGTTATTTAGTCCATCCTGAAAGAAACGAGTTATGAAAGAAAGACAATTTTAGCCATTTTAAAGTAATTTTCTCCCTTTTAAATCATTTCCTGCATATGTATTCACTCCGGAACTAAATCCTTATGGAGTTGAAAATCGGAATTTAATACGTATTTGTACATCCTATTCTCTGAACACACTGTTGTTTTGTAATGTGATAATATAAAAAATAAATATATACCCGTTAAATATGTAGAAGACATCATACATTACTTTAGATGCTATAATTAGTCACCTTAACCCCAGCATTATTAGAAAAAAAAAAAAAAACTGATTCCTAACATGAGGTACCAACCTACTTTCTTATACCTGGGTAATATTCTGACCTAATGACGATTTTAAAGTGCTAAATAACTGTTGTTAACCAGTTAGAAAATGAATACTGGATAATTTTGTTAAGGTATCGCGGTTGCAATCGGGGAGAAAATGAATCCATGAAAGCGCAGATTAAAACACTCGTAATTGGCTGTTAGCTGTCCCAAATCCACGCTAGTATAGTGTATACCCTTTAATAATTTTAAATTACTTAAGTATTTCTTGAAATGATGAAATGTATATTTAAAATATATTTCTCTCTTCTGAACTTCCTTCAATGCCTTCATAAATCCATACCAATAATTCCATTAAATATGTCAATAGAATCTGACGTCATTGTTTGTGAGAAAAAATCTATAAGTTGGCTTCTTTTTAAACTTGGGGTGTAACCTAAAATAGTTTGATGTTATTTAATTATTTTTTCTCTTCTTCTATGTCCCTTTGGAACTGACCGCAAAATACGTGTATGATTGACCTGAAACCTCAAAAAAAAAAATGTATCATTTCATTATTTGTCTTTTTTGGACTGCTGGGTACTATTTTTGATTGCGCATGAACGTTAATATATTATAAATTATATTGCAATTACTTCCTTAGTTATATCTAACTAATTTAATTTTATCGATCTTTTCCATGCTAATTATATTATATTAATTAATTCTTCGCTTTTGTTTTTCTCTTTTATACCAAAGGGGCCACCAGTGATATAGTGTTTAGCATAGCCTAAACTAAACAGCTGGTCGTGGATTTGTTGCCCGCATAGCTTATTTAAAGGTAGTACAAAAAACCTTGGTTAACCCGTCCTTCGGATGGGACGTAAAATGGAGGTCCTGAGCTAGAACGATGTCAAGTACTCATTAAAGAGATTTATCCTAATTATATCTGCATAGGCAAAATTTAATACTCCTAATGTAGCATAGTCCGACTTGCCATAGTAGCATAACATAGTGATCTTAAATAACAAAAAATTCATCAATAAAATCGTTTTGTTTTTTATAAATACAATAAAACTTTTTCAAATTGGTAGAACCCCATTAGTCTCTATGTATGATATCCACAACTTGGCACATTTGGACTTATTTTTTTCTGTTGCTAAGGAACGGTTGGCATGAGGGTTTAGCTTTTTTTTTTTTTTTTTTTTTTTTTTTTTTAATGAATGAAAATATAGCTTTATTCTGGGACTATTAGTCCCCTAAAAGTAGCAAAAAGAATACTTATGATAATACATTTTTCTTACTAAAAATAGAACAGTAGAATGAAATTATATGAAGGATAATAACATAGAAATAATTCATAACTATTTACGCATTGATCTTATATTTATACGGAAGATTGATTGTCTAGGTGATGGATAAATAAATGGTCTTTAAATGAGGCCAAGGAGGACGCGCCGCGAATGGAGTTAGGTAAGGAATTCCAAAGATAGGTTGCACGTACAGTAAAGGATCGCTCAATGTGAAGTACAATACTATTTCTGTAACTTGTGATGATCCATGGAAGAGAGATTTAAGTAGGCTATAGGCAAAGGCATTTTTGGAGTCATTGGTGTGACATTTCACCGATTTTTCTTTTCTAGTACCTCCTCAGAAATACAAGGGTAAACGGTAGACCTTATTTCTTTAAAATCATCCCCAAACTCCTCCACTTGCATTATTTTTTCTTATAAGAGAAGGAGGTTGAAATAAACAAAGAATATATGAAAAGCGAAGCATTTGTTGAAGGTGAGGATTTTCTTGGAGGGATCTCCGACGACTCTAGATACATTTTGTATTCAAATGGGATGCACCGCATTGATCCTTGTAGCACCTCACTCACTCCATTGCATGCCAATACCCTCCCCCCCCCCTCCTCTGTTTCCCCCAGCACCGACCGAGCACCGCAGTCTATTGAAAACATATCCTACTCAATTTCACCTCAGAGAGAAAGATGAACTTTTCAATATTTTGTTCGGCAGTGTGGAATAAGGAACACTGTTCAACTTCGAAACTGAGGAGGGAAGAGAGTGAGCACATTCGTTTGCCTGAATCCACTTGGCCCTAAATCAGGTGCGCTGTCGCCTAAAAGGCTTATGGCTCGTAGTCCAATTCTCTATCAGTGTGAATCCAATTAGCCTTGGAAACTTGGACAAAGGTTGCTTGTTAATTGGTTTGCAAACTTCGGGATCAGCAATAGAGTCACTACCGTCACTACGTGCTAGGAAATGAAACCTGCGTATTACACAGTTTGCCAATTCGTTGGTGAATACTTCATGGTCAAATTAACTTTATTTATAAACTTTGAATGAAAGCTACAACAACCGTGAAAATTTTACAATATTTATTTCCATTTTCCCCTATCGTAACGCATACTCTCTAAACTATATAACGTATGCTACTTATAATTTATAACCTCATCATTTCATTTCATAAAAATGAAAAAAGCTATATTATACAAAATAAATAATAAAATTAAAGCTTTGGTCTAGTTTAAGATTATATAGCAAACATAAAAAAAATTCTCGGCTTAGCTTTATAAAAATAATATATCAATAGTAATGGTTACATTTGGTTATTATTATTTTATTTTTTATACAGACGTTTATTCTGTTTCTAATAGTGAAAATCTGATACAATGGATCTAAAAAAAAAAAAAAAAAAAAAAAAAAAAAAAAAAAAAAAAAAAAAAAAAAAAAAAAATTGGTGCCGAATTTAAACACAAAAGGAGTTAGGCACAATTTCGTGTTTTGTTGAGGGGTTCGCGTTTTCGGTCGAAAGAGAATATGGTTTGCTTAAAAACTTTGAAAGATATTTAAATGTAAGTACACCATTCTTTTTTTTATATATTTATTTGTTTTCGGAGAATACCCTATACAAATGGTTATTCAAAAACATACATTATTATATAATTGATATAAATAATAAGTAATAAATATAAATAATTCTTAATTATATAAATATAAATATTATATACGTAAAAATCTATAAACTAAATATTATTCACTCTATCTCTTATTTAATTAATTATCTATGTAAAATCTAAGTATAATTTGTGTGTATATAAGTGTAATTATAACATAAAAAATATAGCTATTAATAATTAATAAATAATCTATATAAATAAAGATGAAATTCTGTTTGTTTGTTTGTTTTTTCTTTATAGAAATCCATATCGTTTGTCCTAAATTTTCCAAATTTCGCTCAGTGGTTCTTTGGTACCAGGTGCGAACACCTGTCCATATTAAAATTGCATAACTTAAATTGGTTAACTTTACATTGGTTTTTACGAAATCAACCGTTTGAGTCGATAAAAGTCTCACTTTATAGAATTTTAAGATTTAAAAAATGAAATTCTTAGGGTGAAACCGGTATATACAGCTAATAACTCATACAATTTAAAAATCTATGGTTAGTGCTGTCAATTAACGGTTCCTAATACCTACTATTTTACTAGTTATTCATGAATAATGAATGATTTCAGCCTACAACATTGCCTGATATAACAAAAGAGATTTTAAGTACACGATCGTAAGATAAAGAAACAGTTATTAGGTTTACTGTGTCATTGATAAAAGGGAATTTCTAACGTTTATTATAGAGCTATTTGGCGAATTATTTTCTCAGCCTCCTCATGGACTGCAGAACCCCTGTTTTCAGGAAAACTTCGATACTTAGTATGCATTTAATAAAGTTTATTGAGGCATTCACTTCGTTATGTCTAATTGATTGTTACGAGAAAAATAAATGTTTATACCCAGTGAAATGAATTATAAACAAATCAGAGATATTTTAAAAATGTAATTCGTTTGAGAGATATTCAGTGTTTTGTGTTTTTCCTTTTCATCTTTTCATCTCCTTTCTCTTCAAAACCGCTATTAATCCTGCTATGCTTTATCAATAACCAATTTATTTCGTCCTTATGAATGAGTGTTAAATGTCTTTCGGTTGATGTAGTCTTCAGTTATCAGATAATATTAACGCATTGGCTAATATATTTTCACTGTTGCGTTTTTTGAGAATTTAATATCTTGAAAAGTTTTTGAGCAATTCTTTCTTATAAAGAAAACATAAAAATCAACTGATCTCCTTTTCCATTCAGAATCGGATCATGTATAAAATGAACATAGGAATCTTCATACCCAACAAACTCGACATTTAGCTGCTAAAATGCCACTGCTAATGTAACAAATAGATGCAAGACATTTTGTTTCATTATCAGATAAGTGACAATTAAAGTTAGGTTTCGGTACCGCCTAGTACCCTTCTTTATTGAGGTTCATGACTTATCAGCAGGGCCCGGATTTTTATGAAATTGTATATTTTGTTTGCGTGCTTCTTTAAAATAGCGGACCAGATATGATTACGAATTAGAGTACGCAGATCTAATTGGTCAAGTTTTATTTTGCACATTTCTGCATATTGGATGATAACTGCATATTTCGATGATCTTATAAAGAATTAATTAATTTATGTAAAATTTTCGGACTTTTCGACCATCTGGGTCATTTTCTTCCTATATCTAATAAAGTAAACAATATATTAAGAAATATAAAAGTAATATCCAACGTGCGAGCTAAGATTTCCAATTTCGATTCGGGTTACTCGCCGTAAATAAGTCTTCTTCTTCTTTGAAATAATGATTACTGGGATTTCCGACTTTCCATCTCCATTTTTAGTAAATAAAAATGTAAGTCGCATCCTAGGCCGTGTTGGAGGATATTTGAAAAAAAAGAAGACGTTTTATGAAAAATTCAGGGCTTAAAATCCTGGAAAACATAAATAAATAACAGTTTAGACGGGGATACTTCAATTGTTTTCAGCGACTTGGGCAACAGCCCACTAATTTTAGGCCCTTATATACATGCTCCAATCACAACAGTTCATGTCTAAAGATCATTTTCGAATTATAAAAATATTTCAAACGATGGAAGGTTGGGATCCACAGAAATAAATTTAGAAATAAAAAAATACCTATGAATGGTGTTGGGTGCAGTAATGTGTAAGGAAGTACTGTATCTTGATAAGCGGTCGTGCAAGGAGGTGATTTGACCGTGATCACCCTCAACCGTCTGCTTATTTTGTTTGATTTTTTAATTAAGAGTACACTTAGAAATGCAGATTAGAATGTCCAATTTTAGAAATGCTTTTAATAATTTAATAAAAGAATACCCAAATTTAGTATAAGAGTACCCAAATTTAATAATTCATTGTATTGATAATTTTACTTGTTTTATATATTTTTTGATTGATTGTTAATCTAGTTATCTTTATTCATGTTATCCGTGCATTGTTCTTGTTAAATAATAAGTTTGATATATTTTTACATTTTTGTTTTAAATGCGTTTAATTTTATCAACGGGAATACTTATATGTTTGATTAAGATTTTAAAAAAATTCAATTCAATTTGGTTTCATTTCTAAACATCTCCGACATTTCCTAAACATCCATTTCCTATGAAATATTTTATACACATTAGTTATTTAATATTACAGTTGTACAGTAATTTATTTAATATTATATTTATTGTAGTACAGTAAGTTATTTAATATTACAGTTGTTTAATAGCATATTTTTAGTTTTTATACTGCAAATTTTATAGTTTTCTACTGCATATTATATGGCATATTTAGACGCTTTTTACTGCATAAAAATCCGGGCTCTGCTTATCAGACAACTCCACACCTGTTTTGAATCTGAAAAAATAAGCTTGACTGGATTTATAACGTTTTGTTTTCTTATTAAAACTGATCATTTCCTTGTAGTAGGTACTATTGTAGCAAGCAATGAATACCGATAATTATTGTAATTTCAATAAGGAATTGGCTTTTAGAGAATTTATTCTCTTTTTATCTGAGAGATAAAAAGCACTACTTTTGTGAGTCTATGATAAATAGAGTACATGATTTTTAAACCTATGCACTCGGCACCGTTTTGGACGTTCCAACTCTACACAGATTTTTCCTGAAAAGGTAATATTATACAGTACAATTTAGAACCAAGTAAGGAATTGTAATGAAATTTGTGGACATTGAAGGACACATATTAAAAATTTATTTTTTATAATTTTCTGCAGTATGGCAAAGTCTGAAGTAATTCCCGATATGCATTTATTTTCATCTGCTTGAATATTTATATTGTTAAATCTGTCTGAAACTCGTCTTCACTACTGCTTACATCTTTAAACTCACTGGTGCTTGTTCGTTTTCTCCTTTTTATAAATAAAAGAAAGGATAAAAAAAGCACAACACTGTCTCATTACTGTAGAGATCTTTACTCAGATTACTTTATTATCTTATCAAATTTGAACCGCGAACCACAGAAAGATGAGTATTTTTTAAATAATTGCGGTGGAACAAGTTAATTCTCCGTAATCGCTAATAAACTTTCATGCCCCCTCGGAGGGAACAACCGAGTGCTAAGGGTTAATTTTTTCGTTAGACTGGTTTTTTGATGCTACCAGACAAAATGTGTCTCATATAATTAAGGCTTCGATAGGGCGAGCAATGGATTTTTAAGAACTGAATTACCCTTTATATTTCTATTTATTTACAACAGGAATAATAACAAATCGTGTTCAAACGATTAAATCCTTTACTATATTCAATAAATAGTTACATGTAATTGTAGAGATTATTTATGAGAAAGCCACTACAGCAA
This sequence comes from Aelia acuminata, assembly GCA_911387785.2. NCBI lineage: Eukaryota > Metazoa > Arthropoda > Insecta > Hemiptera > Pentatomidae > Aelia > Aelia acuminata. The sequence goes on from OU426980.1 coordinate 4,185,045, forward strand.
AGAAGGCCGCAGCAGTTGGGAAGAGACCACACATGAAGCTGAAAATACATGGAAAGTTAGAATGGTTGTTACAATATACATGACAGACCGGTAAATATAATTTTTTATCAAGCTATTGCAAATAACTGATTTAAACACAACATAAGATAAAATAATTTTATTTACTAGCTTTTTAGATGTTATTAGAATGGCGCCTCCAGCAACAAGTTTTTTTATTTTACACCCTAACGATAGTTTTATTTCAAATCCCTGTATGAACAATCTCAAATATGATGAATAGTAGGTACATAATATCAAATAGCAAAATTTTATGAAAGAAAAAATGTGTATACAATATTAAAAATTAATAATTTATGTAAATATGTTTACAGGCTTGAAAATAGCTCTAGAAGCCGAAACGTTGCCTAAATAAATTTCTGTTGTTTTTGGTACCTTTATTTTTGTTTATTTAATTTTATATATATAAATATATATTGAATTTCTTAGGTAATTTCGTTTAGTGTTTTAACATTTTAATAATGGTTTATAAAAGAAAACGTCACGCTTAAATTTGTAAAATCAGAGTATTGGATAATTTTGTAAATATAAATTGTTGAATATTATTTTTATTTGTAAATATTACGGTTTATCATTTCATCATAGATATTTTTTGTTTTTAAATCAAATACCTAACACTAGCTTACAACTATTACGTCATTACGTAAGATTGACATTAAATTATAACTCAACCGGCTTAGTTATTTTAGGAATCCTTTTAAAACCACTCTTAATAGCCATTGAAAGCACATAAAATCACGTTAATATCTCAGTTTTTTTTTCTCTTTTGTTGACATGATGTTTTAGAAGTTTATTGGAAAAGGACATTTAATGTTCTCCGAAAAACTAAATAAATAAATAAATAGGTTATAAAAGGCGGATGTTATATATTCTCCCCCCCCCCCCCCCCAAACAGATTCTCCTGTCATTGTTTCTCTTTCTAATAGGACCATGTGTGGAGCTTTTGTTTTTATATTTTTTATGTCGGCCATATAGCAGGGCAGATCATAAAAAAAACTTTTATCCCTATTACGTGATACCTACAACAAGGCATTGATTTCTTATTAAAACCTGTAAGGAACTGGTCTAATGTACCTTTGGAAAGTTTAAACGAAATTCCTTATTGCTCCCTAAAAATTTTATATTTTATTTTTTAAATATTCCGTTTGACCTATTCAATGTAACACTTCTTTCATGTTCCTTTACTTGTGGATTTATTTATTACCTGCTTTACTTTCACTCTCAAAATACTTATTACTTTCTGAAAATTGGAATGATAAAAAGTCATTTGGTTTAAGTTGTTTGGGTTCTTACTCTGTTTTGATAATATGTAAAGGTCTAGTGCGCAAAATATAACGTAATTGTCGTCGGCGATATCAAAATTGTCCGCAAACATCAAAATATTCCTGTAATAAATTTTATTCAAACACTTCTTTAAGAAATATAATAATTAATAAAATAACAATTACTACCCTCGGTTGATACTATTTTGTAATTTCTTGTGAGCAATGTAATACGGAGTACGATTGTAACCAAGTTTTGACGTATTGTACTTGCCGCTTAAGTAGAGATGGGTATCGATTCTCAAAACATCGATGTTTGCCCCTGATGATAGTTTTTTTCATTTAAAATACATGGATTTGTAACATACAAAGCACATTGAAAGAATATGTTTTTTTTTTGTTTTATTTTTGTGATAAGGAAAAAACGAATGGAAATTGAAGAAACAATATAGAGTTAAGTTATGGGATCAATACAACAACAAAAATTACAAGCATGTTTCCACCAAGCCTTTTTATTCACATCATATGAGAAATTTCACTTGTTAACCCTCTTCTAAACAATTTTTTTTCTGCGAATTTTTACAATTCGCCTCTGGTATTAGTTTTGAAAATAAAAATAATCGAATTACCAAAACAGTGAAGTTTTTGGGTGGCTTAGATAATATTCTCTTGTGTAAATTACCCACAATTAATTATAATCAACTTCATACATACTCTAAAACTTATGTGGGTTCAACAAATTTTATTCAAAGAGAATCATAATCTCCTATGCCACACAAATTATTGAAAAACAAATAATTAAAGAGGTTACAAAAATTATCACTTTGTATCACAGGCATAACCCTATGACTTGAGCTTCTAAACAAGGACCCACTCTCCAGTCGAACGCAGGAGAACAATGCAGAACCCCCGAGGCCAGCGTAGATGCTACTCCAACATCGTCATAGTCACAAACATTTACTATGACAGTTTAGTTTGTTCCAACAAAACAAAACGTCTAGAACCATTCTAAACATTTTTTTTTTTTTTGTTTCGTTTAACGTTACACTGCGTTTAGTAAAACTCAATTACAGAGTTTATCCCCTGATATTCATATCCATATTACGAGATCGGAATAATTTTATAAATGTCCTTAAAACACCTGAATCTAGTCAGAAAGAAAAATGAGCGGCATTAAGTAATTATAATGCCAACTGATACAAATAATAGGAGTAATGATTAACTATAAATAAATTTGCCGAAACTATATCACTGTCAAATGCTAAAATACAATACAATGTTTTACATTTTTTATATTTCAGCTCATACTTGTTCATATCCAGTTCTGAACGATTGAGAAATTATTTTATGTTTTGAAAATGAGAACAAAGTCCCGAAACGTTAACATGTTGTAATGTGAAAACAAATAGTTGTTGTTGAAAAAAGGAAGATAGATTGCTAGTTAATCATTACTTGTAATATATAAAAATCTTCCTACCAAATTTAGAAGAAAATAAAAATAATATGATATAAATTTATGGCACTAAATCGTTGGACCTTTGTTGTATTTCGTGTTACTGCTCATTATACTAACTCTTTAGAAAATCTTTTTTTTTTCTTCCCTCCTGATGCCCCTCCCCATGCGGGAACTTTAGAAGCCAGGATTGCTAGACAACCTGTATAAGCATAATTTCGATTATAATAATTTAAATACTTAGATATTGTACATGGATAACTCAAATTTTAGGCCACTGTCTTTGTTCCATTTTTAGTGGATAATCTACAGTTTTACATCATAAATATCCGAGTGGACGAAAACGCAACCAGTAATGGATGAATAACTTCAATGTAAACACTCTTGAACATCCGATCCCTGAACTGTTTATGTCTAACATTCAACTGCGGTGAGTCATAAAGTTAACTAATGGTCCATCACTGTTGCTATTGGAAGCATGGGCCAGTCACATTTGTACAACAGTTACATTAATATCTACCTGTGCGTAAGTGTAGAGCAGTGGATAATGGTTCTTTGGGTAAGTACCTGAATATTTTTAATTAATAAAAATCAGTCCGATATTCAAATATTGTTGTTATTTTGAGGTGGGGAAAATAATTAATAGCAAAATTATGCCACATCTTTCTACTTCATTTGAATATGCTGCTTTAGCTGCGGAGGCTGGTCCTTGCGTTTTTCCAATTTATCTTGTTTTACCTCCTAAGAAGCTTTCTGAAGCGCCCGAAACTCCTCCTGCAGTCAAGTTACAAGCCGTGTAAGAAGTAGCTGAAATATATTTATAATGTTTAATACAACTAATTACTTTACTAAATACTTAATTAATTTACAATTATAATGTTTAATACAGTTTATAACAATTTTATTGGAAGATAAAAGATTGGACCACGACTGGGAACCTAACCCAGGTCCTCTGCATCTCCGTTGCAAAGGTCCAACCACTCAGTTAACCGTGGGGCCACTCCCAACACTGTTCCAATCTTTCTCTTCTGTGATCCCACCAAGCAGATCTCGCCACAACCGGGGACTGATCTATTGTTTCCTAGCTCAAATATCCCCTTTGTATAGTTTACTTTTGTAAGTAAATGAGGTTGGGGTATGATCTCGTGTGCCTATAAACAGTATTTCGGGCTGCATCCTAAAACATAATGAACCATTATCACTAGGAATTTTGATAAAAACCATCATCATTTTGGATCTGCTTTCACCATACTTCATACGTTGTCCAGGATGTTTTTTTATAAATGAGCTATAATAAATACTAAAATTGAGAATAATGGCGACCATCAAAGAGTACTCGCTTCGGAAAGATGATTTTTTTTTCGCTGTGCATGCATAACGAATCTAAATGCTCGATACTCACACCACCAATCGCTCCCTTCATACCTCCATCCACCTTCTCCCGTCCAATCAGTCAGTCCTTGCAAGGTGGTCAGTCCACTTTCATCTAGGCCTACACCTCGGACATTCTCCAGTCAGCAATGCGATTAATGCCATGTTCAAGACTCGTCATTTTTCCAGCCCATATACTTACAGGGTAAAGCTCACACTATACGGCTTTGTGTCGGCAGTCTGAATTCTGCAGTTGATTCATCTTTCTTCGGTCCAAATATTCATCCGAAGCACTTTATCTTCATAAATTTTATGGCGTTGCTAATCACTGAATTTCACATCCGTAAAAAACTGGCTCTTGGAGTCCATTAATTTTCTCCACCCTGTTTTGCACCTAAATTATTAAATATAAAAAAAATGGAAAAAATATTACCTAGTTGTCAGAAAAACATTCAAAATTAATGTAAACGTGAATTGAAATTTTTCTGCAACATTTTTATATATCATTTTCATATTTTATATCCGGGAGAAGTAGTTGTATGAAAAACAAAAAATCGCTTGTGGGCTCGCGGATAAAATATAAAATTATCAAACTATAATTTTGTAAAGGCATTGATAATAGATTTCAAAGAATTATTTTTTTTTTCTTTAATGTACATGAAAACACAATTTTTGAAAGTGTAAATTGTTTAATTATTTATATACCATGGATGATGAATTTTAGAAAACATGGAAATGACATTTCTTATTATCTAGAAAAATAACTTTCATTCTCCCCTATTATTTTTATTTATTTTTTTTTTTACATCCGCAGTTTTATAAATATTTAATAATTGCAATCTCAAATAAAATAAATTAAAAAAAAAGATTTAGAGTTGATAAACAATGAAAGAAAGCTATGTTTTCTTAAGAAGTGAGATACCCTTTTGTAATCCTGAAATAATTTGTAATTGGAAGTGGGAAGAAGATGACTGAGGTGAGTGAGAAGCGATAACCGGGCGCTGACTCCCAAACCGTCCCATGTATAACATGGTTCTTCCAATTTTTTATAATTTTTATGGCGATGTTCACTTGCAAAACTTTCCATAAGGATTGCTTTTACATGGCCAAATAGTTTTGTCACATAGCTTGTCCGGTTGACCACTGTGGGTAGAGTACATTTGTATTTGCTAATAGATGCTGTATATGACTGTTTAGAAAAAAGACTCAAATGAAACTCGAATGAAATGGAAGAAGACATAGTAACATGAAATAAAGCGTTACGACGACAATCACAAGGAAATATGAGACAGATACGGGGGAAAAAATCCAATGTATAGGCTTCTTTAAGTTGCAATCTTGGTAGCATCTATTTTATTTTCCGTTGACTTAGGGATTGATTGAGGGTTGGGCCCACCCTCCTAAATTTTCTATAAAGTGGGTGGCTTTATCCTTCCCCCCTCTCTTCGATTCAGTGGAAAAACCCCGCTATCTATATCCCTTCTCCAGGGTAAAAAAAAATAAAATAAAAATAAAACGTGAAACAATTATTCCTTGTTTAAAATAGGGTGTTCTTCGTGTGGCGGTTTGGGATTTTTTTTTTTGTTTTAAACAAAGGTTTGTAACAATTTTGAAAAATTTAAAAGAATTTTGTTAATTAAGGAGTAATTATTAATGAGCGTATACACGGGAAGGCTAACCCCGGAATTATTTAGAGACCGCCCCTCGTTAATGGCATTATTAATATTCTCCACATTGTAGTAATTCTATACCAGCCATTGTTAGCTCTAACAACAAACGGTAACAATGTTTGGCATCCACGTGCATTAATTTCGATTTTATTTATAAAAAAACTATTTTCTTGGACATTTTAAATGATAATTTATACATATATTTATCACCCTATAATAAAATATTCTAAATATCACTCGTTTGATTTCTTGGTCCTTGGTAAGCTGTAAGCTTTTCTCAGTGTTTGTCCGTAAAATTGTCCATGGTTTTTATCTTACTTTGTACTGTGGCAGTTGTTACCATGGCAGCAACTATTTCGCTATTTACTTTTAATGCCCTTTTCTGGCATACGCGGTTCAAGTAGAAGTGGTTTATTGTCACCGAGTTATAAAATACTGAGTTACTACTGTTTCTTATAAAAATCTCTTATTATTGATCTTGATTATTATACAAATACGATAGGTTAAATAATGGTCAGGATTTTCAGTTTACAATGATATTTATTATGGTAATCCAACGTTTCGATCCAGCTTGTGGATCTTCATCAGGGCTACTGAGTCCAGGTGGATACTGTAGAGTATCCACCTGGACTCAGTAGCCCTGATGAAGATCCACGAGCTGGATCGAAACGTTGGCTTACCATAATAAATATCATTGTAAACTGAAAATCCTGACCATTATTTAACCTATCGTAATTGAAGAACAATTGACCATCTCTCATCTCTATTATACAAATAATTTTCAAATTATATATATACATACTTGGTATCCCAGACATAGTGTAAAAAAAATTGGGTAATAATCCATGTTAAACGGGGCAGAATGGCGCAGAAACCTGTTTCCTATCTCAATCTGTTGAGGAGATAGAATTTTTTTTGTTTTTATTTTTGAAATCTTACTTTTTTTCTGAAAAATTACAGTTTTCTCTACTTTGGTTTAGCCTAGAAACAAAAACGATGATAATTTCTTAATCAGTATTAAATTTTCTAAAAGATGATTTAGGTCTAGTTATTTTAAATCTACTTTCAGTGGGACTTTTAACGTGCTAAACACAAAACACTTATTAAAACATAAATTTTTAATAGTTTTTGAAAATTCCTCACTCCCTACTGGAGCTCCCTAGAAGCTGTCAAATTTTCTAAAAACTGCGGAATTTAGTTAGCTTTTTAGTGGTGTAACCCATGATACAATCGCACCTCACCTTTTGAGTCTAAAAGAAGTTTTTCTGATGAAAAACACGCTAGAGAATGTCACTGCTGGGACAATGGGGAAGCGCGCTGGACCCTGCATCCAAAGTAATGGATGCCGAACTTCCCATGAGTTTACTTTTTTAAGAAAGAACAATGTATGAATTCTAAATAATATAAAAAGGATAATAATAATCTAAAAAAAAAAAAAAAAAAAAACTCCTTAGTTTAAATTTTAAAAATACTTTCTTTAAAATAAATTAATTTTTTTTCTTCTCTTCGACTGAAATTTGAAAAATCCTACATAAAAAATGTTGAAGATAAGCCTGCATCCAAAGTAATGGAGGACATTTTGAACTCGCGCTGCAATAATCCATTTTAATTTGGTTCTATAAAAATAATATTATTTTTTATCTTCAACATTTTTTGAGTAATATTATTATCAACACTATTATTCCTATCTCAACAGATTGAGATAGGAAACTCGTTTCTGCGCCATTCTACCCCGTTTAGCATGGATTATTACCCAATTTGTTTTTTACACTATGTCTGGGACACCCAGTATATATATGTGATAATATTAATTATCACATGCTATCCATGGGATTACATAAGGAGATGAATAAAATTAAGCAAGAAATTAAGTGTCTGATGAACGGGCAGTTCTTTTTAATGAATCATGTAAAACCAAAAATTAATTTTAATATGGCTAATAACGATATTGAGATGTCTTTGTAGCTACACCAGAACCCAACAAACATCCCCCAATTATCATAAGTACGATAAGTGTTCCCCGGTGATCACCACTCGCTCCACCCAGCACACTTTGTCTCCCTCAACATATATTTCGATTCATGCTCTTGGTTCATCACCACCTTATTCTGTTTCTCAAGTCCGTACGTTCCGACTTCGTACTTAATAGCATTTATTCTAAGGGATAGTTTCGTTTGGAATTATATGTTTTAAAATATTTTTGCACATTGATAGCATATTTCCAGAAATAGTAGAAGTAATAGTTTTGTAAAATTCCGTTGGAAAGCGAAATAATTAAAAAGAAAAAAGTATAATATATCAAGTCGTAAAAAGAGATGCCTAGCCAATTAAGAAAAAGTGATGACTTATATTCGAAAGGTTGTAAATGAGTGCTGTGTAAAGGTGGCTTTACACCTTACGAACCTCACCTTCGAACCTTGCCGTACCGACGTGAAGCGAACAGCCATTTATACTTCACGTGACGTTAAGCGAACCATTATGGCTGACGCACCCAAAACTAGCTTATGATAAAGAAAAAATCACCATTATCAATATATTTTATGTTACCTGAAAAATAAAAAAATAGGAGACGATTTACAACGTTTCACAAATTACACTAGTATCACAAACAACTCCTGTCACTTAGGAAAAACCCAAATCAAAAGTGACACTAGCGCTACCCCCGAACCCAGGCGAACAGATGAAGTACCTAGAACACCCGAACAGTCAACGTGAAGCCTTCACGAAGGTTGTTCGAAGGTAAAGTTCGTAAGGTGTAAAGGCACCTTAAGGTTTTCGCTCTTGTTTTACTACCATGACGAAAAATGTCATCATGTAAACGATGCTGTAAAAACGTTGTGATTTTGTATTTACCTTATCATTGGACTCTTAAAGACCGACTCATTATTGACCGCCTCAAAAAATCTGTTTGTTCTCTATGATTGATGCCTCTTCGATTATTCTTAATTAATATTGATTTACTTTATTCGACCTCAGAGATTCCCGTCTCTAGTTTTTTAATGTTTTTTAGTTTAGCAGCACTGTCGGGAATGAATTTATTGATAATAACGGGGATATATTCTTATTTTTCATTTTTACCGCTTACAACATAGTAAGTGGGGATAGTTTTATTGTCAATATTTGCCAAATTTATTGCATTGAGATTTGGTTTGATTCTTCCTCTTTTCCAACGTTTTAAACGCTGACTCGGTGGATCAGTTTCGTTCATTTTTAAAAATTATGTTTAAACCGTGGGCCAATATACAAATAATATTTAAATATTATAAGTTTTACTTATCTGAGGAAGCGGGGTAGCTCATCGCTGTGCTGAAGGTCACGAGTTTGAATCAGGCTTGGCGCGGGTATCTTTAAGTTCTGCCACAGTTCGTCACGTGGCCCTAGAGACCCTCCTGGGGCAAACGCAGCCTCTGTAAATTGGGTGCCCTTAAATGTAAAATTAATTGGGAAAAACCCGGCGGTTGAGCGTGATCACGGTTCAAGTACCTCCATCAACGACCGCTTACAAAAAAACAGTACTTCCTTACACAGTACTGCACCCAAAACCCTTCGTGGGTTGTAGTGGTGCAAGTTTAATTTTTTAATTATCTGAGGTAACTGGTATAGTCCGCTGTAGAGTATGTTAATGCAACTTAAAATAAAGTAGCAAAGCAGTAGAACCTCTCTAGAAAACTAAGTATCAGCAAAAAAAGTACCAGAGCAATTGTTATTGCTTTTTAAAAACTTGTTTAACATATTCCAAGTTCCATTTGTTTAGTCCGTTTCCTAAGCTTTAGTCTTTTGAGTCTGAAAGCGAATATGATTTTTTCAAGGAGATGGGAACTCTCCTGTTTCTTCTCTCTCCATAGAGGATTGGAAGATCCCTCAAAGTTCTGATTTCAAGTACCTTGGTGCCACCATAGACAGATATGGCAAAGTAGAAAGGGACAATGTAAAGAAAATCACTATAGGAAAGAAAATTATTGGTTTATTAAATGGCATATTGTGGAACAAAAAAGTGTCTCTCCACATAAAGAAAAGAATATACCACTCTTTCCTCGTTGCCTCAACTTTTTACGGGGCAGAGTCATGGACAGTGACTAAGGCTCATGCAAACAAATTGTTGGTCCAAGAGATGGACTATTGGAGAAGGAGCTGTGCCATATCCAGGCTGCAAAAGGTACCAAACCAGGTGATAAGGAATAAAGTAGGGGCAGAATTGAACATCCTCAACGACATCAGTGAAAGAAGACTGATGTGGTATGGGCATGTTTTGTGAATGGACGAAGCACGTTAGCCCCTTCGATTGCTAAAATATTGCCCTGAGAAGCGTCGAAAACGTGGAAGACCACGCAAACAGTGGATAGAAGATGTGAGAGAGGACATGGCTGCCAGAGGCTTCACCGAAGAGGACAGCAGAGGCAGGGACGTCTGGAGACCGGAATGTGACCTTTGTTGCAAAATCCGAAATAAATAAATAAAAAAGTTTAACATATGATCGTATGAGTATTTATTTTTTATTATTTAACTTTTTTTTTCATTTATGAAGTTCTCAATTATCGTATAAAGTACAATTCACTGTTATAAATTAAATACCTACTTCTATCAATTGGTGTATATATATTATTGACGTTTACGTTTAATGTATACTAGTATCATTTAAATCACGTTGAGCCTCTTGTCTCCAACCTTGCTTCCTCTATCCCAGACAATCCTCAGAGGAGTCTGAAAATAAGATGATCAAGAGATCTAATTATTTAAATCAATATTCGAGGGTTTTTCATGTAATTAATTTACTTATATCATATTTACTTATTGTATTCATATTACAGTTATAAATTTCAATAAATAATTTTAAAAAAAATCATTGTAAGAAATTTCAACCGTAAAAGTTAAAAAAAAGGCTGACACTTTTATTACAAAAGCTATTAATAATTTTGGCGGAATAATCAATTATAATTATTTAAAAGATCATATTAACTGTAAAGAATGTAATTATTCATATATATTACTCTATGATACAAATAAACTGTATAAGGCTTTAAGAGAATAAATTTCCCTATCTCCAGTCCGTACATCTTAACTTCGTACTTTATGGCATTTTCTGTAAATGCCAGGTTTGTTTTAAAGTTCATATATTTTAACATATTACACCTGAGAAGATTATTTTATAAAAATTAAAATGTATGGGATGAAATAAGAAAGAAAAGAAATATATGTATAACTAAAATTATTTCGATGATTTGATACTATCTACAGCTATTTTTAAGATTCTTCTCTGTGGTAAATGGCTTAATCCAACCTTGGTCCATCGTTGTGGCAATATACTTTTTGCTGGAGAAATATAAAGGGGGCTACCCACTTTTGTTTTGTGGGAGGAGATAGCGTTACCTCTTAAGGGAAATAGTCTCAGATACGCTTTTCTCCTCTCTTATTTCACCTGCCATGTCAGTATTACTGTCAGACTACAACGCTTCCCTCCAACCACCTGTTGTCTTCTTAATCTTCTTCAAACATCTAAAAAAAATTCTCTTTTTCTTTCTTACTTTCTCGCAGAGTTAGCTTAAGGCATCAGTTTATGTAACGTTTAATGTGACATCTACATTTTTTTCCGTTTATATAAATCCTCGGGTCCATATTTCTCCTTTCTTGTCACCCATAGTGTTCATAAATTCATATATTTTTTATAAGCATGACAATGTTTTTAAAAAATATATGTATTAATAATTATATATGTAGGAGACTTTTTCCAAAGAATGTGGGCTGTATAAGGTGCAATAGCGGAACAAGTAAAAACACAGAATAAGAATTACCACTTACCACTTTTTGACCGGATCTCGTCTGGTTTGAATTTTCTTTCTTCTGCGCTGCCAAGTGGAAATCCAAAATCTGAAATCCTACTTGAATGTAGAAGGAAGTTTATTGTATAAGAAACATCCTTTTTGAACGAATGTTTGAAAAACTTCATTAAGTCCGAAATGTCACTATATGAACAGGATATCGATCTGTTATTAAAATCTTTCTTTTGATTTATATTATTGAAATAAATATATAATTTTAATTTTCTTTATTTTAACATTTTTAGTAAAAGTTTCTTGCCTTTTAGGAAAATATTGTTGAATTTTTTCTGCTATAAATTAATCAGTATTAATATGATAATATATTTGGCTGCAGCGTAAAGATTGTTAAGTCCAAGAGAAAAAACGATGTTTTAATTCGTTTGTACACAACTCCGCAGATGTTTACCAAATTTATTAGTTTATTTAGCACTATGCATGGTTAGCAACAACCTGGATGTTTAAATTTATTCACCAACTTGTCGCCTGTATGTATAATTAATCTGCATGTGCAAACAATTTAAAAAATTATTTTTTAGTTTGGACTTAAAAATCTTTACGTTGCAGTCACAGATATATTTTAACTGAAATTTGCCGTTGCATGAATTTAATAAATTAATATTTACCTCATATAAAACGTTGATTTCTCGTTTTTTTACTTTCACTTACCTATACATAAAATATGTAGTAAGGGAAAGTATTGCGATCGTGAAAAATTTGGACTTCCGGTTTTCAACGGAATTACACGTTTTGGGGTCCACTGAGTCCAAATAACCAAGTTATTATACATTAGTTTCGGGACCTTGTTGAGTCATTTCAAAGTAATTAACGAACATGCTACATACATATTGTCAGAGTAACCGGCAACCCCGGTCTGAATAGCGGCCGTTTATTCATGAATAAATATTGCTGTAAAAACAAGGGGGGTGTCTCATACCCCAGCCATCTTGCCTAGCTATTCTCACAAAGATCTGAGTATCTAATTACAAAAGGCGGTCTCCCCTTGTACACCTGTCGGAACGTGCAGTGCGGGCTCAAACCTCAAACACTTACAACCCCTAACAACAGCGTCACAATTGATGTCACGCGTTTGGACTTAAAAGTGCTCCGACCTCTCCTTGTTAAAGCAGTAAGTGCCAGAGGTACTTTCTTCGTTTATTATGTAGGTATTGATTGTCCAATAGAAATTATCAAATAAATGAATTACCAAAGATCATTTGATCTCCTTGTAATTACAGGAATTGTCAGATTCACATAATATAATTCCATTGCCTCCCAATCTTAACCCTAAATTAACAGTAAAATTTACACCACAATTTGAGAAACGTAAAAAATGAAATATGATTTTCTCTAATGCTCTTTCTTTGCAACAGTAATAAATTAGGGGTATTTTTTACATTAAGGCTGTCAGTTATTTTATCACCAAATAATTACTTTAAACAGTTATTTTTTGCCGCAAAATGGTTACTTTAAAATTAATCACTTTAATTAACATATTATTAGGTAAACAATTACAGTTTGTTTCTTTAACGCCCCTTTATGCTACAAAGGCTAATCGGACGATGCTACAGTGGGAGTCCTAAATTTTATCTATCCAAGCATAATTAGGATAGGCATCTTTAACGAGTACCTGACATCGTACAGTATCGGGACCTGTATTTTACTTCCTATCCGAGGGAGGGCATAGCCAAGGATTTTTTACTTCCATTAAAAAGTCCAAGGGCCACCACGGCACGCGCATCCGCGACCTTAAGTATTGTTGGTTGGCAACCACTACACCAGAGGTGACCCCACAGTTAACAGGTGTGACTGCCCTCTCTGGTGACTTTGCCCAATTTCGATGAAAAAGATAATTGCTGTCACAATAATAAACAAAGAAGAAGAACAAGAGTCAGAGGATACAGAAAAAATAACCAGATCACTCTCAGCAACTGTCTTAAGTAACTTACTACGTTAGTGATTTCATAGTTAGTAAATTACTTGGGAAAATTTCCATTAAATATTATTTTGCAAAACTTTTAAGGAAATGTGGGTGATGGATATTTATTACATGTTTCTTAACTCAGATTGAGTTGAAATTTCCTGATAAATTGGACTAATGTCCAAAACAAGGACATGGTCTTAGAGCCTATCTTGTTCAAAATACCAAAGAAAACAAACGGTTTAATTAAGAAATTTAGTCAAAAAGTTAGTGCATTTTATTTTTGAATTTGGAAAGTGGGGTAAGTCACCCTTTACGGCTTAAGGTACGTGATTATTTTCAAGAGGAAGGATATGTATATATGTAAATAACAACAATAGAGATACATAAGCTTCGAACTAATACATTATTTAAAAAACTCTAACAACTACAAACGTTCACCAATGTCTGGTGGTAAATCCTAAGTAAACTAAGCAATGGAGCCCTTCCTCTGCTGGATGACACGACTTTCAAGGAATAGAAGTGACGAACTTCCCACACAGAGCTATCGGAAGCTTGTTGATTAGTATGTATGCGCCATTTGTAAAACTATATACAAGATATGTTATCTCTTCGTCTACTTCTCGCTCACAATGAAAGGGGGTTCAATCGGCTTCTTCATGAGTGGGCAGTCAGTACTTTAGATTCACATCGACTGTTTCGACGACTGAGTTCTGTCTGATTAAATCTCATACTGTCATGTTAGGAGAATTTCCTTTGAGAATTTAAATTTTCTCTTATTTTAATTTGTTCATTGGAAATTTGTTTATTGGATTTATTTTGGTAGGAAATATTTTGGTTACCAATTTGACCTTTTTTTATTAATTCTTCGAATACAAGCTTTAATCAAGTATTGGTCACTGGAATTGGAAACTGATACCGTTTTAGCGTTCCATGAAAAAGGAAATCCTGAAGAGGATATTACGTTTTATCAAAGCACATACCTCAAGTGGTTGGCTATTTCATTTAGTACATAAACATGAATGTATCCATTAGCTACAGATATTAAACCTGATGGATATAAAAAGTTTCTGTTTTTTTAGGGTTTTAGTGGAATCGTTGAAAAAGTCCATATCTTCATTTGGCCCTTTGATTCATTTATCAGAATTTTTATCATACTTTTTTTGCTTTGTTTTTATGGTGTTTGAGGGCGTAAAACAGCTTTTTCGTCAACGCCTGTTTTTTGTTTGTTTTTTTCACAGTTCGCTTAATCAATTATTATTATGACTGAATTTATATATGCTGTATTTTGTTAATAAAATTACAATTATAGGATGTTTCGCCCATACAACATATACATAGGTACAAGAATGTATTCTTTTTTCTCACACTGGCCTCTTGTATGATGATTAATAAAAACTTAGAAGTAAAAAAAGTAAATCAAATAAAATTAAAATTAATAAATAAATCAAGAAAACAAATCTTCCAATTAAATAATATCATGTATGTAAACAAAGCAAATTTCTGTATCTGGTAATATATACACACAATTTCATAAAAATGTATTCATGTATGTTAATCAAAAATAACTAAAAAAAACTTAAAACTTAAGCAATTCAGTTGTATGATAATAAAAAAACCAATATTAATAATGTGACTTTACATATATGAAGTAATGAACATATCGGCCGCAATTATTGAACACACATTATCAACTTAAGAGATAAAACAGTTGAGTGGTAGAACTCTTGGAGTTGGCACGGCCCTCTACTCTTAAATTTCCTCTACATACTATTTACAACGATTCCAGTTACCATTTTCTTCGCCCAAGTTGAGTAAGCACTCTTTGTTGGCTTATGTGGGCCTTGAATAATAACAATACATATAAAATAATATTAAAGTAAAATAAGAATAAGTAATTATAAAAAAAAATAATAATAAATAAATACGAAAATTAAAAAAATAAATAAATAAGTAGGTATATAAAGAAATAGAGAAAAAATATATACATAATTAGTAAAAATAAGCATAAAAGAAGAAATAATTAAATAATAAAACAGTATATTTAAGATAGATTTAGAATTTAAGATAATTTAGATGGGCAATGGTATTAGTATTATCAGTTTTGATTAATGCCAATAAACTTGAAAAGTTACTTACTTTCCTTCGATAGGAAAAAAAAAATGTTAACGACAGCTTTATTATCTTCAACCCAAACCATTGAATATTGTATGCAGATTAAAGTTTACTTTTTATGGACCAAAATGTATTGTAATGTTCTTTACCCTAAAATATTATAAACATATAGGGTAACTGTACCAATAGTTGACAATTTAAAAAAAAATTAAATTATTGGTAATTTTTATTAATATACTGATGTTTGGATGATCTTTGTTATGAATTTAGTTAGTATATCCCATTGTCTGCATTTATGGTATTTATAAAAAATCATTTCTTAGAAACTTCTAAAATGAACCAATAGTTGATGCATCAAAATGTTTGGAAAGTTCACATTTATGGTTTTAAAGTTGACACATGCATTAACTTTCGATTTCCTAAGATTTTTAATTGGCAATAAGGACTGCAATGGGGCCGGGATGGCCGAGTGGACAAGGGCGCTTGCAATAGGTAATCAAAGTTAAGCAGCGTCCATCGTGGTCAGTACTTGAATGGGTGACCGCTCCATTCGGGTGACCGCCCACCAATGAACGCCACGCAGTCCAAGTCTACCCCCACCCCCGGGTATGTGAGACCCGTCAGCCTACTGGAGGCGACTCACACCGACCGGGCGTAGGAGTGATGAACCTTCCCCGTGTATCTCATCGAGAATCGTGGTGTGGTTTTCCAGGATGTCAGTAACCGCCCGGAGGTTTGGTTATGGGACGGTATGCTTCAGGGAAAGAAATATAGGTCCTCGGGGCCTGCTGACTCTGAGCTACCACAATCCTTGGACCTAGACCAGTTTGTCACTGTCCTTGAACCCGAGAGAGCTGACGCCATCGGTGGGAAGGACACTGCCAAATTGGCCCCAATGGGATTGATTATGAAACTATGGGCAGTCTGCCGCTGTAGCATGGTGACCATGGCTTGCAGCAACGTGAGGTTTGGGCTACCCCCTCCAGGCTGTCTGTACTCCCGCAAGCAAAACAAATGTCTGTAAGAAGACTACACTGCGCGGCCAAAGGTCTCATTAGGCCTAATGCGCCAACCGAAAAAAAAAAAAAAAAAAAAAAAAAAGGACTGCAAAAAAAATTAATATTGTTTTTATTTATAAACTATTAAATTCACAATAGAAACGAATTAAAATTTCCACAATTTAATCATTTCATGCAAAAAAAGATTAAATGAGACAAAAACAAAACAAAACATATTTAAACAAAAAATGAGTAAGTAAGTATGGTGAATAGATTTTAGTAATGGCCAGAAGTTTCGTTTTTAATATTGGGTTTGCACAATTTTAGACTCTCTAATGATGAACTTCACTTTTCCAGTGCTCTTTTAGACAATTAAAGATGGCCACATTCCTTGGTTAGATGAAATATGTAGCATTTTGATGGAGTGCGACTAATAGCAAATATCACATGTTCTTTGCAGATGTGGGAAGTGGGGAGGGTCAGATGAGACGCGTGTCCCTTCAGGAATAGGATTATTGGCAATGCAATTTTGCTCTCAATGATCCATGGATAGAGCACACTAGCTATAAATTCATAAAATAAGACACCTGTAATCCAGCCAGACTCAGACTTCTATGAACCCCGCCCAGATGGAACACTATTTGCTAATTCTAGCGGTGAGTAGACATCGATGTCAACTATTGAAATTAAGGATTAATTTCTGTTCTATTAGTCGACACCTACATTTAAGCCCTAAAACATTGTATAAATATATTAAAAAGGATATCAAATGATTCTCATGAGCTTAATGAATACCATAAAAGTAATTAAAACACAATTGAACTCAAATAAACCAACTAGAAAGCTTATTTAACTTGACTGCCACTCTAATGAAACAGGGTAGCAGAAATTAAGTTTTCAGGCCACTAGAAAATTCGACATTATAACCTCTCACAAATAAGCTTGAGTTTTTATCAAACTAATGCCAATGGCAGCACAGCTAACTAGCATAACGTGGCAAACTACAAATTTATAACCAAATAATCAACTACAAATTTACAAATTTATAACCAAAATACAAATTAGGCAAACTACAAATTTATAACCAAAATAATCAACCCGGAATCTTATTATTCACACTTTTTGTACAAAATGTCAACTATTGGTGCACTGTCAACTTATGGTACCGTTACCCTATATTATATTATTTTGGTTTCCTTTTTTTTTTATACTTTTATTTGGTCCCCGACTGAATATATGCACGTGGATCTATATATGCTTATGTTTTCTTGACTGTTCATATTAAATGTTATTATAGGTTCCTTGCGATTCAGTCAAATATAATAGATTAAACAATACATTATAGCGACGTTTCGAAACTATATTGTAGTCATAATCATGCCTCACAATGAACAAACAGGTTGAGAAAAAATTTATGTGTTACAAGGGAAAATATTATAAGAGTAAAGTTAAGAATAATATAAATTACTTTGGTTGGGAATATATAACTGTATGTAATTCAAAATATAGAGGTGTGTGGATATACTAAAGTATATAGTATAGCTGTTTATTTATAGAATAAACTTCAAGAAACTTATTATAACACTATATATATATATTCTGTTTTATCGGAAAAATAAATAATTAAAAACTAAAACTTTCTTCAACTTACACCATTTTCCCTCCTTTATAAATTATAGCCTAATTGAATTACAAACAACCCCCTGGCGGTGTAACCCAGGATGCGCCTGCCCCCCTTAGTAAAACAATTTAGGGTTTTATTTGTGTTTCCCTCCCAGATGAACACGTAGAAGCAACTGTAGTGAGCTATTAAAGTTTAGCAAGCCTTGGATGACATGCCCTCCATCGACCCAAAGTTTCCCAGGCTCTCTCCGGTAATGTTTTCAGGTGTTAAAAGAAAACTCAGTCCCAACCCCTCTTACCAGCTAACAACCTGGTATTGTTAAATAAAACACTTTATGTACCTTTATAAAATGAATTATTTATTTTTATTCAATCATAATAATAATAACATATTATATATATATATATATATATATATATATATATATATATATATATATACAAATAATCTATTAACCCTAAAGGAAAATAAAATATCACAACACAACTTATCCTCAGTTAGCTAGTTTTTATAAACAATAAATTTAACAATTTAATTAAATCGATTAACTAAGTTTATTGTATCAGTAATTGAATAAACTTTACCAATCTACTTCTGTAATGCCAGGCTAATTTGCAGTATCTTATGAACGAAATGAAGTTTTCACTGTTTAATATTTCAATAACTTCTTCAATAGTTAGAATAGTCCCAGAAGCATTTTATTCGGAATTCGGACCAAATGACTACAAAAAGAAAATTATTTTCAATTTATTTTCGGTTGCATAGTGTGCAAAGTTGTAATTATTGTCCCTCGTTATATATATTAAAATTTAGATTTAGCATTTCGCACCTAGCTTTAAAGATCCAGCTAATGTCAAGAATGTTCATATTTTGAAAATAATTTTTTTTTTTGTTTACGCCATGACATAATTTTTTATATAGCAAAAATGTATTTGTTTTATTTACTATTTCTTTGTTATTTTTGTGAAAACTTTGTTCCACAATATCCCTAAGTTGTTGTAATTGTTTTTTCAGTATTACTGTATTTTCAATGTTAATGTGTAAGCCTGCATTATGGTCCTCAATCATTTTAATTACATCCGCAAACCAATATGTCTTATTTTTTATTATTGCTTTTGCTAAAAATTTAGGTAATCGGTCGTCAGGCATATTTAACGCTCTAATGATATAATCGTGGTGAAGTTTCAGTGTAAATAAAAACAGTGACCTTATCTGTGTTTCCAAATAAATAATGTAAACTGGAGTGTACGAGTATTGTGGTGAATAAAAGACGAATAGGAAAGCAGAAGCCATTAAGCTAGCTGAAGACTCCCCCTCTTGGACGCAATAGACCGAAAATCTTCACTAAGATCCGAGGCATAACAAAGAAAAGGGAATTAGACGCTCTAGTAGGGAAAGGAAAACTCTAGAGCACATTAACTCGGCTTATCCTAAAAACATATGGACATGGGTATATACAGATGGCACTGGTGAAACTGCTATTGTAAATGGAGGAGGGGGCATACATATTGAATTCCCCAACGGACACATTCTTCAAAAAGCCCTTCCGACTGGACTTGTCTCAACGAACTATAGAGCCGAGCATGACTCCATTCTAACAGCAGCCAAGATCCTAAAAAGTCTAAACAGGTGCCAGAGCTTTCATGCATTGTTTTCTTGACAGATGCAGCATTCGTCCTTGAATGCCTCAAGAATAAATGGAAGAGTAAACTAGCCGCATTGGCTGAGGAACTGGAAGACCTAAGAGCAAATGACCAAGAGGTGGCCCTACAAAGTATTCCAGGGCACTGTGGGCTCGTGGGGAATGAGATTGCAGATCGATTGGCCAAAGAAGGAACATCCCTAGGTTGGAGGAGTGCAAGACTAATAATGAGGCAGCCATAAACCAGAGATTGAAAGCAAACCACAAGGCCCATGAAGATTATTACAAGCTCACAAGAAGAGAACAGGTGGTAATATTTCGCCTCAGGACTGGACATAACCACCTTAAATCGCATCTGTTCAGGAAATTTAAGATAGGTCCCAGCCCCCTATGTCAATGTGGACAAGATGAACAAACCACAGAGCACATTTTAAAAAGCTGCCATATGTTGGAGGACATACGGAGACAGATATGGCCCCAAACAACAGACCTTTTTAATAAAGTAATGCACAATTCTATTTACTTGATATTGTTTACCACCCCAACATTGTGCGCCATACTTTATTACTGATCTAACTACCGTATTAAATATTTTTGTTTTTTGGCAATAGGGAATTTGATTATTTGTCATTAAGTCTTCCCATGGTACCAAGTGTCATGGCCGCAACTGCAGTTCTATGTTACCATCGCTCTGTAATTGTTCTCTTGTCACATGGTTATTACTGTGAATTGTGTTGTGAAACTCAGTGAACGGTGGCATTATAAACAATTAATCATTTTCTAATTTACATCTAGTGAGGTGAGTGACTATTAAAACAGTTATCAAGTTTTAAATTACGTATATCAGCGTAGAGATAACTTACTATATCGGTAATTCCCCTGGCGGGTCTTATCGCAGTTAAGTTAATACAAGGCGTGCGCTTGTGTACTAACAGACTGCCTTCAGCCGTCTCGAGTTCGAATCCAAGACATTATAAGATATATTTTTTTTTTTCTTCTTCTTAATATATATATATTTTTTTTTTCTCCTAGAGCTCTCTTTATTTATTTATTTTTTTTTTTTTAAATGTTCAGATATGTTTAATTTAATAATTGTATATAGTTTAGTTTTAAGAATTTTGTATATAGCTATTTTTTTATTTTAACAACTAGTTAATAATAAATAGGTTTTTTTTTCTTTTTTAATTTATTATTCGTTAATTTTCAACAATGTCTAACATGGATTTGGATGAGCACAACTCTTCTGAGGAAACGGATGAAGAGATACCTTATTCAGAAGTCAGCGAGACGGACTCGCAGTATTTGAAAAGAAGAACTTTGCAAAAACGTCAGCGTAACGCCGCCCCCGGATCGGCGGGCAATTCACCCAATAAGAAAAAAACTAAGGCGGCCAAATCGAAGCAGTCACGTGACAAAAATAACTCACAAACAGTGACTCGCAGTAAAACTGCTGCAGACAACCAATCAAAATCCACAGAAACAACCACACCAACCATCAATAATCCTAATACAAATACCAACCCATCAAACAAGACTCCAGAACCTCAGGGTATTTCAGCTCCGCTTCCACCACCTATTTTTGTCTCGAAAATTGATAATTTCATGTTGTTCGGTCAAGAAATAGCAGCCTTGATTGGACAACCAAATTTCACATGTTTTGCTAGAGTGAATGATATCAAGATAAACACCAACTCCAAGGAAAACTACAAGAAACTAATAACACATCTAACCTCTAAAAATTATGACTTCCACTGTTATCAGTTAAGAGAAGAGAAGGCATACAGAGTGGTATTGAGAGGCCTCCATTCATCTACCCCCATCTCTATCATCAAAAGTGGATTAGAGGAAATAGGGCATAACGTGAGGCACATTTCCCCCGTTTTGCACCCAATAGATAAATATCCATTACCACTTTTTTTTGTGGACTTAGAGCCTTCCACAAATAACTCTGAAATATTTCAAATAACCAGGCTGGTATATTCAATTGTAAAATTTGAACAACCAAGGCAGAAACCTTTAATTGTACAATGCAACAATTGCCAAAATTTGGGACACACTAAAGCCTACTGCCACCATCAAGCCAGATGCGTTAAGTGTGCTGGCCCACATGCAACTGAGACCTGCCAGAAACCTCTAGACGAGCCACCCAAATGCGCCCTTTGTGGAGAAGACCACCCGGCGAGCTACAAAGGATGCATTGTATATAAAAAACTGTACAAACAGAGAACCCAAAACAATACACTCAGGAGCCAAGAAATGAAAAGTTGCACACAGATTCCGGAAATTGAGAACCTTGAGTCTTTTCCAGAACTACCACAGCAACCTCACCACACCCAACAAGCTCCACCCCCTACTCCTGCAGCTAGGGATCATCCTCAACAGAACGTCAGGAAATTCAATGAAGTCACCACCTCTAAACATCAACAGACCCCTCATCAGGCGCCTAGGACTTCCCAAACCAAGTCCAAGACCTCCAATTCTCAGCCTCAACTTACACGTAAGTCAATCCCGCCGTACCAGTTACCCTTACGTGTCAAACTACCTCCTGAAAATTCACATCCTGAATCATCCCGACCTAATGATATCCCGTCAAATCCTCCACCCGATGATCCTTTAAGAGTAGACCCTCCTCCTCGGACCCAACGACGGGCCCAGCCTTCATCCAGCAAAACAAACTATCCACCGCTGCCAAGTTATCCACCCCAAAATCCTACAGATATCAATTCCATCCTTACCACCTTCCTATTAGAGCTCCAAAACACTATCAAACCCCTCATCACTCTCCTAACCAGACTCCTTTCTGAAATTCCGTTTAATTTCCCACGATGAGCACAAAGCCCCTTGCTGTCATTTTGTGGAATGCTAACGGACTACATAACCACCGAGACGAACTGGACCTATTTTTACACCATAATCAAATTGACATTGCCCTTTTAACTGAAACTCACTTCACGCAACGGTCAAATTTTTACATACGGGACTACATCACTTATAGATCAGACCACCCAGACAACACTTCCCACGCCGGTTCCTGCATCCTTATCCATAAATCCATACCCCATTCTTTTATTCCTTCCACTCCAACTGACGCCATTCAATCAACCTCAATAACCATTTCAACTCGTCCTTTCCATCTAACTTTCTCAGCTGTATACTGTCCTCCTGGTAACCCTCTCACCTATAATCTTCTTGACTCCTTATTTAAATCCCTCGGACCGCGCTTCCTTGCCGGAGGAGACTACAACGCTAAACACCAGCGATGGGGTTGCAGAACATCCAACTCACGAGGTAACATCCTTACTCAAGTCACATCTAGCAATAGTTATTCCGTCCTCTCACCCATGAGTCCTACATATTGGCCCACATCCCTCAAAAAGCGTCCCGATATCCTTGATATCTTCATTTCCTCTCAGATTTCCCACTCCCAAGCCACAATAAAATCCCTAAATGACCTTTCATCAGATCACAGTCCAGTTTTGCTTTATTTACATTCAAAGCTCGTTCCTAAACCTTCCCCTCCATCATTGATTACTGGACGTGTTGACTGGGACAATTTTCGAGATGATTTGGAAAATGAACTAGATTTGAATATTCCGCTCAAGACAAAACAAGATATCAACAATGCCATAGAAAAACTTACAACCTCAATATCAAACAGTATAACCGATAACACCTCACCCAATAAAATCAATAACTCACAACATACTAACCTGCCACAGCCAATTCGTATCTTATTAAGAGAAAAACGCAGAGCAAGATCGAAGTGGCATAGGACAAGATACCCTAATGATAAAATATACTACAATAAACTGACCAACAAATTAAAATCAGAAATCAAAAAATTCAAAATTCAAAATTTAATCAACTTTACTGAAAATCTTAATCCTGGTGACAAGTCCTTATGGACCACAACAAAAAAGCTCCTAAATTTCAAAGACTTCAATCATCCACTCCTCACTGATTCCCAAACCTGGACCAGATCCGACGAAGAAAAATCCCAAATTTTCGGCCAGCACCTCTTCAAAACTTTTAGTCCACATCCTGATATCCTTAATCCTACTCACCTTGAATGTATTGAAGCAGAATTGGACACTCCTCTCCAAATGACCCTCCCACCTAAAGCATTTCATCCATCAGAAATAACCTATATTATCAAGAAATTACCTTCCCGCAAAGCTCCTGGACACGACCTCATTACCTCTAAAATCCTAAAGCTTCTCCCCAGGAAAGCTATTTTATTTCTCACGTACATATATAATGCTGTTCTCCGAACCACCTATTTCCCAGATCCATGGAAACTAGCCGTTATTAAAATGATTCCCAAACCCAAGAAGCCACCGGAACATCCATCCTCTTACCGTCCTATTTCTCTATTACCCATCATGGGCAAAATCCTTGAAAAACTCATTCTCAAACGTCTCTACCCCATCCTGGACTCAAATCACATAATCCCAGATCACCAGTTTGGATTCCGAACATCCCACTCCACGATTCAGCAATGCCATCGTGTGGTTGACGTTGTCTCGTCTGCATTGGAGCGCAGAATGTACTGTACTGGAGTCTTTCTCGATGTTGAACAAGCATTTGATCGAGTCTGGCACCCGGGATTGCTGTACAAACTCCGAAAATTCCTTCCTCCTACCTACTTTCTCATTATCCGTTCCTACCTCTCAGACAGACTATTCAAAGTAAATCATAATAATGCCTTTTCATCCCTCTTTTCCCAGTCTGCTGGTGTTCCCCAAGGTAGCATCCTAGGTCCCATCCTATACACAGTTTATACAGCTGACATTCCTACCCATCCCAACACTGTTATCACCACCTACGCCGATGACACAGCTGTGCTAGCAGTTAATAATGACCCAGACCTTGCATCCCAAACTCTCCAATCCCACATCACAATCCTCGAAGAATGGTGTGAAAAATGGAGAATCAAAATCAACCCCAACAAATCCCATCAAATTACCTTTACTCTCCGTCGAAAACCTACGACCTCCTGTCCTACAGTATCCTTTAATAACACTCCACTTATCCCAGTCGAACAGATCCGTTACTTAGGACTTCACTTGGACAAACGCCTTACTTGGAATCCCCATACAAGACTGAAACGGCAAGAAACTGCTCGTCGCTTCCGACTACTTCAACACTTACTTGACAAACGCTCGAAACTACCAATTAATTATAAAAGGCTAATTTACATGACAATAATAAGACCTATTTGGACTTATGGCATCGAGCTTTGGGGCTCCACCAAACCATCAAACTCCTCTCGAATCCAATCCTTGCAATCCAAAATCCTTCGTAAAATCCTTAACGCTCCTTATTTCGTCACAAATAAACTCATCCATAAAGACCTTAATGTCCCATATGTTGCCGATTTGGCCCGATCCAGATACCAATCCTTTCATAATAAACTCCCTACCCACTCGAACCCTCTTGTTTCCAGCCTCGCTTCCTCCTCTATACCAGACAATCCTCCTAGGCGTCTGAAAAGAAGATGGCCTCGGGACCTTCTATGTTGAGTGTATCAGTTGAGAGCTACCAGTGGGTAGCTTCTCTTCATGTTTGTTCAAGACATATTTCTTACTATTGTCACATTTACTAAATGTATTTATTTAAATACAGTTGTAAATTTCATTAAATAAAATTAAAAAAAAAAAATAAAAAAAAAAAAGTCTTCCCAAACTAGATTTATTGCCATTTTTGCTTTTTCTATTTTTATATCAAAATGTTTTTCAGTGTCAGGTTATTTTCTAATGTAAAACCAAGAAATTTATATTCGTTTTAGACTTTAATTATATCGTTGGATAGAAACCACTGTTCATTTTTAGCTCTCCTGCCGTCGTTTCTGGATACTACTATTTAAGATTTATCTAAGTTTATTACCAAGTTCCATTTTTTCTATGTATTTATTTGTTTTTTACATATTTATTTAAAATCTTATACAAATTTATATTTATGTTTATATTTATAACAATACAGTATAAAATACAATTATCTCTATAACTAGCGTGTGTTAATTCATTTTTACTATACACAGCGAAATCAGTAATCATTAATTGCGGGCCTCTGCTATCAATGGAATGTCATCCCCATATTCTAGAGTTTTTATTTTCCTATTATTAATAAGTATTGCCCCCGTGTAAGTCGTTTTCAATAATGACTTTTAAAATTAAATGAAAACACAAAATCATAACAAAAATATTAAAAGCGTTTCAGATTGTTTTTTAATTTTTATTTTTTACGAATAGAATACAGCTTTCCTCACAAAATTTTATCTTATATATTTTATATTTTTATGTTTAATTAATTCGCTTATCAAAATTCGACTCAAACATAAAATTTCGAATTTTCACAACTATAATTCCTACGGTCCTTTAAGGATGTGAAATGTGGCCGCTAACATTGAGCGATAAGCAACGGCTAAGGGTTTTCGTAAATAAGGTCCTGCTTAGAAAAATTGGACCCAAGTGGGACATTATTTATGTTGCTATACGTTAATAACATTCTCTTACTTTTTTTTCCTATTTGATCTGTGGGATATTTTTTTAAATGTTTTTTTTTTTTTCATGAATAAACATGAAATGAAAATGATTCATATAATTTATCAGTATTTGTTTTTGTTTTTTTCCTTATGTACAGAAAGACTCTAACATGCTTTTTAAATTTTTTTGTGATTAGTTATTTAATAAATGCTTAAAATGTCTTCATGTCGCAACAAATGAATCAATTTGATACTGTATAGGTGATGTTCTTCCTTATTATCGTTTATTATGGATTCCTGAATTAATGGAATCACAAATAATTTACATTCAAACTTATGACCATTCTTCATTCTTCAATGAATTATATTGATATGAGTTTTAACAACTAAAAACACTCAATAAAGCTAAAAAGAGTTTCAAAGGGATATGACAACTGAAGATTTAGTAGTGTACAAAAACCTTCGTGCCATATGTATTAAAAAAATAGATATCGTTTAACAGATATACACATGTATATCGCGGAGTTTTAAGTTCCATTAGCTCTTGTACAACTTTATCGGATATATGGCATAAAATTAGCTCCTAGGGACTTTGTTCAACGGGGAGAAGGAGACAATTATTAAAGGATAGTGTAATTGTGTCCTAGGCAGGATCTTGCCGGCTTACGACGCGGACTGTATTTTTATTCTCCACTTTTTCCACCAGTCTTCAAATTGTTCAAGATATGTTATTGCAGAGTTTGGGTCATTCACAGATGTTTATGTGTCATGATCTTAAGTATTACAGACGGGCGGAAGTAGGGGTTGCAATATCAGCTCTATTAATCGTATAGAAGATAGGAACTGGAATACTACCTTGAGGAACACTAGCTCATAAAACAGTGTCACATATTGTTAATCTGCCAATTAATAACACCACTAAGTTTAAATAGATCAATTTCTATTTAAATATATTTTGATCAAATATGATTACATTTAAATTTTAATAAATCCATCTTCTAAGCTATCTCACCATTTTCACACTCGAATACTCTTTGGTCTTATTTTCGGTTTGCTGATCGTAAGCGGAACAATCTTGGTGTTATCCTCAGAGGAGGCAGTGAAGCATCCTTCCTGGTCCGATGGTGGACAGATTTTTAACACTTGGAGATCTTTGAGGACCTCAACTCAAGGATAAATATTCGTCGTCTGAGATCAAAAGATTTTTCACTAATCAAGTTCTCGTGGTATGCAGAAGGGAAAATTTATATTCCTTTTGAAGTGGGCGAAGAGGTCTCTGTTTGTCAGAGGATATTACGTGAAAATAAATATTGAATAATTTATAATCTATGAAAAAATATATATTTTTTCTTAGTTCAATTTCATCTGGATATTCTCGAACCAAAACTAAAAAAGTAATTTCAACCTGAAAGGAAATTATTTTTATCATGCAGGTTATATTATATCAATTATATGGAAGTACTTGTTCCAGTGCATGCGAAAGATGATGGAAAAAATAATATATATATTCTCAGTACTACAGTATTCACTACTATTAGTTTCAAGTATTTTAATATTCTGTAATGGTTATAAAAAACAAATTTGGGTTATTACACTATTTATAAATCAAGAATGCCTGAATCGATTTTTATTACATTTATTTTGTTGGATTCGTCTCCGTCTCGAACAGCAGAATAAATATTATAACATCCGAAAAATGTTGTGGAGAGGGAGATTTTGTACTCAGGCAGTATAGCATTATGAAAAGGTTGATTCCAGATGTATGTTACCATGCGGATGGATAGGTCATAAGTGGGAGATGGAGGAAGAATCATTCATTTTTTACCGATGTATCCTGTTTCAACGAATTTTAAGGTTCACAGAGCTTAGCAGTTTCTGTGAAACGAGTATTAGGTAAGGACAGCGCATGTAGAGATGCGACATCGAAGGTAAAACATCGATATTGATGAAACATCGACCACAAAACATCGATGTTTTTCGACAAGATGTTTTTTATATATACATTCTTTAAAAATTAACATATTTGTGCCCAAACGCATTTAAATCGATGTTTAAGTGTAAAACATGTTGTTTTTCAGAATTAATCGGCATTGATGGTTTTTCATTTTAATTTATTAAAGATTAACCTTTTAGGACCCAAACATATTCATACTCCGATATCGCTTCCCTAGTATGTGCAAAGAACCGTATTTCTGGTGAATATTTAAAAAAATTTTGCTAGAAGCGCTATTAACACGTTGAGCGCCAAGCGGTACGATCGTACCGCTGTTGGACTATTGGCTGGGGCCGAGGCGGTCCCCAGGTACCGCCCGCTCCCGCCAGCTAAAAGATTGTTCTGGGCCAGGGGACCGCCTGCCGAGCCTGATTTCAAGGCATATTGGACCGCTCCGGCCCCGAACAATTCGCCAATGCAATTGGCCCAAATGGTTTTTTTTTTTTTTTTTTTTTTTTTTTTTTTTTTTAATTTGGGGGGTATAAATAAATAAAATAAATTAATTTTATTTATTTTTTTACAAAACAAAATAACTTATTTATTAAAATAACATATTTTAAGGGGACAAGGGTTGACGTCGCGGTCATAACCGGGCAGCCCCCGTACTACTATAGGTAGCGGGCTTTACCCTGGGGCCGGGCGGTACATACGTACCGCTCACAAAATTATTGTTTAATTGCCAAAATTAAACTTTTTATTTATTTCTTTTGCAATTTTTGTATCATTCTAATCATATTAAAGTTATAAATTAGGAAAAATTGCTTTGGCCCCAGGCAAAAGTACATCATCTTTTCCCTGGCGCTCAACGTGTTAAATAAGCAATTCAAATGATACTATGGTTTTGCGTTTCCATATTTTACTAACTTAACTAAAAATGAAGTTGAACATTTTACAGAAACAAGAAAAGGTAGATAAAACAGAGGTAATATATCCAATATATTGTCAAATAACAAGGTAAATAGAAGGTAGACAGAACAAAGGATATAATATATTGTAAAAACATCGATTTTAAAAACTTTTTTTTTTGGCAAAACGTCGACGTTAAAACATCTTTTTTTTTTGTCAAAACATTAATGTTAAACACATGTTTGTTTGTGACGTAAAAATCGATTAAAAACAGCTTTGTTTGTGACGTAAAAATTGATTAAAAATATCTTTGTTTATGACGTAAAAATCGATTAAAATCATCTTTTTGTTTGTCTAAACACCGATGTTAAAAACATCTTTGTTCTTGTCCAAACATTGATGTTCAAGAATCATTTTTGTTATCAAAACATCTACATATGTTAAAAAAACTATTTAAATACATAAATTCATTAAAATTAAAATTAAAATTAAAATTTCAACTTTCTGTTCAATTATTTATTATTAATATTCTAAAAAGTCAGACCACTAAAAAAAAAAAATCTGGTGCGTGCGCGCAACACACAACTTTCACTTACCAACTTACTTAGATTAGAAATTGACGTGTTTTGCTAAATATCATTTCCCAAAGTCACACATTTTACTACGTTCATATCTTATTTTTGTTAATCGTTAACGCCGTTTTTGAGTAAATAAAAAAACCCGTGAAAATGATACAAAATTTAATAAGTAAAGTCCCCCCTCCCGTAGATCAATTTTGATGAAATTTTTACAGTCATATCTCGAGCATATAAATACATTAAATACCAAGTTTGATCAAAATCGTTAAAACCATTTTTGAGTAAATAAAAAAACACGTGAAAATGATACAAAATTTATTAAGTAAAGTCCCCCCTCCGGTTGATCAATTGTGATGAAATGTTGGTTATCACATCTTTGGCATGTAAATACATCAAATACCAAGTTTGATCAAAATCGTTAAAACCGTTTTTGAGTAAATAAAAAAAACATGTGAAAATGATACAAAATTTATTAAGTAAAGTCCCCCCTCCGGTTGATCAATTTTGATGAAATTTTTACAGTCATATTTCAGGCATATAAATAGATCAAATACTTAGTTTAATCAAAATCGTTAGAGCCGTTTTTGAGAAAATCGAAAACAACTTAAAAAGTTATTAAATAAAGTACCCCCTCCCTTTGAGCAAATTTGATGAAATTTTTGCTGTCACATCGCGGGCTTATACATACTCTAAATACCCAATTTCAGGTTCGCACGGTTTATAGTTTTTGAGCTAGTCTGTTCACACACACACACACACACACAGACCATTTCGTGGGACTTGGTTATTTTGACTCAGGGGACCCCAAAACGTGTATTTCCGTTGAAAACCGGAAGTCGAAAATTTTCACGATCGCAATACTTCCACTTACTATATATTTCATATATAGGTAAGTGAAAGTAAAAATTAAGACCTTTGAAGGGATTCTTTACAGAAAATATGCCTCAATTCAGAACAATTTGAAACGAAGATATTCAAGGCCAAATTTTTTAATAATCCTGTTTTCACAAATATTTTTATAGGAACCAATAGTAAGTACAAAATAAAAAATATAAAAGCTATCACTCTTACGCAATGCACGTTCAAACCGCCACTTTTAAAATAGGAACTGACAAGGATAGAAAGGGTTCCAAGGGCTTTGACTGGTTGTTGCTTTTCGCACCTTGGTTATCTTTTGTACATGTAGGGGAGAGTAGGGTAAAGTGGGCACATTTTTTTGTTGTCTTCTTGTGAATCCTTCATTTTTCACTAAAAATCCAATATGAATTATAATTTTGAAACTTCTACTACTTATCTTTATGTTTGCTAAGTGTTTTGGATTAAATCGGAACGGTTCGGCTGTAATTAATAAAAACACAAAATAAAAAATATCCCCACTTTACCCGCACCTTTGGGTAAAGTGGGGAACCCCTTCGGGTGATGTGGGGTATCCGTTTTGAATTGCATAAAAATTTGTAAAGAACCTGCTATTATAAAAATACTTCAGCATAGGATTAATAAAAAATTGTTAAGTCGTTTATTACAAACGAAATGGAATATCTCCTTATCTGAACTATAATTATTACCACAATGACCAAAATTATTCATTTTAATATAATTGATCAAATGATAATTAATTACTAACAACTAATTATATTTTAAAACATTACGCAGGGGGAACTTTGTGATTCTTAAAGGTTCTGCAGAGCCTGGCATAGAACAACGTCAAGTTAGAATTGGCTCAACTCAGAACACTTTTCGTGAAATTCTACATTTGAACATAAGCACAGTGCACACAAGCACACTGTGCAAAAATCATTTTCTTCAAAAGATTTTCTTAGCTCTTTTTCTTCAGTTTTCTCTTCTTGACTTTTTTTTCATTGTGCATTTGCTAACGAGTTTTCATTGATATCTAACGTTTTTTCTTGGTTATTTTTTCTGAAGATTTCTTTTTTCAGGTAATTTTCTTTCTTTAACGTTCTTTTTTTTTTTTTGCTTGGTTTTTTTTTTCGAGTTTTTGTTTGCAAGCTGAACAAGTTAAAATGGCCACTGCCCCAAGTTTTCCATCATTTAATTTTCTTCGATAATAAGTAACTTGCAATTTGACGAAAGGTAAAACTATAAAGTTTGGTGGTGAGAATTGTGCGTTTTATTTTTGGAACTGTAAGATATTGCATGATCCGACTTGCCGGTTATTGTATTTCTATTTCTATGCTCTGACATTATTGAAATAAAATAGGGAAATATATTAGGCATACAGCGTAACAACAATGAGGTAAATGATTTGGTAAATGTAAAAGTTAGGTTAAATATGACATCGTCGGCTAAAGTTGGGACGTCCCCACTATACCCAGCCCTTAACATCCCCACTTTAGCCGACAGGGTGTTTAATGAAAATAAAAATCGTAAAACGGTAATAAATATTAATAGAAACGTTAAAACAAACGGAAACACATATGATTAGAATGACCAAACCAATGAAATAATAAACGTAGCAATCAAAGAATATGTGGTTGAGTTATACCATTTTGAAGTCAGTACTAAAATGAGAAGAAATGCACTCAAAATATATATTTAACTCTCAAATTCAAACAGAACAACTTTTCACTCTAGAACCCTTTGCTAAACTAACACCACAACCAAAGGAAACAAATATACCATTCAGTTGAAAAGCAGCGCCAAAAGACACCGCGATCAGATCGGTACCCCACTTTACACAACTTTCCCATTCATATATTCCTTTAAAATTTGTATTAACTGATTGTAAACACTGTATTATGAGGTTAAATTTTAAGTGTTCTATTTTTCTTTACAGAACTCTTTCAATAAAAAAATAAAACTAGCTCAACTACTTAAAACATCGATGTTAACATCGACACTCAACCATCGATGTTCAAAAAACATCGATGTTACAGAAACATCGACATGGATGTCGCATCCCTACTCCTTACCAGTTTCACAAAAACTGCCTTGCTTGGCTTGCGCCCGGCCTAGGACTCTGGTTTTTAACAAACGTATTTATTTTTACTTATAAAATTCATTAAATCCACTTCCATATCTTTACTGATCTAAACTGGCTTTTTTATTACCGCATTTCCGCATCAAACTCCATTTATTTTTTTTAATATTGCTTGGACCCCTTGCCTTCTAACTGAGGTATAGTTGGATCAGAGACAATGAAATACTCCAGAACCATGAATAATTGTTAATAAAGTGGATCATGTATAATGAAGAAATGGCTTATACATTTTCATATATGTAACAATTTATGTAGAGACAAATGACGATGGAATTTAAAAATGTACCTACAATAGATAACCCTGAAGATCGGCCAAAATCCCGAAACGTTGGGATATGGAAACCAAACTCTTTCTCACGAGGGTGAAAGATACAATCAATTAGATTTAAATGAAAGATTTTTCTTATATTTATCATTCTTGGTCAAGACGGTCATTAGCTGTATTATTCTATTATTTGAAAACTAAACATTTTATTGGGTGAAGGAGTATACCTAGAAGGGGGGTGAAAAATGCACATCGAATTGTTAAGGAGGCAAATTTTGAACTGGGTTATAAACTTTTAACAGGTGCTCATTTTTTCCGAGTAATGACTTATTCTTATTATTAGTATGTAATTTTTATATATTTTTTTTGAGAAATTATATAACCCTAAAACTAGGGTAAATTAAACACAGCAGCTTATTCCCAAGTAAATTACAATTTAACTAACAATAAGTCTTCTTTCAATACCATGATATTTAAGAAAAGGAGAAAAATAAATTGTATCGGATGGGAGAGGAGTAGCGCCATCCTGCATCTTCATTTGGGACGTGATGGACACATCTGCTTGGGCGTAATCATCTAATTTATTTTTTATATAATTTTCTGCGTCCCTAAGAATAAACGTATATGGACAAAACTCTTTTTAAAAAAACGTAATTAATAATCTATATTTTGACAATTATTGTTTACAAGAAGTGAATTATATAAGAAATTCAGTTTTTTTTTATTTAAAAAAAATTAGGAAAAAATAAAAGTCCTGGAGCCTAGCTTGGCATCCCTAATGGGGCTCCTGGCTTCTCAATTCAGCCCTCCAATTTTTCAATGGATTATCCGCAGGCTTGTTTAATGACAGGACCATTTTGGACGTCTGCCATCTCCAGCCCTCTGGATAAGTCCCAGGAAGAAGGAGTCCTTTTTGAATGCATTCACCTCCGGGGTATTAATTGCGGAAGGCTCATTAGTCATTGTAATGACCAATGTATTCTACTGTATTCCTTTTACGGCGGTTGCTATCCGTGTCTTCTTATAGCACCGTAACAGGAAACCGTTGCTGACTCACATGATCTATCTACCAAAACGGAAGAATTCGTCTATGGTGTCGTACATGGGTAAATAGCTAGGCTATATTTTAGAATTTTCTGTTTCTCAAGTTACGCCGTAGAAAATTCTTACAAGCTATGATATTAGAAGGGAAACAGAGGATTTATGGCTCCAAGCAAGGAAAATTTATGGTGGTTTCTGTAATGAAGACTAGGGCACGTAGCCATTGAAATAAAGGAATGGTGGGTATGACATGGGCTGGAAGCATACATAGCAGTTTAATTTCGCACACTGTTGCTCAGGCCGCATGCACACGAGCTACCCGTTGTTGGTGTCGTACATGGGTAAATAGAGTTTAAGAGGCCGACTCAGAGGAGCGACAAGATCCCTGTGGTGCCGTTGGACAGGTTTTTCCGAGCAACGACCGGGGCAGAGCAGTGCCTACTTCTCTATGAAGAGACTCACAATGACATTTTATTGCAACGGAATAGCAAATATTTTCGATATTGATCGTTTAACACGTTCATGCCGGCACTATAATTCATGCTCCTCGCCCATTGGCCACTGAGCTTAACGATTTTCTCTCTATAGAACGGGAGTTATTCAAGAGTATTATGCAGTATTGACAATCCAACAATAATAAAATAAACAATACAATCCTACCTCGTTATACCTCGTCGTGGAAAGTTTTTTGAGTGACTAAAGTGTCCGATGCGGCAATCTAGTGTGGGCCACCGGCGCACAGTGGGACGAATCGCCAATCTAGGCGGAAATAGTTAACATCAACGAAATAAAAAAAAATCTTGTCGGTCTCTTGAAAACAATAGTCTAGCTAAGGCTTTTACAAATTATTAATCACTTTAAGCAAGTACTTACAGAATAATGGGGGTTTGAATACGGTAGTTCCCTCATAATGCTTAGTCAGCTTATTCTTAGTCCAGCTATTGCAAAATCAATAGAATCATAGAATGGATCGTGTTTTTTTGAAAAATATTTATGCTAGGCAATAGAAGACGATTCAGAAATTAAGTTTATATAAGTTCTTGGTTCTTTAAATGTGGATTTATTACAGAGTATCCTCATTTCTTTTCAATAGTCGATAAGCTAAATTTTTTTCTTACAAAAAAAGGGGTTACTAAAAATCTACACCGATCTACACCGAGATATTTATACAGAATATAGTCCACACTATAAAGAAATAAAGTATTCATTATGAACTGCTAATACCTGCTAATAAAGGTGTGCGCTTTTTTTAAAGGTATAAATCTCTCATTCTTGAGAGCCTATATTTTTAATATTTTGAGGCAATACGGGGGTGCTAATGAAATTTATAGATATATAGTGAACCAATTTCATTGGAATACACTACGGCAATCTCCGAAGCCATGAAAAAACGAGATTCGTTGCCCATAAGTACAACAATTAAAAGCAAATAGCAAGATTTTTACCTTTCTAGGAATAAGAAAGAAATAAAGCATGAAAACAACAGTATACCTTAGGTATCTACATAACATTAATCCCTTAATACAAATACCAATGGAATAACAAAAGAATAAACACGCCACATTCGTCACAGTAAGTCAGATAATT
Source organism: Aelia acuminata (assembly GCA_911387785.2). Taxonomy (NCBI): domain Eukaryota; kingdom Metazoa; phylum Arthropoda; class Insecta; order Hemiptera; family Pentatomidae; genus Aelia; species Aelia acuminata. The sequence continues at coordinate 4,220,763 of OU426980.1, forward strand.
TGAACATCTTATTCATAAAGCGGCAACATAGATCAGCGAATTTCATATTGTTTTGGAAAAAAATTTATACCACGGTATGGACGATTTGGCAAGTAAGTTTATCTGTATTTGGCTTTTTAAGTGTGATGTACCCTTCTTTATTTCCAGTAGTCAACTTAGTAAGCTACTTAATTTAAACTACTACTTATTTAATTATTGTTAGTAAAAAGCGATAACTAAAAATCTTTAATGACTTAGATAAATAGACGAATATTTTCACAGAATACAATCAAAATTATATAATAACAAATTTTTCATTACGCATTTCTTACTCCTGCTAATGTGTGGTACGGTGTTTTTTTTTTCCAGGTGTAAACAGATCCATTAGATTCAGATGATTCGGAATGAAAAACAATTTTTTTTTTCATTTCGATATTAGAATTTAATATATAATTTTTACAAAATGGATTTGACGTTATTTTATAGTTAATATGTTTTCTTTCTTTTTGAATAATTGAAAATTGAATAAAGAAATATAAATAGAATTACTCCATTATTTACATTTTTTTCTAAATAATTTTAAATTGGTTTTTAATTTTTTTTTTTTTTTATGACCATTGCCAAAAACCACTATTTTGACTTTTATTTAATTATTCATGCTTAAATGCAATTTTCTACAAACATTAACATAAAAAAAGTCGCTTCCAGAATTATTTCCCCCTAGATTGGCGATTCGTCCCACTGTGCGGCGTCAAGGTGTTAGTAGAGCAAGTGAAAAAGTATAGTGAAGTGTAGGCCGTTAATTGCCAAACGTATCACGACATAAATAGCAAAAACATTTTATTAAAATACAGTTCAGAAAAATAATTATTTGTGTTAATTTCTTATGTTTTCTCAAAATCAATTGGATTATAATAGGAGGGAGTAATAAAAATTTTCAATGTAATGTTATAAAATATAATTTTATTAGTAATAACGATGCAATTTAATTTCAATAACATAGAATATAGTTTGTTAATTCCAAAGTAAAAAAAAAATTGTATTCGTTTGCTCATTAATTTGAAGATTTTTAATGCACTAATTACTTTTTTTAGTACCTTATACGGTTAGTAACCTCCTTGATATTTTCATTTATTCTTCACAGTGGTTCGATGGAAACTGTTTAACCTCGTGTGAGAAAAGAAACCCGCTAAACTCAAGTTTTAAATAATCCTAGCGAAGACAATTGTGCCTACTTCTAAGGCATAAGGAACGAAACGAAAAAAAAAGAAAGAAGAGACTATCTCGAAAACAGTGATAACTAACTCTTCGGCGCTACGACCTGGGCCTCCTCAACGATTTTTGGCCACTGCAGCAGCCCTCCACTGCCTGACAAGACCTTCCTTCCGGCTTCCTCTCCACCTGTCCCAGCCATCTAATTCGTCCAGCCTTGATGAGGGCGACTTCGTGTGCCTTCATATAAACTGTTTTATTTTCATTGAAGCGTAGACCTCGGATCTTAGCTGCCGTTTCGTCCAGAGCTCCCTGCAGCGCTGGCAAGGTTCTGGCGACACGTCATCCGCATATGCCGAGTCGTGTGTCAGGCGATCAAATATAATGCCTCCCGGATCAGTTGTGATGGCTCTAGCTGCTTTCTCCATGCATAGGTTGAAGAAGGTGGTAGCCTTGGTATCTCCCTGCATTATTCCAGATTCAACTGGGAATTCTTCGGAGAGCACCCCTTGCAGTTTAACCCGACATCTCATATTCTGCATGGTCATTCTAATAAGTCGGATTAACTTCCTCGACAATCCAAGGGAGAGAAGGTCTCTCATCAAAGACAGTGAAGACAATCGAAAACAGTGATAGAAACAAAAAATAAGAGAATCGGGAATAACGTTACAGATTTGTACAAAGGAATAAATTCATCACGTAAACGCTTAGGAGCAGTTAGGACTGGAATTAAGGATAAAATAATGATATGATAGCGGATCCGGTAGACATAGTGAGTTCAAAGAACATTTCGATAGTAATTTTAATATGTATTTTATAATTTATCATGGCTGAATGTTGGGGACACAAATTAAGAGAGGTAAAACACGAAGTTTCTCCCTGAGCTTCGTCGTTACGTGATAAAAGAAGAGAAGAGGTGATTTTGACACGGTTCCGTATAGGCCACACCCGACTGACCCATGGCTATCTAATGGCTCACACAATTCACCACCCGAATGTCAAACCTGTGGAACCCAACTAACAATCGAACACATACTGACTGAGCGCATTGCATACAATTCATCAAGATTACTGTTCAACCTTTCAGATCATCATCACGCATTCTACAAAATAACACAACAGTCAATAATGTTCTAGAACTCTTAAGACACACCAATCTAAACGGTAAATTGTAATGTACAGATACCACGTTGCAGTTACATAATTTATTCGCCCTTCTATGATTTAATATAAGGCAATAATGCCCCTCGTGGTTGAAAAAAAAAATCTACATTTATATGTTGTTTTTAATGAGACTTTGCGCTATTATGGCAAATAAGATGAGTTATTTGAAGTAAGATATATAACTAGTTTCTTATATCACTCTTTTCTCCCACTTAAATATGAACCAGTGTAATTTTTAATTATATATATGTAAACGACTAAATTTGAATTTTATAAAAAAATTTATCGGTCCACAATAGTTTCTCATCAAATTGTTTATTGACTTAGATTTATTTTATAGACCAAGGCGTAAACAGCATACAAGGAAACATATTCACAGGAGCTCTAAAAAATTATTTTTTTAAATTTTCATTACATTCTTTTAATTTTGTTTTAAATATTATAATAAAGAAAACTTTAGAATAGTAATTATTACTACATTTCATTTATTTTTACAAAGATATACAAATTACACCTCTGACTCCCTATGCTGTAAGACCCTGGTTAAATCCGTTGGCGGCTTTGTCAACATAGAGGCTTCCCGGTGATTAGTGAGGGCGGTGATTAGATAAATCGGGCGGTTGGATTACATTGCTGATCACAATGTCTCCCAAGAATATCGTATTAACGAGAATAAAGAGCCTTATCTTCATTAATGGCGGAACTGATTTCTTTATTCATTAGAAAAGTGAAATTTATACGTTCATTTTCGCATCAGAGATTGTTTACTTATTTTTTATTGTTTATTATTAAAAATTGCTTTTTTTTACAATGCAGACTGTTATACTAATGTTGCTAAAATAATTTTATTAACGTGAAATTATTATACAAAAATGACAAAGAAACCATTAGATTCAAACTATACAACGTTACAAAGAGTAACTACAAGTGACCCGAATGTAACGTTAGGCTTCCAAGTGGAGGCCAAGGCTAGTCCCAGAAAGGCCTACTGATACATGAATGCAAAGGTTCCAGAAAGTCTAAAAATCAAAGAAACAAAATTAAAATTAATCATTTGATATTTGTTCATGTTATAATAACATTTCATAACGTTTCATATACATAATTTTTATTTTTTGTCTGTTACTTTTTTTTTTTTTTGTTACATTAGTTACTACAGTCACCCTTTACGGTCCTCCAGATCATATTCTCGTTTCCTTTCCTATAATTTTTTTTTTCATACTTATACATTTTATTTATAAAAAATTATATATAAATTATCCATGATATAATCTTCTAACGATTCCCTAATTATTTATACTTTATCGTTATTAAGGTTAGTCATTTTTTTTTTCTATAATCCTCCATATAATTGGACTTAGTACTTGAAAATATATGTTAATGCTGATTTTCAAAAATTTAATTGGGAAAAAAAATTAGTAACAAAAATTTTACCAATAAGGAACTGTAAGTTATGCCTTCAAAATTTTTGAGAGTGAAGCAATGAAATCCAATCTCAAAGCAATGAGCAATGAGAATTTTTATCCTGCCAATGTATTTCTAGAAAGAAACTTATTAGGATCGGCTGATGATAGTCTGGATTTTCAGTTTGATCTTTTTTTTTATTTTGGAAAGCCAACGTTTCGATCCCTACATGTGGATCTTCATCAGGGCTTCTGAGTCGAGGGTAATACAGAGACCGCCCCGTGCAATCAACCTATCGTAAAGAAAAACAGTTGACTATTACACACTTCGAAACTTATTAGTTGGGATTTCAATATGGTGGATTTATGAACTAGGGAACAAGGGTGAAAGACAGATCAGCAAGTTTTTATTTTATATAAAATATTTAAAATTCTACCACAACTTCCACCGTTCTCGAGATAATGATAGCAATAATATTTGTTGAAAGGGTGGGGAATCAGCCTTGATGGGGAAGAGAGCAATGGGCGCCCTTGAGTGTTATTGTTAATTCCGCAGTATTCAAATTCAAGATTAAAGTAAAGTATCTTTTCTTTAATATTTAATTTTCAATTTCTTACCCCTTTTATTCCTAAAATTTCCCATGAATAGTATAGATAAGCGTTGTGAAGTATCTTCGATGAATTCATTTTTAGACATTTAAAGATTATGATGAAAGCATCTGTAAAAAATGGTAATGAAATTCCATATTAACGAAGCGAAACGGAAAATAAAAGGAATATTAATAATTAATCATGATGGACAAGTCCGCAAAATGCCATGAAAAAATACCTAATTTAAATAACCTTTATACAGAAATGTGACATTGGGTCAAAAAGTCATAACACAGATAAACATTTTTAAATAAAACTTCATCAACGATTTCCGAAATATATTCAGTATTCTGTAGAAGTATTGAGTTTATAAATAATGTTAAGTGTTGAGTTTTATAATTTATTTAAAAAATATTCAACGACTGAGAAACAGTTATTGACAATTATTCGAAAATAAAACCTTTAGTAAATGTCAAAGTGTGTGCAGCTTTAGACATCAACCAGGCATTATGATCCATAATACACTATTTACCAATTCACTATATCCGAAAACCTTGTATTTATTTATTCATCTTATTTAAATATTTTCAATTTGTTCTAAAAAATAATAATAATGCTAAAAATTATCCATCCTATTCATTCATAATTTTATATACCAAATATATTAAATGAATAAACAAACAAATTATTAGATTTTTTAAAGAATTCGTTGGTGTGTTAAAAGAACCATAACTAATAACTTTTGACTAAGTTTTAAAAGTATATCACATTAACAAAAAACCAAATCAATAAGAATTGTGTGAAAATATTATTATTAAGATATTTGAGAAAATTATTATTGAAATTTTGTTATAAACATTTAATTTTTTGTTGTAATTTTTATAGAGTAATATCTATAAAAATTACAACAAAAAAAGTAGTTATGTTTATTGCATTAATTCAACTTTAAAACGATTTCCTCGGGTTCACAGCAAACTAGCATATCTGCAAACGGCCAACTTTTCAGGGGAACTAAAAGAACATTCTTATTTATAATGCAATGCGGCGCCTTTGCGATTTTTGGATATTATTTTATATGATTTTTTGTGAGGAATTCATAGGTAATATTCATGATAATGCAAGTTTTGAAACGCCCGGAAGATTACAAGATGTCAATTATAAAAAATGCTTACTTGTTCGGAAATGAAGTTTTTTATATAACTAGGAAGGAATAAAGATTGAATAAAAAAAAAAAAAAAAAAAAATTGACGCTTTGTAAACCACATAAAATGCAGAATATCTGCGAAATATCTCACACGCGGGATTTTTGAAGATTCGTTAGTTTACGGTGGGACCCTACGATTTGATAAGAAAAAAATGTTCTCTGATTTTATATGATAAATTCGTGAAAGCATCGTAAGTGTAGTTGATACATCAGAACAAGAAAGTTTGTTTGTTGATTAACCATTAAGGTTAATGGACAATGCTTCGGTTGGAGTCCTAAATTTTGCCTATCCATGTATAATTAAGATAGGGCCTTTAACGATTACCTGACATCGAACAAGCTCGGGAACTCCATTTTACGTCCTATCCGAGGGACGGCATACCCAAGGTATTGTTACTCATGCATATATTTACGCAGGACGCGGAACAGCGATCTTTAGTATTGTAGGTTGCTATGCTAACCACTGCACCATAGGTGACTAAAACATCAGATGTCACACAGATGAAAGAAAAATCGCAACTTACAACTTGCGCATTAAAGTAGTGTCATTAATTTATTGGTGCTCCAATAAATGTTTAAGTTAAAAAAATGTCAGTTAAAACCTCGTCAAGCCGAGGTTACTGGTTCTCAACTTCAAAACGTTATGTAAAAAATAAATTCGAGTATGTTCATATATTCTGATTTTAAATAATATTTCTACCTATAAAAAATATATATTCATTTTAAAAACCTATCCTAAGTAAAGATCATTTAGAGAAAGCTAGGGCATGGTTTTCATTCTGTTATGTGCTATTTACCAAAATCCGTGACTACAAGTGGCGTTTCTAGCTTGCACAGAATACGGAAATTCACACTTTCCCCACGATCACTTCTATTGTCTTAGAAAAACAATATGCTCATTATCTACTTTTATTTTTAGCACTGAGAGGTAAGTGTATTATCATCGGTGTCCGCAGGAGTAGTGGAGGGCAGCTAGGAATTATGAGAAACAAAAACTACTAATTAAATAAATTCTTTTATTAATAATATTTTATTAATATATTAAAAAAACTATTAATAAATAAATATTAATTTACTATACTTATTAAGTATTTTAATATTTAAAGAAATATTTTAATTTTCAGATATCAATAAGTTTTATTTAAAAAATAATTTGAGGTTAACTCCTCCAGTCACAACAGCCTTCCCTCTATTTGGAAATTTTACCAACATGCCCCCTCCCCTTGACCAAATCATGAGGACGCCCTTGTATATTAGCATTTTTATTACAATACTCTTGATTTTGAAGAGATGATATGGTTATCTTGGATATTGAGAAATGGATGTACCTTTTAACTAAACCTCAAACAATTTTTTTTATTTTTCATTTTTATGGTTTTATTTTCATTTTCCGTTTCCGTAGGCGTTTATAAGGAACTCTGCCCACTCGGAACTAAATGGAACTGTCGGGGTCCTTTCTGTTGCTCGCCGATAAGGAAATGCTCGTAGGAGTTGTGTCGGTTCTTTTTAAAACCATTCTATTAGGAGGAATATATTTGCGGAAAACTACCATAAGTGTTTTTATTATCTTCAACGCTGGAAAACAAACAAGATTTACTGATCATCAAACGCCTTTTATTTTTATATATTAGTGATGTCGCCTCTATCCCAAAGAGTCATTGGCGTAATGATAGTTTATATTCTATAGTATTCTGTGTTTTTCTTTTATAAATTTCTTTAATACCATCAAAAAGACCAATATTTTCCTGTACTTTTCGAATTGCGGGCACTCAATTTCAGTAAATGCTGGACTGAATGTGGGACATTATAACATTTTTCACAGTTTGGGGCTTCTTGCTCCCTAAGTAGATAGCCATGTGTGTCAGTCGGCAAAGGATTAACTTCTATTTCGTCATGCTTAACTGGTTAGTCAGCTCCCTGTAATGCGACAGTGAGGAGGAACCCAAACCCATTTTTTTCATCAGATATTTTTATGTGTTTTTGAGGTTTATTGATCCAGATATCCTAATATGCGTCGTGCAAATGAGCCTTCCTACTTAAACTTGGTAACATGATAAGTCTTCTGGCGCTATGCATTGGAAGTGAGTGCACGAGCAAGTAGGTTGAGGATATTCCTATGATTGATCCTGGTAGGGCTTTCAGCTGATGAGTTTTCTTCCGCCATTAGCATAATCTCTACCCGTGGGACAGAGGTTGCTACAAGCACAAGGTCAAGTTTATTGAAGCTTATGTATGCTAGGTTAGGGACGGTAGATCGCTGTCATCGAACATGGGGTATATGATCCTTGGGAGATTCTCAGATATATTGTCAGCGACCTCAATCCACGGAATGATGTAAATAGTCTGTAAATAGTCTGATGTAAATATAGTCCTTTATTTATCAAGCAAACAGGGATAGCCCCATTACACGCAAGTGTTTGCAGTTTTGGGTTGCGTTAAAAACGACTTAAATAGTTTTTACGTTGGCAGAATGCTTTTTTTGTTAGTTTTTATTTCAAATTAGTTATTGTTATAATTGAAATTAGTTAGTGTTGTTTTGGTCAAAATAGTTTTGGAACGAATCCATTCGACGCAGATTATGATTTTTTTTTAATTCTTGAAGCATAAATCAATATCTGATAAAAGTCCAAAAATCCCATTGCATATGCCGCAATTGTGAATCCCAGCTAATCCGTTCCTGAAGACATTAATTTCTTATTTTAAGTCATATTAGTTTGTAATCTACATCTTACGAACATGGAATTAAGAATCAGGCTTTGTTAGATTTCTTGTTTTTTTGTTATATTAGCCATTGACAAAATCAAGTTCCTTTTAAAGTAAATATTTATAAATAGAATATTGTGCATTTCTCTTGTCATGCGTGGCTACTGAAGGAATCATCTCCTAGCATTGCAGTTTATCTAGAAACTATATCCCTTATCCAAAAATCAAATGTCTATGTTGCGTGTTTAACAGTCAGCAAAGTTCTTCTTTTAGGGTGTAGTTCACAATTATGTTACGTTTGGTGTAATTTACATACGCTCATAGGTTAGTTATAAATGCTTTGAAGAGATAAATAATATTATTTAGCAAGGAAAAATAATTTAGGGAACGGGTCAGTAAGAAAGCCAATCTATGAAATGTTATGCATGATTTAATGACTTCACCGCTCATAGCTCACTTATAGCCGGAGTATAATATCTAAGTTGTTATATTGTACAAGAGATTCATATCATTTATCACCTGCGTGTCGTTCTTATTGATCGCGTGCAAATATTCTCCTCAAAAATAAGCACTCTGAGTAGGATAACATTTTTAAAACCTCGCGAATGTGTAGTAGACCTCTTTAGAATACTTTTTTTTTATCTCTTTTCTGATTTCTGAGTGTTTGGGTAATAAACTAAAATAAGAGATATTTGGTTTCTAGACATACTTTGATCCCTGACAGAAAATGAATTATTTCATGCCTGGCGTCTCTCTCAAGGATTACATTTTATAATTGTAAGATTCTAGCCCGCCTATATTTTCCAAATTCTTTGCCTATAATTCAGTCTATAAAGTAGTGGCGAGATGACCTAGTGGGCAAACGCGTTAGAATGTACAAACCCGGAGCCAGGGGATATTTAATAATTATTGGCATAAATCCCCCATCCTCTCCTCTGGCCCAGGAAACCCCGTATAGCCTAAAAGACGAGGGAGGGGAGAACAACAAAAAAAAGTATTCATGTTTTGTTTTTGTTTTTAAATAAAAATTTATGGAATCATACACCTATGGGTTAAGATTTATCACAAACAGTTGATCCGTTTGGCGCATTAGAAACAAACTGAGGGTCTGTGAGAGAATTTCCCTACCGTACCCTACGATAGCACGCGCACAGCTCCTTTACCAATATTTAGTGAAATGATGCATCCCCCTACAAATATTACTCAGAGAATTCCCACGAAATCCGACAATGCTGCCAAACCGACTGGAAGGCGCTTTCTTTTGCGAGTATGGGAGCGGTGGCAAACCAAGCAGACATCCTCACACCCTTCAAAGACGGCGACTGCTCGACCGTGATCAACAAACCTACTCATTTGCCCCATGAATCATTACCCTTGGTATAACCCGCTTCCTCAAGTACCACTATCTTTTCACTCACCGTTCTTTTCTATCACTATATCTTGAATAATAATATTATTATTTCTTTAATTAGGATAAATTAAAATATAACAATTTTATATTAATTTAACCATTATTGTGGAGTAACCACCTATTTTTTAAATTATTTTAAATAATTTATTTTTGAAAATATATCAAATATAAAACTATAAATATAACTAATATTAAATATAACAAATTTTCCCTCAGCGCACAGTGCAGTGCATCGAGCATGGACAAAATTTGAAAGAAAAAAAAATCTGGTGCGTGCGCGCAACACACAACTTTCACTTACCAACTTATATTAGAAATTAATGCGTTGTGTTAAAGCAACTTCTCACTCAGTTACACATTTTTCCACATTCATTTCTTATTTTTGTTTTCATTTTCTCTATAACAAACACTAAATAAAAGTTTTTACTTGAGATAATTCGGCAATGCAAGCAAAATTCTGCAAATCAACTGATGTTTTTAATTTTCTATGTACTTGTTGAAAATTTCATTTAGTTACCATGAAACCAATAATTTCCATTATATGAACAGAACGGCTTTAATGATGAACAATGATCTGCCATTAAAGGCGTACTAAGCATGCGTGGGCTCAACGTGTTTTATGAGTTGACTTAATATTTTTCTACTCTATATGTTTACTTGGTTTTAATCACATCACATATTTAGCCATTTTTTATTTTTAGGCGTAATGAGAGACAGTTAATTTCTCCATATAAACAAAAACAAACAAACAAAAAATGCCCCTACCCCATTTAAGTCCCTTCAGAACATTTTAATAATGATAAAGCTTACCTGATAATAAATAACACCTGATTTTCATTAAACATGACGAATTTGATACAAATCGTTAAAGCCGTTTTTGAGATAATCGAAAAAAGATTAAAAATTGAAAAAAAGTTATGAAATAAAGTGCCCCCCTCCCCGTTTGACCACTTTTGATGAAATGCTGGCTATCACATCTTTGTCATATACATACATCAAATGCCCAGTTTGATCAAAATCGTTAAAGCCGTTTTTGAGTAAATAAAAAAAACACGTGAAAATGATACAAAATTTATTAAGTAAAGTCCCCCTCCGGTTGATCAATTTTGATTAAATGTTGGTTATCACATCTTTGGCATATACATACATCAAATACCCAGTTTGATCAAAATCGTTAAAGCCGTTTTTGAGTAAATAAAAAAAACACGTGAAAGTGATACAACATTTATTAAGTAAAGTCCCCCCTCCGGTTAATCAATTTTGATGAAATTTTTACAGTCATATCTCAGGCATATTAATACATCAAATACCCAGTTTGATCAAAATCGTTAAAGCCGTTTTTGAGTAAATAAAAAAAAACACGTGAAAGTGATACAAAATTTATTAAGTAAAGTCCCCCCTCCGGTTAATCAATTTCGATGAAATTTTTACAGTCATATCTCAGGCATATTAATACATCAAATATCAGGTTTAATCAAAATCGTTAGAGCCGTTTTTGAGAAAATCGAAAAAAACCTAAAAAGTTATTAAATAAAGTACCCCCTCCCTTTGAGCAAATTTGATGAAATTTTTGCTGTCACATCGCGGACATATACATAATCTAAATACCCAATTTCAGGTTCGCACGGTTTATAGTTTTTGAACTAGTCTGTTCACACACACACACACACACACACACACACACAGACCATTTCGCGGGACTTAGTTATTTTGACTCAGGGGACCCCAAAACGTGTATTTCCGTTGAAAACCGGAAGTCGAAAATTTTCACGATCGCAATACTTCCACTTACTATATATTTCATATATAGGTAAGTGAAAGTAAAAAAGTGTATCGAAAAACCCGGAAAGCTATGTCAATTGAGAGATGGCTAAACAATGATGTTACATCAAAAGTTCTCTAATAAGGAGTTTGAAGCACGGGTGGGGGGGGGGGGGAGCTAACGGTCGGTCCCACTGAAAACACTAGTTAGCTATCAGTCAGTCCCATCTTCTTTCTTTTCACGAAATATTTAAATTACCTGAAAAAATCTTGTTTTACTGAAATATTCTCTAAGAAGGGTTATCAGCTTTTTTTCTTTATTGAAAAGACCATTTGTTGGGGTGGAAAAACAAATATAATTTGAAATAAAATTTTAATTATAATTTTTATCTCTGGATACATCTTTTTCAAAAAGGTAAGAAATAGTCTCCGAGTTTTTTTTTCTCATTGTGAACTATGCCCAGCAGCAAATTATTTTCGAAAAAATTGGATCCTATCGCTACGCAATAATAAGAATTAGCTGTTGGTAATAGTGATGTAAAACTATGGATAGCAAGTACTATCGATAATCTCCCTAGTTTTAAACTATCGAAACTATTGATAGTTTGTTTTTTTAACCATCGTTAGTACGGCATAGTAATTTTATCAAATAAATACAAAACATTCTATTTTCACAAATTCGTCACACCATTAATGTACATAAACAGATGAAAAGATTTAAAAAATAAAAATCTGTAAAAATATAATTTAATATTGCTACTAATTTTAAGACTGATCCTAGAAATTTAGTCCATTATTTGTTGTTTGTTTATTACATTTTCTCTTCTTTAACTATTCGATTATAACAATTGCTGTTCTTCGCAGACCGTTTGTAAGATTTTCAGTATTTAGGATATATCGATATAGGATCGATGTCAGCATTCCTCTTTTTAGACTTTTCCAGGGATCTATGTTGTATTTTATTGAGGCATAAATGGTTTAGATTATTTTTTTTTTTTCGTCCTCATGTCTGCATTGGGGAAGCTTAAATTAGTTACCAGCTATTGGTATTGGTATTGATTATACATATATATATATATATATATTGGTTATCAGTTCCCTGTAGGGACTAAATTTAAAGTAAATATCTTTATAAGGTATGTCCTAGCCTAAATTATATATATAGTTTAATGATATGATAGGTAGACCGTTTATTTTCTTGATAAATAACTATTTCCTTTTTCTGAAACAGTCACATTTATTTTTGTATTTCATTACAAAACGAACCTTTCGGTGCTTAGCACCATATTTATAAAATTATTATTAATCATTAATATAATTATTAATTATAATCATTAATAATATATAATAATAAATTATGTCCCAAGATACTTTTTGCAGACTCATTCATACCTTTTATACTATCCTCAGGGGACTTCGCCTGGTTTTTAAATTATCATATTTTTATTTTAATAATATCACGATATTTTGTATATATCATAAGAAATGACCTTGATGACAAACAAATAATATATTTTTAAAAACTATTCAATGTACACTGAGGGTAATAAAATACGATATGAGTATGCAAAAAGGATCTTACGATATTTTGTGGAGTGAGATCACAACCCGTATGGATTTTACAACAAAAAATTGGTATGAACTGCGGTGTAGTGGCTAGCATAGCAATACTAAATCCAACCAGGTGGCGCTAGGATTTGTGGAAGGGTGCAAAAACTTTTGGGGTCTATCTATAAATTTTGGGGTTCCTTCGGATTGGACTTGAAATGGGGGTCCCGAGCCTGGAGCCTGTGCGATGTCAAGTACTCATTAAAGATCCATATCCTAATTATACATGTATAGGCAACATACATAATTCTCACGGTAGCATCGTCCGATCAACTTTAATAAACAAACAACGAAAGTTTTCATCTTACCGTGTTAGGTAATTCTATACTATGGTTAATCCTACATCCGGTTCAAATATTTTTCGCTACCACTCATTTTCAAAACCCTTCATGAGTTAACCCCATCACTTCGTGTAGGCAACCATGTTATCTATAATGAGCGTTATGAATTTCATTACGATTTGTAACTGAGGGAAACGTTGTGAAACCTTGCGCTTCGTCCAACGCAAATTTCGCAATGAGATAGTTAGTTCTATTGTTCGAAAGGTTAACGAAAGCCAATTTTTATCTTTGAAGAGTCAGCGGGGTTTGTTTGTTTGTAGTCTTCCACTCGGCCCTAGCCTATGTTGACTTTGGAGCCTTTGAAATTGGCGCAGCCTTTGCGTTTGCCGTTGGTGCGCAAATAAATGCGTTTTCAGCTATATTTACCTTCCGATACTCCACCATGTGAATAAACCGCTCTCTTACCTGTAGAATGCTTTGGTATTGACATTCGATACTCAAAGAAGTCTATGGATTATTCTTTTTTCCCGATTCACGTATTTAGTTTATTTCCTTTCATTTAATTTTTATGGATTGTTTTTTAAATATTTTTATATTTAGAACTCTTATCAAAATTAATGCCCAAATTTTTAAAATATTATTTTATTAATAACATAAGTTTTTAAATGAAATTTCTTTTGTCTAACCAGCCTCTTTTAACGCCTCAATGAGGTGGAGATTGCATATAAGGAAAATCTCTGCAATAAAAATGTGTGGGCAAAGTCACCTCTTTCTCAGGGTAAACTTGCTCACCCTATATTCACTTTTTTAAGAGTAATATAACCCCAATGAAACAATCGGTTTCTCTAAGAAATTTATTCGAAACGCTAGTGCAATTTATTTTTAATTTGAAATATTTCGGCTGGTTTGTTTGTTTATTTTCATGTCTTTTTATGCTACTAAGGGTAATCGGACGATGCTACAGTGAGAGTCCTAAATTTGGCCTAACCAGGTATAATTAGGACAGGTATCTGTAATGAGTACCGGTCATCGTACAGGCTCGGGACCTCCATTTTACGTCCTATCCGAGGGACGGCATAGACATATATGGACTGAGGGGAGAGGAGACGAAGGACAGAAGGGTGTCGAGGAAGAGACTTGAAGAACGGTTTGGTTGAGGGAAACTTTAAACATGAAGAAATCCTAAATAAAAAAATTAAAAAGTTTACGACATCAATCGCTAAATACAATTTGTTTGCTCACATTCGATCATGTAAGAATTTAAATGTTCGTTAAAATTGAATTCAAAATTTATTTCTTGTCCTTTATGTTTTTTAAAAGTATTCGAAATGTATTAGTAAATCTATTCCACCGCTCTACTTTGCCCCGACCCCTCTGTTACCTTTTAAACGTTTTTTTCACTACAGTTTTTGGACTCGGAGGTATCGAGCGTTACCGAGTGCTATCCGAAGATAAGAATCCGCTAGTGTGTTTGGATAAGGACCCATCCATCAAGTGATCCGACGAAGGAACGGCCTATTTGGAAACCGGGCGGTTGGAACGCGTGTGAAAGTGATGTGAAAACCTTCCCTCCGACCTCGTCCATTACTCGAGTAACCGAAATCCCCGTATCGAGTTGCCGGCTGGAAAAAGGCTCCCTAGTCCATCGAGATCCACTGCCTTGAGGTCTTCGACATTCCTTATCACATCCGGTGTAAAAAGGGACGTCTCGCTCCTTTCTAAATGTTCGTTCCACCTTCTCCGAGTTCGCGATCAATCAACCTTTTGTGATTTGTGCCTCGGATAGTTTTTTCTTAGAGATAAGTAAATAATTGGAAATTAATTTTAAAAGCTACCTGTATACGAAATATTTAAGAAGCTTGTATTACTACTAGGTGTCTTTAATGTCTAAGAGTATGTGGGTGTCTTTGCGTACGGAAATTGGGGAATTTTCGTTTTCCACACCACGAATCACACCACCAATTACTTAACATATTTCGTACATTGATATCCAGCGGAAGGTTATTGTCCTAGCTGACTAAAATCCAGGTTCCCACAGGTTTTAAATCAGTTGAAAGGCAATATTCGAAAAGTAATTGACCTAGTCAAATGATTACTTTCCTGCATGAATTTCCCTTGGTTTCTTTTAACTGGAATATTTTTCACCATTTCTTTTTTGAAATTGTCAATATAATCTCAATTACATTGGCCAAAATATTTGAGTTAAAAGTTTAAGATGTAATCGCTGTTAACGCTCAACAACAAATTGATATAAGTAATAAATTATTATTTATGAGCGTTGACAATCGCCATTTTTTATTTTAGAACTTTCTTTAAAAATCAAATATTTTACTAGCAGTAATTTTCCCGTATTTCAAGAATCATTTATATTCTTATCTATACATTTCTTTAATTATGTTCCATTTTCATTAATCATTTTTACCCATGAGTTTGTTTGGGTTTAAAAAGCATACAACGCTAAAGCCATCAATGCCTTAGGGTTTATCTGTAGCCTTTGTTTATCTGTAGCCAAATTAAGTTAAAAGTAAGTTAAATTATTTATTTTTTCATTATTTAAAATGTCTGTTCTTAAGTTTCCTCTATAATTATATATATATACGTAAATAATATAAGTTTTAAATGTTAGTTGCACTCCTAGTGTAATTTTCCATCCTTAATCGAATAAAACAATTTCCAACTCGATAGGACAAACCGTTTTTGAGGTATAGTTTTTCCCCCACTTTTTTGCCGTTTTGCCCCACCGCAAAGTGGTCCAAAAAAGCTAAAAATGGGGAAAAAACCTAATATCTCTTATAATTACTTTGCTAGCGGCTTGGGACCACCCCTGTATACATTTTTTGAGGTGCCGAATCTAACGAAATCAAAATCAGTGCAATGGGACCACTAGATCAAGTCCAAATTTGAGGTAAAAAAGTCAAAAATATCAAAAATTTGTGTTTGATATAGTCTTATATGTTTTTTTGAGGAGCAGAATCTAATGAAATCAATATCAACGAAATCAGAGCATCAGATCTAGTTAAAATTTGATGTGGAAAATAAAAATTTGAATAGATTTTTTTTTATTTAACATTTTTATGTACAATAATAGAAATAGGATATAATTATTTAATCTTGTTTAAATAAATTGTATGCTTCCTCGGTTAGCTCTTTTTTCTTTTTATACTAGTATACTGGTCTTAAATCCGTAATATATTGGTCGCTTGTTACAAATAATTGGTGGAAAACATCTTCATTTGTTGCGACTCGAGATATCTTCCTGGAATGATGTTCCCTGTACTGCTCATAATATTTGTTCCTACTCTCCATGAGCCTTTTCTGACAGGGAACCGATACAAAGAGCTGCGTGCTCAATCGTGTCTGCTACATGGAAAAGAATTTTATGGATGGTCGATGGGAGATAGTACCAGTACCGAGTCACTGCCATTTCATGTCAGCCGTTTGTTTCCGCTGTATACTTGCGAAATGCTGCAGTATCAATCGGGTACAGAGAGCAAATCACATTTAGTACTGTTTTTCATCTCATAATTAATTCTTCATTTATCCCTGTAATTTGCGAGGTTAATGAAGGATTTTCAAAAAACTTGCAATAATAACAGCATCAAACTGAAATAAATGTACCGCCTCAATTTTCAGGGGTACAAAGGAGGTGCAATTCAGCTCTAGTGCAAAGGATCACCATACACTATAAGCAAACTGTGCAACTTCAAACAGCCTACTTGTAGTTATAGTTTATTTGATTATTTAAAATACAAAATAAAACAATTTTTTTTTAGTATTTTAGAATTAAAATTAAAATAATTTAATAATAACCTTATAAATCCCAAAGTTGGCCGAAGTTGGCGCAGAAAATTTTACCACAGTTCCTCTACTACCTATCTGCAGTTACATATTAAACCATTGCGACCGTAACGCAAACTTTTTATAAACCAACAAAGTCAAAAAATCATACTTTTTTCAGCAACGATTTCGAAAATTAATTTCTTCTCTAACTATTGATATTATTTAAACATGTTTAGTCCATAACAGTGCACATATAGATGACACACTCCTGATGTATTGGGGAATATTTTATTATTAATCTTATACAGAGTAGAATTTTTTTTTTTATGTTGGTAGAAAAGTTCGATTTTTTCAATCATTAAAAAGTTCAAATTTAATGGTACACACACATTTTAATTTTGAACTAGTTAAAAAAATATATTCTTTCCATTGTTCTACAAATATCTAAGTATTCGAAAACCAAGAAAAAATTAGGTTTGGGCTACTTTCATTTATGAGGCTGTTAGCGGCCACGTTTTGCATCCATAAAGAACCTTAGGAAGAATAATGGTTTCGTAAATCATATTTTTAAGTTTTGGGACAGAAAGCGCGAGCTAAGCAATTTCGCTCCTGAAAAGTACCGAGAATTACCGGCTTTTAGTCTAGCCTTGATTTCCTCATCGATTTCGTTTTTTTCTGTTACCATCGTCCCTAAATAACTAAATTTCTCTACCTGTTCAAAAGTACTCACTTCGACATTAATATCAGCAAAATCGTCTTTATTACCAGCCCAAGTTCTTGTCCGGCTTTCATCAGCGTTTTTGTATTTGTTTCTATAGTTTCCGCATCCTCACCAAGCAAAACCAAGTCTCATACATTTATTAAAAACCGAAATTATAGTAAACAAAAAAAATCTCATGATAATACGCTGAAAAAAAATATTAATATTATTGATAAGTAAACGTATCTCTGTGACAACAGCTTAATTACTCAAAGGCATTTAACTTTTAAGTTAGCATCAATTTTTTTTTTACTATAATTATTCAATACATCGGTAGGTTTAAGCATTTGGAGGAATTTCTCTCTGCTTTATCCTGTGCCTAGTCAAAAAGTATTTTTTCAAATGTCTGGATGGCTCAAATTCAAAGTTTTTAATTTCCAAAAAAACAAAACAAACAAACATACTTTACCTAAATAATCCATCTCTGGGAAAAAATGTATTAATAAACTTGAATTTTACAAACATGAAAATTTCTGAGATATTTATTTATATCCTAAAAAATACTTCACGTATTTGTACTTGTATTGTGATAATTAATCAAATTACCTCAGATATTCCTGGAATTTATCTTTTTATAGAACGTATGCATGTTGATGCAGTAAATCCCTATTCATCAGCTAACAAGGTTTTCAATTCCATTTGATTGAATTTTAATAAAAGTCTTTGAATTCAAAAGCTTACTACCTACAAATTAATAATTTATATCATTTCAAAGCTAATTTTATGCTCTTTTCGGCTTATTCGTTTGTTCTTTGTTGAGAGTTCTTTGATACATTTACCTGAATATTTGAATTTAAATTAATTTTTACTGTATGGGAATCGAATTGTACTGAAGCCTTTCAAACTCAAAAGCCCCCTGATATTATTCAATAATTGGATAGAAAATTTCATTTCCTTTACAGCCATATATGACAGATTAGTACACATGGAGAGAGATTTTATGAACAGGAAATGGTTGGGGTTGCGGTCAAAATAAATAGCACTCACTAATATATGAGTATTACATATTTTATTTTAGCCAAAATTTCTACCCAATTTTTACGTCAACATCAGGGCTAAATGAGAAAAAACAGAAAATAACCAATTAGAGAAATTATATAAACAAATATCAAATTTATCTAAAACATTAAACAAAATTAAATATATTATATAAAAATAAACATAAATTTTTTATAGAATTTTAAAAATTGTAAGATTATACTTATTGAAGTAAGATCATGATAAAAGTAATAAACAACAACATAATAAAACTATAAAGAACTTATCTGAGGTAATGTGAAGTAATGTTGAACTGTATATAAACTCAACACCAAAAAAAACCGGACACTCACATTATCCCTCATAATTCCAGTACATTCGATTTGATTTTTAATTAGTGGTAAAGGTTACTTTCTTTATAGGTCACTTCAACAAAATCTACCAGAAATTAAAAAAAAATTATTAATACTTGCGTACAATTTACAAAAAAAATTTTTTTTTCACTTTTTCAGAAACTCATAACTGTTCATTTTTTAAACTTTTATTAAAGGTACGGCCTCCTAATATCTCGTATTGCCCCCTCTTGCACGGTTAAGTGCTCTCATCCTGTTAGGCTTAGAAGAAATCAAATTTCGGATTAGTTCCTCTGGCACAGCATCCCATTCTTCTCGAAGAACAATTTTGAGCTCATTTACATTACTAGGGGATGGATGACGATTCCTAACACGTCTCCCTCAATTATCCCACAAGTGTTCTATTGGAATCATATCGGGAGATCGTGCAGGCCAGTCCAAAACTGAAATTCCCACCAGCTCCAAGTATTCGCTGACTATACTTGCAGTATGCGGGCGAGCATTATCCTGCATTAAAATGAACTGATCACCAATAAATGGGGCGAATGGGATAACAGCCTCGATGAGTACTTCCTCGATGTACTTGTGACAGGTACACAACTCTGGTGCCTCATTTTCAATAAAAAACAGTTCAGTATGGGCATGGAAATTTATTCCTCCCCAAACCATCACTGATTGCCTTTGGAAAGGCTGTGACTCGCGCAGGGTGCATTGAGCAACTTGCTCCCTTGATCATCTCCGCACTCTGTCACGACCGTCTGAGCGGTACAGACCAAACCGAGACTTATCAGTAAACAAAACAGCCCCCATTGCTCGAAAGACCGATTTAGATGCCGGCCAGCGAATAATCGGCGTTCTCTCGCATGTCTTTCCAGGAGTAGGAACCCTACCTCAGGGCGCCTCGCTGCAAGCCCTTGCCCCTTCAGTCTCTGCCGTACAGTACCTGTGCTAATACGGGTATTCCACACCATTTCAAGTCTGTCCTGGACCTCGGAAGCAGTCAAATGACGATTTATCAATACTGAGAGGGTGGGAATTTCAGTTTTGGACTGGCCTTTTGATTTCTTCTATGCCTAACAGGATGAGAGCACTTACCCGTGCAAGAGGGGGCAATACAAGCTATTAGGAGGCCGTACCTTTAATAAACGTTTAAAAAATGAATACTTATGAGCTTCTGAAAAAGTGAAAAAAAATTATTTTCGTTTATTATACACAATTATTATTACATTTTTTTTAATTTTTGGTAGATTTTGTTGAAGTGACCTATAAAGAAAGTATCCCTAACCACAAATTAAAAATCAAATAGAATTTACTGGAATTATGAGGGATAATGTGAGTGTCCGGTTTTTTTTGCTGTTGAGTTTATATAACAAAGAATCCTAAGTTAATAAAATATAGTATACAGAATAAGTATAGTTGTGTACATATCGAAAAATGTAAAAAAGAACCTTAATAAGATGGACGATATAAAAATATATTACGGAATAAATCACTGAATGAAGGGTAAGAGATTTATTGAGAGAGATTTTAGTGTTATTAATTCGTTAGAACTGGATAAAACTTGGCATTTTTTTCTTTTTTCTGTTCGTAATTAATATGCACGAATTTTCATTCAAATCCTCGGGGAGAGAAGGTTACCCCTGGATGATCGGGTGTGCAATGAAAAAAAAAATGTATCTTCTAAAGTGTAATTCTTATTTTCTGACCAATATATTTTTTATCCCAATTCGATCATTATTATTAATGTAATAACCTATCACACAGTGAGTGTCATTATTTTTAATCAAATAGATAAATATCAAAGATAGATTTAAATTTTTATTTATAAAAACAAGCATGGTTTTTGAAATTGAAAAGCGAAAATAATGATTATATGATTTTTTTAGATTTTACTTTCACTTACTCATATGTATCAAATATATAGTAAGGAAATGTTATTTGGACCAATAACAGATTTGGGTTTCACGTTTTGTGGTCACATAAATCAATAACCAAGTCACTTGAAATATTCACAGGTTAGGTTAGATTTTATTGTTTATGGACGCTCAACTTCACCGAAATATACACATACCAGCTCACAAGATAAAAACGATCATTCTTACGAAACTGAAATTAGGTATCTGAGGTAGGTATATTTGTGTCCGTGATGTGACAGCAAAGATTTCGTCTAAATCCAGTAAACGGAACGGGCACTTTATCCCAACGTCTTTTTTTCTCTTCACCATTTCTCAAAAACTGCTCGTACGATTTTGACAAAACATGACAAGGTTCATCATTATGGAGCGTTTAATATAAGGTAGGTTTTATAAGAGTAGAGGGATTAACAACGGCTTCGGGTTTTGGAAAATAAAGTACTGCGTACAATATTTGGACCGAAGAGAGGTGAACTAACCGGAGAATTCAAACGCTTACACAACGACGAACTGAGTGAACTATAATAAACATGAACCGGTAAATATAATATAAGTTATAGCAGCGAGGCAAATTAAATGGGCGTGTAAAATCGCGAAAATTTTACTGAAAGAATTCCGAAAAGATTAATAAGCGCGGTGCCGAATGGGAAACGTCCGTGGGGGAGGCCGAGACGGATGTGGGAGGATTGTGTTAGGGCAGATCTTTCGAAGTTGGGTCTGGATGTCGGTCGGTGGAAAGAGGTCTGCAGGGAGCGAGTTGTCCTGTCGGTATCCAACCCTGCGGTTCGTTAAGCCTTCATTATTATTATTATTATATTTATTATTTATAATAGATATGATCTTATAGGGCTTAAATGACTAAGGAATATATGTTACTCTAAATTACCTTTATTTTTCGAGTAAATAACTGTCCCTTATTATCCCTAGTCGAAAGAAGTGGATAAATGTAAAATATGAAAGGATTCCATATCCAAATTAAAACGAAAACAATATACGATTTCCCCAAAACAATAATTACTATTTTCGGTAAGATGAGTAGTGATATAAATTTATAATATATCGTTGAACGTACAAAATTTTAGAAATCATAATATTTACTATTATGTGTATTTTTAATTTTTCAGGATATTTATACATCCAACATCTATCTATTCAAATTGTCCTCTTTATATATATACAGTAAAAATAGAACATCCAAAGAAATTAGAAAAAGAGAAAGAAGAAGAGAAAGGTAAATATATATATATGAACTTCTGCCATTCTAAAAACTAAATATTATTTTTCCTTTATCTTCTTCTTTTTCTATATATATCTAATATATATATATATATATATAATATATATATATATATATATATATATAATATATATATATATATATATATATATATTAGTGTCCGACCGAAACCAAAATTTTAGCCTAAAACGAATTTCGGCCATAGACCTAGTTTCGGGCCGAAACCGAAACCGAAACTTATTTACGTGTCTGTAATTAATAATTTTTTTTAATAATAATGTTTTATTGAATAATAATAATTACAAATTATACACAAAAGAGACAAACATTGTACGGCATGGAAATCCGTCTGCCGGACGTGTCTATATATAATACATATAAGTGTGTAATATGTCTAGTTTAGCAATAATATCAATGAAAGCTTATAAAATAACAGTAATTTAACTCAATTATTCATTTAATAAGTGAGCTGGTATACAAGAGTGGTAAAACAGGTGTATTAGTTAAGTTATAGGATCAAATCCCGGCCCCCTCCTACCTAGTACAGATGGTCGCCGTGGGATGTTAAGCCATATCCCCTTAAATAGTACAGCCCTAAAAGTTGAAATAATCTTGAAATAACAGGCTGATATTAATAGAACTTCATATTATTATGTATAAATAATATAGTAAATCTTTCCATAATAAAGCCGATAGAATACAAAATGACGGCCTATTTAATACGTAAAGCTGTATGCCAGAAGCTATTTAATCTACTGAGTCAGTTTTGGTTTCAAATGTTAGTGGATTTAATCTAGTTTGAAAATTTGTGGAATAGTCTTTGGTCGAAAACGTGCTTCTTCATCGTAAAAATTGAGACAAATTTTTGGGATGTTATTGGTGAACCGCTGGGGTAAAGGGGGCTGCCAAGGTTGAAAAATCGGTTTTGCATCCGATTTCCATTCCATACAAGAACAAAGACCAAAACCTACTACCACCATTTGATGCAACTTTTAATGACAAGGATTCTGACTAAAATATTTTTTTTAATTTTAAATTGAATCTGTGGACATGTCGACTAATTTTAGTTTAAGTATTTAGAATATATATTCTTATTCATGTTAATCATTTTTTTTTTTAGAAAACAAATTTCATTATTAATGAGGAGATGATTAAAAGCACAAAAAGGCTCTTAATGCTCAAGGTAAAGAATAAATACTATTCTTTACACTTGACGTAAAGAATTCTGAATGAAGATCATGCTTTCATTACATGTTAAGACTTGATGTTATTTACGAGGACATTTCGGTTTGTCCTAGATTGAGAAAAATCTATGTTCTACCGAAATACAATACAAGTGTAGTTAACTAAGATAACGTATACTTCCCACTATTAAATTCAAGGGTGTTAAATGCCATGAAAGAGATCGAGCTTACAAGCTGAAATCGTGTAGTCCAACTTCCTTCTTGGAGATTTCAGACACAGGAGCTAGTTTCGGCCCGGCCAAAGATTCGGCCAATTTTTGGCCGGAACCGAAACTGCAGCCGAAACCAGGTTATTCGGCCGAAACTGGCCGAAACCGAAACCGAAACTTCGGTCGGTCACTAATATATATATATATATATATATATATATATATATATATATATATATATTTTTTTTTTTTTTTTTTTTATTTGAGTTTATTTAACGGAAACTATTATTTTCCCTTGAAATCACTCTTAACTGTCTTAAAAATAAATCGCAACTCAATGAATTACTATCACATTTTTTTTTTTTTCGAGTTCTTGGAGTTATATTTTGCATTAGAACAAACTTAAGTTTGAAACTCCCAGTATATGTGTTTGATGTGCTATATGTGTGATGAAGTATTATGATGTTTATACATATCTATGGATATTTGAAAGATATCGTTGAAATGACCACTGCAGTCTCCCCCCCCCCCCCCCCACCCACTATAAATGGTTTCATAATAGACATGGGACTGAATTAATTCGGATGGACCTGACAGGAGGGGTTGGGGGGGGGGGGTGAGTGGACTGAGATGTATCTGTCACAGCCAGCCTTCGTAGGCCCATCTTTTCCCTCTATAGCCCTCTACCTGTTAAATCTTTTCCATCCAGCCAATACTGTCAACAGCAAGTGGTACCTAATAGACAAATCATTTAATTTTTTTCTCAGAACTTTCTATGACAATTATGATTTTTTTTTTTCCAACCGTTTACTCCGTTTTAATTAATATAAATTTTATGTGTGAATTCCGGTAAATCAAAGAGACCCACTCTGTTATCAATTGCTTTTTATATTATGTCTGGGACAAATAAAAAAATTCACTTACAATCGGTTTTCGTAACCCCCCCTCCCCGATAAATCAAGTAAATGTATCAAAATAATTAAAAACAATATAATCACCTAAATTTCTGTATACTATTAAATATAGAAAATAAACACTCTTTTAGAATTATTTTTATTTGATTCATCAAACCCGGCAAGTGTTTTCTTAATGACATAAAATTTCATTGAAGACAAAATCGGCATCTATTTATATACGATTTTTTTTTTTTTTAAATATTTAGAGGTTAATATAATTGTCAGAAATGCTAGGAATCAATTAGAATTTGAATTTATTTTTTATTCATAAGAGTTTTCATTAAAAAATACAATTCTCCTTTCAAAATTCATAGCAAAAGAATTATTTGTTATCATTGATTTTAATTATTTTCAAATACATTTATTAGAATTCACAATATCCATGTCTTGTAAGCATACAACACCTTTTGGATATTTTTCTGATTTCCTTTTTATTTGTTTGCTTTTTTTTACTATCATCAAACATTTGATTTCCCTCTATTAAGTAGCTGGGAGGTTTATCCACAGCACCCCACCTGAGACTTTATTTTCAATATTTTATTTTTTCCATGTTACCTTAGGATCTAATCTATGTAAGAAATGCTTTAAAAATTATCTTATGCACAATGTGTGGCCGCGAGCAGCTATTTTCCAAAAAATAAATTTTGTTTCATTTTGCCCCATGCCCGGGGTACAATGAAACAGCTGAAAAAACAACATTATAATCAACAAAAACACTTTATTCGGCTTCCAGTTTTTCGTTCTTCTGCCTTAGGATAGCCACAAAATTCTTCAGGAAAGAGAAATGTTTGACTTTGGAAGAAATTTGTCATAAATTAATAGATTTTTTTTGGTTTTCCGCTCTAAATTTCGCACCAATCTGTAAGAAAATGAAAAAAAACCGACTGCTTATTGCACAATGAAAAACACATGCGGCACGATGAAACACTCTTGGGACTCCGTGAAACGGAGTTTTAACTTCCCTACGATGAACGTGAAGAGGCAGGAAAGCCGAAGTCAGGCGAAATCGTAAGAGATACATGCATAATGAAAATGTTGTAAGAGCAGATTGAATAAAATAATTACTGATACCTACAGACGAAAATCCGTTCGCCGAAAAATTTTAGTTTCGCCGCGCACCGCACTTCAGCACGTGGAGCCTGTCACGAAACAAGTCTAAAGGGGACAATAGCTGGCTTTGTTTGGAGCCACCCTTACCGTTCGCTGACTGAATTTGGTTGCACTAGAAATTTTGGTTCGCCCAGTGCACCCACTGTTTCATTTTGCCCTGTGTTTTATTGTACTCTGTAATGATAAACAAATTAAAATTTGTCTCCTATAATTTTTTTATTTTAGTCGTGATGTAGACCCACGTGTTTTATTTGAAATGTAGGCTGTCAAAATAAAGAAAAAGTTTTTTGACTGAAATTCTTCATAAGAAATCATCGTAAAAATAAAAGAAATTCTGTTCGTTTAATATAAAATAAATTAAGGTTTAGTATAAAATTAAGTTTTTCACCACTTTAAAAGATTTTTTTTTCATTACTATAATTTTTCATTTATTTTTATAAAAATTATATCTAAGTGGATTAATTTTTTTTTTCTCTATTATCTTTGCCTCTACCATATAGGGTCATTGGCGGTATGTTCAGTTATATTTTGTTGTAATACCTGATTTCTTTTAAGTATTTTAACAAAGTTTCTATATTTTCCTCGTCGTCCTTTAATTCTCTTAGTGGTTTTTCTATTTTCAGTTTTTTTCCGGACATCTTTGTATTTTGTACAGTTTATTAGAAGGTGTTTCACCGTTTGGGGTACATTATCACATTCTTGGCATGCGGGTGCCTCAAGTCCTCGGAGAAGATATTCATGTGTGAATTGGCAAAGCCCAATTCTGGTACGACATACTGACTTCTTCTCTTCTCGAGATTCTCGAGCTTGTGGTCCACTTTTTGCAATCTAGTTTTACTTCAGATAGTTTGGACTGTTCGTTCCTCCACCTCAACTCCCAAGTTTTGTTTTGGTTTTTCTTCAATTGGTGTAGCCAGTCCTCTTTTCCGACTTCTTTTAGTATTATCACATTCTCTGATTCTCCCAGCCTAGCTATATTTGCTGCTGGATCGGCTGCCTCATTCCCCCTAATTCCTTTGTGGGATGGTACCCAAATGAAAATTACTTTTTTTGCCATCGAATCCAGTTCCCACCATATATTTCTCGAATAAGAGAGTTACTGGGGTTCCGATACTTGATCGCCGCTAAGACGCTTAGGGAGTCTGTAATGATAGCTGATCTGTTTATTTCTGATTCTGCAATCCAATTCAGGGCTTTCATAATTGCTGTAGCCTCTCCGGTGAAGATAGAGAGTGCCCCTGGTAAGTTATACATGAATCGATTTTGGGGAGTGTAAACTGCGCAGCCTACACTGTTTTCTAATTTGGAGGCGTCAGTGTATACAACTTTAAATTCCCTTTATTCCTCTAGGAGCTAGAAATGTCTTTTGGATAATTGAAGGGCATTCCATTGAGCATTGTTTCATTGATTTATCAATAATTGGTCTCATTTTTTCCCACCCCGGTATTTTTAAATTTGGTATTGGTCTAATGTTCAGATCTACGTTTAGGTGTTGCATAAAGTTGTTAATCATTTCTTTGAAAGTGTTGCCTCTAGTATTTCTAAGTATTAGCGTTTCCGATTCTTCTTCAAATAGGATCCGATTTAAGGGGTGTTGGGGATGCGTTTTCAATTTTGAGAATTGATATTGATATTGATAATAAATTGATTAATTTATTAATACTTTATAACTCACTAATAAAATGGAAGCATTAATAGTGAATTTGTTTTCGGGAACGCCTCCTGATTTTATTTTCATATAATTATTCAACTGCATTTTAAAAATGCAGAATCAGGAGAACCTCTTTAAAGGGCTATCTTTCTCTCAATTAAAAGTTTGTAATTTAGAGCAAACATACGGATTTTGTGCATGCATATAATTATTAATAAAGGTAATTTGGTGATATTTAAACTAAACATAATATGATTGCGATAACAACATATTTAACCATCCTGTGCCTTTATTAATAAAATTCATATACATTTTCTGTAGTGGTACTAAACAAATTACTTAATAAAGGCTTATTTTTCAGGTAAACGCGCCTAATGACTAATCAATACTGGTCAGCATTGACGTGAGTTGTAAAATTATTATGTTTATATGTAATATAATTCTGGTATGTGCATTCACTATTTTTTCAATGTTATTGAAGTTTTTTTTCACATTATATATTTTTATATTACATTTTATTATTGGGTAATAATATCGCCCTTTAAATATTGCGATATTTCCACTTCATAATATTTCATTATGTTTCGGAGCCATTATTTTCAAGTCGTGTTTTTACAAGAAAGCATATTACATAAACAATCTTGAAAAAATCGCCTTTTCTGGGGTTATTTATTTATCATAACTATTTTTACTTTCACTTAGCTATATATGAAATATATAGTAAGTGGAAGTATTGCGATCGTGAAAAATTTCGACTTCCGGTTTTCAACGGAAATACACGTTTTGGGGTCCCCTGAGTCCAATTAACCAAGTCCCGCGAAATGGTCTGTGTGTTTGTGTGTCTGTGTGTGTGTGTGTGTGTGTGTGTGTGTGTGTGTGAACAGACTAGCTCAAAAACTATAAACCATGCGAACCTGAAATTGGGTATTTAGTGTATGTATTTGCCCGCGATGTGACAGCAAAAATTTCATCAAAATTGCTCAAAGGGAGGGGGTACTTTATTTAGCAACTTTTTAAGTTCTTTTCGATTTTCTCAAAAACGGCTCTAACGATTTTGATCAAACTGAGTATTTGAACTATTTATATGCCTGAAATATGACTGTAAAAATTTCATCAAAATTGATCAACCGGATGGGGGACTTTACTTAATAAATTTTGTATCATTTTCACGTGTTTTTTTTATTTACTTAAAAACAGCTTTAACGATTTTGATCAAACTGGGTATTTGATGTATGTATTTGCCTAAGATGCGATAGTCAACATTACATCAAAATTGATCAACCGGAGGGGGGGACTTTACTTAATAAATTTTGTATCATTTTCACGTGTTTATTTTTTAATCAAAAAATGCTTTAACGATTTTGATCAAACTGGGTATTTGATGCATGTATATGCCAAAGATGTGATAACCAACATTTCATCAAAATTGGTCAAACGGAGCGGGCACTTTATTTCATATTTTTTTTTTCCAATTTTTACCTTTTTTTCGATGATCTCAAAAACGGCTTTAACGATTATTATCAAATTAGTCATGTTTAATGAAAATTAGGTGTTTTTTAATATCAGGTAAGCTTTATCATTATTAAAATGTTCTGAGGGGGCTTTTTTTTGGGAAGGTTGGGGCCTTTTTTTGATTGTTTGTTTCCTAAGAAGTAGCTTTGTTTTACGCCTAAATAAAAGAAATGGCTAAATATGAGATATGATAAAAAAACAGAAAATATAAAGAGGGGAAAAAAGAAAAATATTCAGTCAACTCATAAAACTCGTTGAGCCCACGCATGCGGAATACGCCTTAATTGACAGACCATTGTTCATAATTAAAGCAGTTCTGTTCATTTGAGAAGTGGCAATTAACAAAACGCATTAATTTCTAATCTAAGTAAGTTGGTAAGTGAAAGTTGTGTGTTGCGCGCACGCACCAGATTTTTTATTATATAATTACCTTCTTATTAAAATATAGTTCTTTTTATTTTATTTTTTAAATCTATATTAACTTTGGTTTCTCTCACGTATATGTTTATATATATTTACTCATATTAGTGTATGCATCTATTTATGCTTTATCCTAATGTATAAAAACATTTTAAAATTTACATTCTCCCTTCCTTTGCTTTCATTATAGAAACGAGAAATAAACATAGGTTTACATATTATTCCTAAATCCATTCGGACTCACCAGATATGGATTTTATGGTTCCCTTTTTTTTACACGTTGCAAACAACAAAGAAATATTTTTTCGTAACATTGATCGATTCATTTATTCAATTTCAGCTATCGATGGCTGTGAAATTCCGAAAATTAACGATAACACTATACCATATAATTTTTTTTTTACTCACACACACATATGTATATATATATATAGGGGAGGGTGGGGCACAATGAAACAGTGGGTGCACTGGGCAAACCAAAATATCTAGAGCAACCAAATTCAGTGGCTCCAAACAAAGCCAGCTATTGCCCCCTTTCGACTTGTTTCGTGACCGACTCCACGTGCTGAAGTGCGGTTTTGTGTGGCAAAACAAAAATTTTTCGTTTCTAAGTAAGAGTAATTATTTTATTCAATCTGCTCTTACAACTTTTTCATTATACATGTCTCTTAAGATTTTGCCTGACTTTGGCTTTCATACCTCTTCACTTTCATTGTAGGAAGTTAAAGACATCAAAATGGCTTTTATGGGGTTCATTGAAACAAGGGCGTTCGGGGCACAATGAAACGTTTCATGGAGTCTCACGAGTGTTTCATCTTGCCGCATGTGTTCTTCATTGTGCAATAAGCAGTTGGTTTTTTTCATTATCTTACAAATTGGTGCGAAATTGAGAGCGGAACAACAACAAAAATCTATTAATTCATGACAAATTTCTTCCAAAGCCAAACTTTCCTCTTTCCTGAAGAATTTCAAGGCTATCCTAAAGCAGAAGAACGAAAAACCGACTGGAAGCTGAATAAAGTGTTTTTGTTAATTGTGGTCTTGTTTTTTTCAGCTGTTTCATTGTACCCCGGGCATGGGGCACAATGAAACAAATTTTTTTTGGAAATTAGCTGCACTCGGTCAGACATGATGCATAAAATGTTTAACGCATTTCTTACATAAATTAGATCCTAAGGTAACATGGAAAAAATATAAAAATTGAAAATAAAGTCTAAGGTGGGGTGCTATGTGTAAAAAAAACTTTTGTGTTTCATTGTGCCCCACCCCCCCTATATATATATATATATATATATATATATATATATATATATATATGTGTGTGTGTGTGTGTATACAGAGTGCTAATGATAAGTACAGACAAAGAAACACCAGAAAATCTACATCTAATTTCTTATAAAAATGTTTCTATAATGCTTCTACAACTATTAAACTTTTAGATTAGTCGCAGTTTTTGTGGTTTTTCAACTAGTAGTTGTTTTTTTTTAGTTGGTATGTTGTAATGAAGTCGTTTATATATAGGTTATTTTTTTAATCTCTTAGATAGTACAAATGAAAATTATTTAAAATTCATGTTGTCTACCTTTCAAAAGAACACTAAATTTTTATTAGGGCTGATATACATATATAAATTATAATTATTATTAAAACCTAACGGGTTGACCTCATATACAAAATATTCCCGCGTCACTATGAGGAAAGTGATTTTGGATGGGACTAGCGATGAAGGAGTTAATGTGCACTTCCAGGCCCGAGTTGCTGGCACTCATCCAATTATCCGCGATCTAATTAATCGACACTTACTAGATGAGGGAGGCGTTCTAATTTCCAAAATTTGCCATCACGTATGCTCCTGTGGTTCCAAAATTAAATTTTCAAATTTCTTTAAACTAACAAAAAAATAAATTAATGAAAAAAAAAATAGTAATACCCAAGAATAATTATTAGCAAAACGATGACCAAAATTAAATAATTTTTTTCTGTAGATTATTATTGAGATTTTTATTTTTGTTTTTAATTGATATATATGCTTCTAAATTACGTTGTTTGGAAAAATGTCAAAGAGAGCTTAAATTCTTTTAAAAAAATATTTGTTATGAACTTTAAAAGTTCTAATATGCGTCCATCTGAAATATTAAATTGGAAACAGTCCTTTCTGAATATACATTGCAAAAAAATGATAGAAATACCCTTATTTTTTTTTATTAACAAAAGGAACAATTGTTTATCACCTGGTGTAGATTCTTCACCTAGCATTTATTTCCTATTCCGTTTGTTACAGTTCTTTTAGATTCCAAATCCCTAACTCTACCGAAAAAATTAAATTATAATACTAAGAAGAGGCAAAAGGAAAAATCTATATTTTTTTTGTGGAAGTTAAATGACTTCGAGTAATTAAGTCGTTTTCCCCAGAGGTGCATTTTCCCCCAAAATTGGGGTG
Organism: Aelia acuminata; assembly: GCA_911387785.2. Classification (NCBI taxonomy): domain Eukaryota; kingdom Metazoa; phylum Arthropoda; class Insecta; order Hemiptera; family Pentatomidae; genus Aelia; species Aelia acuminata. The sequence goes on from OU426980.1 coordinate 4,252,583, forward strand.
ATATTTTTTTTTTTATTTAACGCCTTATAATTTTCCCTCCTTTCGATTAGGAGGCACAGAAAAAAACGCAAGATATTCCCTTTATTTTCAATTATTTATCAAAACATTAGCAAAAATTATTTATCTAAATTATTAAGAAATAACAAAAGAGTCAAAAAAAAAAAAAAACTATTGTCTTACAATAACCAGACGATGAACGAATATTTCGTGCATGTGAATACAAATATGTTTAAGACTACAGGCATATTTTGATATTATTTTTAATTTAAAAAAAAAAAATGTTCCTCATTAATAAAGCCCGAATCGTTCCAAAATTATAAAAATGTGTTCTAACCCTTTTTGTCCTATCCTAAATGCATTTATGCACCATTAATATTAATACTTCAGTGTATTAATATGAGGTATTTGTTTTTTGTCTGTTCTTAATTAATGTATTAGGCTATACATTTTTTTAAAATGTTAATAGGTAGTTTAAATTATGTTTTTGTAAACTTAATACTTCAAAAATGCACAATTCAGAATTTACTTTTCTGCTTTTAATAAATTTGATATTTAAACTAAATTTTAAAGAATATCATTAAAAATAAATGTGTATGTCTTATCTTGATAAAGGGGATGTAATACTTAAAAAGAAAAGAAAATTTATTTATTTTTTCACTTTTGACCCCGTAATTTCACAGAGGCATAAATCCGAAAAAGGGATCTTATTTTTCATTAATATTTAAATGTATCAATCATATATTATTGAGATATTGACATAGAAATAGAGAGAAACATTGACAAATCGTATTTTTCAACACGTAAGACGAAATGGGCTAGGTAATAGTAATAATTTTACAAAAAATTGTTTCAGATCAGATGTTATTTTAAGCGTTCATTCCTTTTTTTTATTAAAATTGTTGTAGGTATGATAAGCGAGGAACTTGATACAAACTATTTGTAGGTCTGAGTGGATAATTCTATATTTCCATTTTTTATATTTATTTATTTTTATATTAAACGTGATTCGTTAAAGAAGTTGGTAGAAAATTATATATTGAATGATTTTATATGAGTATTATTTTGAATAAAATATAATCATTTCTCAATTACTCAACTAATTACATCAGAATTTGAGAGCGGGTGGGTGCAATTTGGAAAGAAGATCGTTAGAGTGCATCACTCATCAACTATTGTGATCGTAAGGCGTACCTTTCCCAACAGCTGCGTCACTGGATATAATGGCACGCTCAAATTGCTAATCCTAAAGGCTTATAATGCCATATCCTATTATAAGTAGTATAATAATGGATGATAATTAACTCATTGTTAATTTTATAAATCATATATATAATAATTTTAGTATACGTTTTTATAATAAAATAACTTGATGATCTCTTCTTTATAAAGTAGTTCATTGGTCATTAATGACTAAAGCCTCAGATTTTCGTGCGATTCAATTTTTTCCTGGCTTTAGGTCAATTTATTTTTACAAAATGGTGTATCCTTATATTTCGTTTGTTACACGTTTTATGTTTTTGATGTGAAAAAAATGCATTACATTTAAAAAACACAAACATAACTGGAAAGGAAATTTCAATGCAGTAAAACAATTAATAAAAGGCTTAATTGAATAATTATTTAATATCAGTGTGTTAATATTTTCAATTGAACTTCATATAGCTTAAGTATTTACAAAAAAAAAAATTAATTTAAAAATTATTTAAAAACTTTTTTATTTCCCATTTTTATGTTGTTTTCGATTTTCTCAAAATTAGCTTTGACGATTTTTATTAAAATCGTTAGGTTTAATGGGAATCAAGTATTCTTTAATATCAGGTAAGCTTTATCATTATTAAAATGTTATGAGGGGGCATAAATGGGGGAGGGGGCTTTTTTTGTTTTCCTATTATTTGAATTTGATTTTGTTTATATTAAGAAATTAACTGTGCCTCATTATGCCTAAAAATAAGAAATGCTTAAATATGAAAAAATTGAATAAACATGTACAGGAGACAAAAACAAAAATTTTCTGACAACTCATAAAACAATTTAACCCACTCATGCGCAGTACGCCTTTCATTACAGACCATTGTTTATAATTAAAGGCGTTCTGCTCATGCGAAAGAGTTTAAACGTGTTTTGGAACACAATGAAAATTATTTGTTTCCGTGGTAACTTAATGAAGTATTCAACAACTAATTAGAGAATTATAAAATTATACGCGATGGAGTATTAGGCTTGCATTCCCGATTGTTTGCCCGGACGTTTTTCATCCTACCCACCGATACGCCGAGAAACTTATTTTTTCACGAATAATAATAAATTTAAGGAAGTTCAAACAAAAGATTGGTAGTCAGATTCAAAAAATGTGAACTCGCATTTGACGTTTTATTAATGAAGAGACAGCGGGTTTCGTGTCAGTCAAATCCATGAGACAAGCATAGCGCAATGACCATTGGATCTAATATTGATGAAATTTCCTGGGAATGATCGAGGCGGAACTGTGATCGTCCCTTATGTGAGTTATATCGAATTCAATTCACTTTATTCGCTAACACAGTTGTCTATACCTGTATACCTGTATACGTAATTTCCTCGACTAGCCTGTATTAAAATAAAAACGGCTGTTCTGATATCTTCAAAAATAGAAAGAAATTCGAGTAATTGTTTTGAATAAGCAATTAAAACTTTTTTTTTAATTGCATTTATAATGCAAGAGTCTAACATTTCTCACTCTGTTTATAAATACCTTAAAGAAATAAAATATTGGAATAGAATATAAAAAATGTTATTGCCAATGATCCATTGAAGTAGAGAAAAAACTATAAACATATGTAACCTGGTTGCCAGCGATATATTTTTAGACGAGTTATTCATTTGTATTGTTGCATTGTCATGAATTTTCTATCTAGAAGTAACAAAGGATTGTTTATCGATTTGTTTTGTATTATTGATATGGTTTATATTGTTATATATTTGTATTAATAAAATTGGTGTTTTTAGCATGAGATTAACTCCAATTTGTTACAATATTAGAAATTGATTAACACATTTAAAAATTTACGAACGACAAGAGATGCCCGAAATTGGAAAAAAATTGTCCATCTCCCGTAAATACTCGCAAAACTTGCGAGATCGTGGGAGAGGAGCCAGTGAAGAGGAAGGATTTGGTAGTGACTCCGTGGTGTAATGGATAGCATACCGCGCATGTCACGCGGAAGGCCCGGGTTCGATTCCCGGCGGAGTCAAATCTTTTCTAAAGAAATTTTATTTATTTATTTACTGTTTAGTCTCTACCCCTAATGGTCATTGGCTTTAATTTTCCTTTTTAAATTCTGTTGTACTAATTTGCTGCCTTTAGGAATTGGAATAAGTTTAGGGCTGAAGATTCTTCATGTTTCAGTATTTCTTTTATAGTTTTTACTTGTAGTAAATTTAATCGTATGTCATCGTATTGTGTACAATCTAGCAACAGGTGTTTTTCACTCTGAGTTGTATTGTTGCACATTTGGCGGGAGGGTACTTCCAGACCTCTCAGTATCCGATATCCTATTCATGTAATGATTACCTTCATTTATCATATTTACTTTATTTTGTTTCTATTTAATGAAGTGGAGTTTGAAAACTAATTCTACTAAAAATATGCATTTATATTCTATTCTATCAGTAAATTTAATTTCTCAGAGGTACTTTATGTATGAAGTATATATTTCGTTGTGCGCTCTTCTCGCATTTAAAGAAAGAAGAGTACAGATAACTTTTTTCCCCCGCAACAAACTTTTGTATGGTAAGGGAAGTGTGAATTTCACCAGAGAAAGAAGGAAAAAAAAAATGTGGGCCGCTATCTCGGAACTTCATCAGATTATTTACATCACGCTCTGTCGAGGAATGGAAAGAATTTGTGTACTTGCCTTTTAGCCTGGCTAAACTTGGAGTAAATATGTCGCAACCCGTCTAAACGTGAGTTCGATAATGTTTTTCGTGATTCCACTTAATATTTATTATTCGATGTATGTTTTTTTTTTATATATATTTTTTTGTTCCTTGTCCGTATGCGTGGATCTGTGCTTAAACGGGTTGACTTTTCACGAGGCAAATTGGTAAAGATATTTCATGAAGTTATATCCATTACGGAAATCATGAAATCTTTTTGAAGCTATCTTTGTGTAATATTATTACATTACTATTATTATATAATAGTATACACACATTCATAAATATATAAGCCCATCGAATCTTATATTATAGCTTTTGAAGTAGGTCGTATCGCTTCGCAATCCAGCATGCAATTCTCTCACCGATTCCAATGTGTTTGATCCATAACGGATAGGAACCAATTTAACTTTTTCTTACAACTGAAGAGCATGCAGTTTAAGTATAAATATTAACTTCTAAGATAAAAGTTTCTTGCGTGACTGAATGTACACAAAAATTACATGTCTTTGGAGCCATAACTCAAAATAAACGGCCTGCAAAAAAGAAAAAAACCTTTACATATCTATCCAGTCTTTCGCGAATATTTCATTAGTTTGAAAAGTTTGCACCTGTGAATAGTGTCCTAATTGAAATAGTGATTTGAGAATTTCAATTCTTGGTTTGCATTAACTATGAAGGACTATTTTTCTATTGCAATTATCTATAAAGGAAGTTTGCAATAAGAGACCTTGCGATGCGCACAAGACACAGCTTTCACTTACCAACCTACTTAGATGAGAAGTCGATGTGTTTTGATAAATATGTAAACGCCATTCAGCAACTTCACTCATTTTTACAAATTTATTTACTTATTTTTGTTTGTCTAGATAAGTTACAGAGTATCATAATTTCTATTGCAAAACTTGAAAGTTCTCAGTACTTTTCGATTCATTATGGTTTATTTCTTTTTTTATGGGCTAAAAAAAAAAAAAAAAAATTTAAATAAAAAAAAATCCTAACATCATCAATAGTAGATTTGTTTTTACTGTTTGCTTGTTTTTTACTGATCGTTGCTTTTTGTAAATGTATCGTGAAGGTGAATCAATAGACGGCTAGCAGTAAATTAATATTTAATTTTCATATATTTGTCTCATGCCTTTCCAGAAACCGACAAAAATTATTATTCCACTAAAAGCACCATATGTTTCATTCAGAAGTCTATTAGAGAACTAAGGATTATTTATACATTTTACGACTTTATAAACTATTTATTATCCCTTCCTAACTTTTCAGCATTCCAACAATATATAATTTATATGACAAAATTCAAACGATACTCTGTAATAGAATAAACTCAAAAATGTGATAAATTTATAAATTGTAATTATAAATATTTTTTTTAACAAAGAATTTTTATATATTTTTCTAACTTTAGCTCTGTCACTTATAGACTCCTGAGATAAAGTGTGATTTAATATCGTTCTTGTCGGTGGATGGTTTTATTTTCTTTTTTACCCAGGAGCTCTCTCGGAGTGAAGCATTTCAACTTCAGTGTATGATTAAAACTTCAAATCTCCGTCCTATCGGAATAATAATTGCTTCATATTGCTCTGTAATCAATCCCTATTGTAACTTTTACAATTTCAGTTCGGATGGGAGGGGGGGGGGGGGAGGAAGATAGACTCGGATTCAAAGTTCATTATTCCTTTTTTATTGTTGGAAACATCGCATTTTCACTGTAATTACAATTGATATACATATTTTTGAATTTATTGCTTGAAAATTAACTACGCAATATTTAAGAATAATATACAAGTAATTAACTCAGTTCAAAAATGTGGGATTTGGTTGCAAAACCATCTTAATTGATCTTTGTTTTTTTTTTAAATCTTGTAGGCTTTACTATTTATTATGACATCTTAACCTATTTCGGCCCAACGGTAGAAATCATATAAATTTTTGGATTTCTTTCTGTTTCTATGTTTACATTTGTCAAAATGTTTAGTAAATTTAAAAGTGATTTTCCTTATGGGAACGTATTTTGATGAAATGTACCTTTGGTATATTAATGGGTCAAATACAACAATAAATACAGTACCAGTCGAAAGTTTAGACTCACTTATATTTAATTCAATATCTTCAAGTTTAAAAAAATAATTGTAACTCAAGAGACAACGTTTCAAAAATTATATGATTGTTTCGAATACAATCTATATAAATAAAGATCAAATTCTCTTTGTTTGTTCTTTATAGAAATACATACCGTTTGTCCTAAATTCTCCAAATTTCGCTTAGTGGTTCTTTCATACCAGGTGCGAACACCTGTCCATATTAAAATTGCATAACTTCAGCCAATCTCTGGGTGTATTATTTATTATTATAAAAATCATTATGATCTCGCTTTGCATTAGATTTTTATGAAATCAGCCGTTGGATTACACAAAAATCTCATTTCTGTCCTAACGAACTTTTCTTGACCCACGGCTTTTCTAATTGTTTTTCAAGTTCCCTGGGTGAAACCGGGATATAAAGCTAGTTATAAATAAATTAAATATAAAATTATAGTTGTTATGTTGTCCAATAAATAAAATATTGTTACTTATTTATTTTACAAAATCTAAGGGTGAGTCTAAACTTTTGACTGGTACTGTAAATCAGTCCCATTTTATTTTCAATTATAACTATAGCCTCTTATCAAGAATACAACATACAACACATTATAATATTACCAAACATTTAAAAAGTTGTTAAAAATTTATTTGTCATGATATTGTTCAAATACCAATAATTTAGGGTGGATTTTTAAATTTAACATTTCTGAATTGTGCATATTTAAAGTCTTCAATTTCACAAAAAACATACATTAAAAAAATTTAAACAAACATTTTGACATTTTTGAAACTAATTTACAACCTTGCACATTAATTAAAAACATAAATAAAGAAAAAATGTCAATTATTGTATTCTAAAAAAAAAATATTAATATTATGGGTAAACGCATGTCTGAGACAAAAGAGGATAAATAAAATGAACATGAATTAATCCAAAATTATGAAGGTCACGTGAACGAACTATTATGCAATAGATTATTTATTTATTTTTTATTCGCTTATTTTAACAAATTGTAATATTGATTTAAAATTAAAATTCAACTAATTAGAAAATATATCCAATATAATATATAATAAATATACTTGGGGAGCGTGGTAGCTGATTGGTAAGGCATTGAGTGGATTCTCTGCGACTATTCCTCAGTTGGAATCTGGCTTGGTGCAGGATACCTTTTATATTCAGTCACAGATCCTCCCGGGGCAAACCTAGGCTCTTAAAATGTGGGTACTCTTAATTGAAAAAATTAAGGGGAAAAAACCTGACGGTTGAACTATATATCACGGTCAAATCACCTTGCACGACCGCTAATCAAGAAACAGTACTTCCTTACAGAGTACTGCTCCCAAGATCCTTCATGGCTTGTAATGGTATAAAATATATGTACAATAGTATATATGTAGTTTTTTATAAATATACTTATTTTAGTAAATAAAATAAAAATTGAAAGGTCCGTATACAATAAACCTTTATTGATTTATGTTTCTAATATTAATTATTAATTAATATGATTTATTAATAATATTCATTGATTACACAAAGATTTCATTACATTCTCTGTGTAACTAAAAATAATTAATTACTGTAACGTTGTCCTTAGCATACGTTGCATAAATATTCTGAAATAAATATATTTACTGTTTATATATGATTGTCCGGAAATTGATCGGCCATTAAGACTGATATTAATTATAAACAAATAAAAATGATTGAGTGAAGGTAAATAGCTAAAAAATAATTACACGAAGCAAATAAAACCATATTTACAAGTAGGCTGAATGTATACATATAAGGTGTTGTCATAATAATGATTATTCAAATGATTATTTGACATCTTTAATTAGAAATTAATAACTTTTACTAGGCAATTTATTATCTTTATGGATCATAAAAATGTTTCGATCATTGATTACAAATAATAATCATTATTTATTCTATAAGGTAATAATAGAAATAAAATTCTTACAATAATGAAACTAATAACAAATAACGAATATTTTGTATATTTGAATACGAATTATGTTAAAGTCCTTATGAATAAAGCAAGAAACGTTACCAAGTTACAAAAATGTAATTTAACCCAATTATACCCAGAAATGCGTTTATGCGTCATAAATAGTAATATTTTTTTCATTATATTATTATGAATTCTTATTATATTCGTTTATTTAATTTTTTAATTAATTAATAAGGTTCTAATTTATTTTTAAAAATTTCAAAATTAGCCTAATTTTATTTATTTTTTAATTGAAAAGTTGATGTATACACTTTTCAGATATGTGGAATTAGAAAATTCACAATATTTAAGTTAGGTTTCTAGAATATCATGAAAAATAAATTTTTAGCAACTTTATTTTTTTTTAAAGGGTAATCTTGATCAAAGTAATGTAATGATAAAAGGAAAAAATTGAGACTGATATATTTTTTTCACTTTTGACTAATTTCTCAGACAGGCTTTTCTCTGTGTGTAAGGTTCATCATTGAAGTGTAGCGGTTGCTATCGTCAGATAGTAACCATCGATATTTCGATAACCATATCGAACTAAAAAATTAATGTAACCTTACACACAGACTCTTATCAAGTGCCTTATACCCATTAGAGTTTTCCCTATAGCTCGGTACTCTGCTGCAGATAGAAAACGAGAACAACACCGTCAATTCCTGATCGTAAGCGGTGCTCAGTTTTCTGAAACCACGAAGATGTCAGAGTTTTGGGTGAGAAATAAAACTACTAGTAAATACTGAAACTAACCTACAATTTTACATATTTTGATTTATTATTTCTAAAATAAAGTATTATACAGTGAACCTTATTTTTTTATGTTGAGATACCAAACAATACCACATATCTTAACAAGTGGTTAGAGCATTTTTTCATGAAGGGATTAATCAATTATTTAAAAAGTTATCTATTTAACTTTGTAAATTAAAATTTAAATAATATTGCGGGAAGTTTCAAAAGTGTTGAAACTGAATTATAGTTATTTCTTTCAATATTATACATTAAGTATGAACATCGTGGCGAAAATTACATTTTCGATTAATATATATATACATATATGTGGCTTTTTGATCAGAATCTCATCAGGAAACTATGAAAATGATAACTACAAAATTACATCCTACCTATTCAATCTTTTTATATCAAATCTGTGCCCAACGATTTATGATTGATAATTATTTAATTTTTTTTATAACTCTTATGATGATATATTTATGTTGTGACGATTTGTGGGTTGAAATATTTTTTATGAACGAAAATAAGATTTTAGAATGCCACACGCACCATGAAAACACAACAATTAAACAAGTTACAAAAAGTATCACTTTGAAACTACTCAGCAACACAAAAAAAGGATATGATTTGAGCTTCACAAGACAACACTGCTGTACATCGTTCCTTATATTTAGTCTGGAAGGTTCTAGGCAAGTGTAGATTGTACTTGAACACCGTAGTCACAAATATGTAATCTTAAAACTTAGTGAGATTGTGCTGCATTTTTTCTAAAAATAATATGTTTGATTGTATCTACAATTAATATTTTTTATGATGCCTAGTAGGGGTTGTTTCGAACGTGTATTTCAGACCATTATAGACGAATTTATTGAGGTTAGGAATTGAGTTGAAAACATGCAGTTAACGTTGGAAATAATGAAATATAACTGGTTTCAGGTTGGGCACCTCCTCTTATCTCTGATCAAATTAAACAGCCCACCTCAAGGAAAGAGAGTATTCAATGTCTTATCTAGAACATACATCCCATCACAAAGCAGGCTTTATGCTTAATCGTCTTAATCCGGCTGTACGAGTTAAATCCAACCATTTTTCTATATATTTTTTAAAAAAATTATTATTACTTGCGACAATCATTTTCCTCATAATACTAATATATACATATATATATATATATATATATATATATATATATATATATATATATAATTATATATACAATAACAAAAGACTATATACATTATAAATAAAAGCAATGGTATTTTACATTTTATCCAGCCGTTATACTTTTTGCCTACTTTTAGTATAAATAGAGAATATAGAAAGGTAAAAAAAAAAAAAAAAATTAAACAGTTTAAAGGAAAATTAGAATATGTAAATTATTTATGAAAATTGCCAATGAGAGAAATATTAATTAGAAATAATATTTTTTTTTTTTTTTTTTTTTTTTTTTTTGTGGACCTTTAGATTTATTCAATAAATAAACAAGATTTATTATTTTTTATATTGATGCCCTATGATGAAAAAACAAAAAATATTAATCAAAACACATTAATTGACATTATATGTAGATTTGTATACACATGTACATGTGTATATGTACATTGATCCCGTCTCGATTTTCTATTGCATGTGACCCATTTGCTACATTCCAGTTTAAATTGTGCTTGTTTTGACCGTTTATATTATATGTTAAAAAGATTAGAGGCGGTCTAATAGTATGTTAAATATATTTAATATAATTTATGATTTAATTTCCGCGATATAAAAAAAAATGATGAGCCAAAATAATAAATGATCAAAAGAGAAGAAGGTCTTGATCATAAAATATTGCATTGGTGCTTATTTCTTGGTGTTCATGAGCGTCTTATTGTTCACACACACACACACACACACACACACACACACACACACACACACACACACACACACACACACACACACACACACACACACACACACATATATATATATATATTAATTAATCCAATCTTAAATTGTGGCTAACCACCAATTTTAAATTATTTTTAAATAATTTATTTTTTGAAGAGAAAAGATTTGGCTCCGCCGGGAGTCGATGCTAACCGCTACACCACAGAGCTCGGCTCAAGGCAGAGCAAATCCTTCCTCTTCACTGATACCTACTCCCCCTATCTCACAAGTTTTGCGAGTAGTAGCGGGAGGTGGACAAATTTTGTCCAATTTATGATACTTACTGACATAAGTCAATTTTTTAAATTATTTTAATTAATCCAATCTTAAATTGTGGCTAACCACCAATTTTAAATTATTTTTAAATAATTTATTTTTTGAAGAGAAAAGATGGAGAGGAAGGATTTGCTCTGCCTTGAGCCGAGCTCTGTGGTGTAGCGGTTAGCATCCTCGCATGTAACGCAGGAGACCCGGGTTCGACTCCCGGCGGAGCCAAATCTTTTCTCTTCAAAAAATAAATTATTTAAAAATAATTTAAAATTGGTGGTCAGCCACAATTTAAGATTGGATTAATTAAAATAATTTAAAAAATTGACTTATGTCAATAAGTATCATAAATTGGACAAAATTTGTCCACCTCCCGCTACTTCTCGCAAAACTTGTGAGATAGGGGGAGTAGGTATCAGTGAAGAGGAAGGATTTGCTCTGCCTTGAGCCGAGCTCTGTGGTGTAGCGGTTAGCATCCTCGCATGTAACGCAGGAGACCCGGGTTCGACTCCCGGCGGAGCCAAATCTTTTCTCTTCAAAAAATAAATTATTTAAAAATAATTTAAAATTGGTGGTCAGCCACAATTTAAGATTGGATTAATTAAAATAATTTAAAAAATTGACTTATGTCAATAAGTATCATAAATTGGACAAAATTTGTCCACCTCCCGCTACTACTCGCAAAACTTGTGAGATAGGGGGAGTAGGTATCAGTGAAGAGGAAGGATTTGCTCTGCCTTGAGCCGAGCTCTGTGGTGTAGCGGTTAGCATCCTCGCATGTAACGCAGGAGACCCGGGTTCGACTCCCGGTGGAGCCAAATCTTTTCTCTTCAAAAAATAAATTATTTAAAAATATATGTATGTATATTAATCCATGTTTTTAGTAAAAAGAAAAGAAAATTAAGATTTAAGTTAATCAAGAGGGACACCTTCTTTCCGACTGAAGCAACCCAGAGAGCTTGCTCAGTGAAGAGCAGTGGGAGAGGGAATTGGATGCTCTGTCCGTTATTAACGCATTATGAACACTCTAAAGTTATCTTCCAGATCCCCGATCCTGTGTTACTACTGTTTTAGCCTTCAGAATTTCATTCCCAATGCAAGTATAATATATTCATTTCTTCAATAAAAATTATTCTTAATTACAGTAAGTCCTTTTTAAAAATTTTTAGATCAACTGCCTGCCTTACCCTAACTAAAAATAATACAAAATCACAAAAACTCCAGTTACTCTAATTACCGGAAAACAATTTTTAAGAGCTGTTGTGAATTCAAGGATTCTTGTGAGAAGTTTACTTCATCTTGATAGGACGTGCATTTCCAACAAAAGGTTTAGTTAGACGGTTGGGGAAAGTATTACAATATTCTTGAGTATTGAGACTTTGAGGATTCGATTAGAAAAATTCTATGATTTCTCCGAGCTGAAAAATCCGTTATAGTGTTCGGTTTTATTTAATATTGATGTCGCTGGTGATATCTGAATAGAACAACAAATGTTTTTTTCATTCTCCTGTTCGTCGTCCAAATCGCTGGATCCTTTCCCCAAGTTTGCCATAAATAATAAGGAATAATTAAATAGGCAGTATATTGTGGGATTAAGATGAAAATAGAATAATGTGGCGTGAATAACATCAAGTTTTTTTTATTTTATTTATTCCGCGTCTACCCAGTAGGTCATTAGGGGCGGTTCCAAAATATTTAAAATTTCAGTTATGTGCAGTCACTTATTTACATGTCATATATTGTCTTATTTAATACTTGTTTAAATAGTTATTTACATTTACATTATATTACATTTCGTTTCATAATTTTTGTTGAATATAGTAAGCTTAAGTATTTTTTTTATGCTCTTGTTTTGACACAATTCTTCTAGGATTGCAAAATGTCGAGAGTTTGCTGCGTAATAAATCTTTTACTCTTAAGTGATAGAATCTGCTGTTTACTGATCGCCTCCGTTAAGGCTAAAGGAAGCAGTCACATTTTTGTCTTCTTAGTTAATTTTGTTTTCATTGAAAAATTTTCAATGTAGTCAGAGCAGTTATAACCTTCCCAAACCAACCTAACGAAATGTTAATAAATCAATCAGTTTATTATTTCTTTATTTTGGTCAAAAAGCAATATTTATATATTTACCTGTAGCTACTAAACTATGTACGATAATATTTGCTTTTTATTATTATGATTGATTTATTAAATTGTTATTGATAAATCTCAGTTTTGGCCATACAATTATTATCACATGAAATATATATATTTTTTTCTTGAAATAGTGGTTAGAGCAGTCACAGCAACCTAAAGAAACGTTAATAAATCGATCGTTTTATTTTATTTGTCATAAAGCAATATTTCAATATTTACCTGTTGCTATATACACCTATCACATAATGAATTGGTTGTTAACCCTCTTTTCTTTCCTTCAAAGATTAAAATTATCGAAGCCCAATACGTCGAAACTATATATATATATATCATATATATATATATATGAAAATTATAAGAAGTACATTCCTAAAGATCTGGGGAATATCGATTTCTTCTATGTATGAAGGGTTTAGTTCTTCGAATTTATTATTGTATCCAACTTTATATTAATATAAATTAAATCTTGTTGACCGCATTTCGGATGTCCGCCATTCTTTTTCTTTTAATTTAATGGGATACGACGCGTGACTCACTTTAACTGACAAATATCTTCGAAGTGATAAATTTTCGAGTATAACCTCTAGTTATAAATAAGGCGAGATTTACTGCCGTAGAAAAACGGGCAAGAAAAAAAAAGGATAAAAAAATTGAGTACATTTTAAAGCGCCCGCCTGAACATGATCGGGGAAGAGTTGGTGGTTAATTTTGAACGAATCCGCGTCTAAAAATAACACCCAACGACATCTGGACTATTATTGTGAGCTCTGCGTTAATAGAAAAATAAATAACGCAGAACTCATCGTGCACTCAACGACGTGATAGATGTTTTATTTATTTTCGTCCCTGGATCGCTCCATTTATAAGGGCTATGTTTTTCTTAGCTCTATTAACTTTGGAAGAAAACGTCCTGTACGCTAATATAATAAGTTGTTAAATTATGTTGGAGGGATGACAAACTGCATAAGAAAAAATAAAAAATAAATAAAATTAAAATAATAATGCGACTCGATATTCAAAGGCCCCCCCCCCCCCTCTATCCCATGAACATTTAAACCCACCAAAAAATCCGAATTTATCCCAATTTTAATCTAACCACGGGTCCCTTTGAAGGTTGAAGAGAGGGTGGATTCTTGTTTGGTAACTACTTTGGCTCAGGCTTATGAAATGCCGAACATACTTTTCCACGGATTTTTTCCTGTGTACTTATTTACTTTTAGTAAGTGGTTTGTGCAAGTAATAAAAGTGCACCGAAGGTTTTAACTTGTAAGATGTAATCATATCCATCACGAGGTTTCTTTATGTAATTATTATTTTTTCTTTAATATGTCTCTAATAAAACTATTAATTACACAAAGTAGGATGATATGTAAGTGTATACTTATATAAAAATGTTCATGAATATTTATTAGTATTGTCACACTAATACGGTTTTAAAAAATTTTGCTTATATGTTAAATTACAAAAATACCAAGCAACGATGAGAGCTCTAAAATAATAAGCGTATCGGAACAGTTAAATTTAACAGTGACACAAAGTAACTGTATTCTTCTGTCCAAATTAAGACTGGCACACCCGCTCACTTTTGCATTTATCATAGATCTGCTTTCAGTGTCTTAGAACATTCCAGAACATGCTAATAATTATCGACATTTAAATATACGAAACAGAAATCTGTTTTGGTTTGTTCCGTAATAATATATTAAATAACATTAGTTTGTTCGCACATAATTACTGCTTATATACAAAACCAGAATAGGAGGTAGCAATGAGACAGAATTCAGAGGGAAGCAAAACTTTTTCTAATTGGTAAAAAATATTTGTCCTGTTTTTTCTTTTCTTTTTAACAGATCATAATTTTAAAATGGGTTAAGAGGTATGATATTTTAACATATTATCTATTATCTATTGATATACAAAATTATTAAATCTTTCTTTATAACACTATTATTTTTATGACGTTTCGGTGTTTTCGATCCCTTTAATATACTTAATAATTTTTTTAAAATACTTTTACAAAATGCAAAATGTTGTTTTTTTCAAAGGTAATATTTAACGAATAAATTTTATTTATTCATATATAATTTTATGTATACATTAAATAAATGAATAAATGTTGTTTATTCATTTATTTAATGTTCCTTTATGCCACTAAGGCTAATCGGACGATGCTACTGTTGTAATCCTAGCCTATCCAGGTATAATTAGAATAGGGATCTTGGCATAACCAAAAACTTTTTACTCCCTTTAAAATACCATAGGGCATCCTTACCATTGACCCTAGGGTTCGCATGACGCAAGGATTTAAGTTGCTATGATAGCGTAGCCACTACACCACAGGTCACCTCTTATATGAATGTAAATTAATTTATGAGATTTTTTAATTAATCTTGTAATGAGCTAATTTTTATTATGCTTCAATTAACCCTAGAATTATATGAGAAATCACTGTTAGCTGTTGATGGGAACAAGACCCAGGAATGACAAGTTATCGAAATAAAATAAATATATTCTCCAATATTAAAAGAAATATATCAAATTAATGATATTTATATAAATATTATTTTTATATAATAAATTATTAAAGTTAATATACTCGTGTTTATCGTTATCTTAGGATATAATATTAAATACTTACTAGTTGGGCCGTGGGAATAATTCGCATACCATATTGATTAACGGCCTTGTAGCCCTAATTTGAGACTAAGTTAAACCACCTTAGTATAAAGAAGATAATGTTTTTATGAAATATTAGCAAAGTATCTTTGTTTTTATTTTTCATTATTTTCTTACGTCTTTATTTCGTTGGCGTTTCGGGGTTGTTTCCCCATTCTCAAATCCTGAAAAGAATTTTTTTTGAAAGAAAGAATGAAAGAAATTAATTTTTATTCTGTGAGATCTAGTCCCCTAAGAATAACAAAACATGGTCAGTATGACCTGGAGTATCCAGAGCCATTTGTCTGGCTAGTTAAAAAGAAAAAAAAAATGTGTAAAAAGATCTATGGAAAAATAATATAAGTAAATCTCAGAAAACAAAATAAAAGACAGTATGAAAAAGAACATTTGGATATTAAAAACAAAAAAATGTATCAGCTTCTAAACTTTTGAGCTTATAATTATAATAAAAATCAAATTAATATATACTCAATGATAGTTTAATTATTTACATATTTACAGAAGATTGATGATTAAGGAGGTGGAGAAATAATTGGGTTTTAAAGGAGAATAGAGATGCAGTTTTACGGATGGAGATAGCTAAGGAGTTCCAGAAAGTGGCAGCGCGGATGATAAAGGATTTTGTAAAGGCGGCAGTTCGGTAGGAAGGACTTAACAGGTTAAAGGTTTGGGATCTGGTGTTTAGAGAATGTATGGAGGAGCAGGGTGTGAACAAATTATATATGGCGGGTTCTTGGTCTTGAAGGTTCCGAAAAGATACACACCTAGAAAGTATTTCGGTCGAAAAACTGTGTAGAGCCACTTAAACTCAGCATACCAACTGGAGACATGGGAGCGCCTGGGGACACCGAAGATGAATCTAATGAAGCATTCATTAGTTTCTTCAACCTCATTTCATGCAAACCAGACAGTCCCCCGTATACAAGGCTGCCGTAGTCCAAATGGGAGAATATGAGAGTGAAGACAAGGAGCTGACGGGTTTTTGAGGACATTCAATCACGTGATTTAAGGAACTGTTTTAAAATTGCAACGGATTGTGATTCCGAAAATTTGGTGATTCCGAAAATATGGTAGCTCCACGACAAATGCTGGTCAAAGATCACAAGGTGGTAAGACAGGGTATTAAGAAGATGCTTAGAGCCAATTAGGATGGCCTTGGTTTTTTCTCCAAACAGTCTTAATTCATTTTTCTCTGCCAAGGCATTGATGTTGTCCATATCTTCTTCTAATTTACGGATGGAAGGATAGGTAAATTTGGAGTTCATCAGCGTATAAGTGGTGTTGAGAACGGTTGATGGAATTAGGGAGGTCCTTGATATATACAGAGATGAGATTTGGTGAGAGAGGAGATCCTTTTGGCACGCCTCGTGTTAATGAGAGCGGTGAGGAGGGAAGTTTATCGGGAATATGAACTGTTTTTGAGCGAAAGGAAAAGAAGGAATGGAACCACTTTTGGACGCTGTTTGACATTGAAGGATTTTGGAGTTTAGAAAGGAGGATCTCATGATTGACGGTATCAAAAGCTTTTGAGAAATCAAAGAGAATTAGGATGGTGATTTTACGTTCGTCTATGGAGGATTGAAGATCGTGAGTAATCTTTAACAGAGCAGATGGTGCGGAACGATGGAACGAAAGCCGAACTGAAGAGGATAGAGGAGAGCAAGTCTTCAGTTGAAATATCCAGGAAATAAAAGTTATCAGGGTTAAAGGTTTGCGTAAACGAATATGAGGAGGGTTGGCAAAATAGAAGTTAAATTCATCTGGGTCGATAGGATAATGAGCTCACGATTTGGATTTAACAATTGATAGTTTTTAGAGGATTTTCCATTTGGACTTAGAATCGTGGGCTTGTGGTGTGAAGTTATGGAAAACCTGTGCCTTAGCACGCCTTAAGGAAGATTGGGTGAGATTAAGTAGGGATTTGAAAAAGGAGTGATCTTCATCGGAACGGGTGCGTCGGAAACGTCTTCTGGCAGCATCTCTTCTCCTCATCAACTCTCTGATTTTGGGACATATCCAGGGAGCGGCATGACGTCTAAAAGTGAAGGTTTGGAGAGGGGCGTGTTGATTTAAGAAAGTGGAAAGATTTGCTGAGAGGCATTCCACCATTTCATCAAGGGATGATGCCGAATAAATAGGATCTAGAGATTGGGGAAGTGAGTCGAAAAAGGATTTAGTTTTTCAGAGGTAAATGAATCAAGGTCTCGCCAGGAGACTTTTTTGAGAACGAGTTTAGGTGTTGGAATATTATAGGAAATTTTTAATTAGGTCATGACTTGATAGGAAAGGTACTGGATGCTGTGAGGAAGATGCTAGGTTATGTGGGGAATCTATTATGAAAAGGTCTAACCAGGTGCTGGTAAACTGGGTGTACTAAGGGTGGGTTGGTAGGGTACTAAGAAAAGGTCAAGTGAAAGGATGAGGTCTGTAAGATAAGATCTGTCAAGAGAATCGGAGAGAACATTTGTGTTAAAATCACCAGCGATAATTACGTTACTGTATAGCGGGACATGAGTAAAGAGGGAAGGATCAAATTGGACATGCGGAGGGCTGTAAACTATTATGTAAAGGAGGGAAAAGTCATCAGAGGAAATTTCAACGAAGAGATATTCTAGATGAGGGCTTTCGAAGGAAGGGGATTCTAGAAGGACTTTTACCCTCAGACTATCATGAACGTAAAGACCATCTCCTCCTCCAGTTCGGTCCTCACGATGACGACGGATGAGAGAGTAGTTAGGGATGGATATTGAAGAAGATGGGATTTAAGCCAGGTTTCCGAGACGGCAATCATATGATAGAAATTATGGAGGAAGTGGTCTAGGAACTCATAATAATGTGCTGGAAGGGATTGGGAATTAACGTCACAAGAGAGAAGGATATTACTCATATGGACGAGTTAATGGGATTGATCTGAGAATGTTGTAGGAATGTAGGGGTTGAAGTGAAGAGGCACAGTAATAGATAAAACGATATAAAACAAACTAATTGATTGCCGTAAAATAGCAAAGAAAAAATACTAAGAGATTCAGGCCTGCAGTCATTACAGTTTTAGAATGAAAAATTGTGAAAATCGGAAATAATCAAAAGAAACATATATGTGTATAAAAGAATAAAAATGCTTCTGAGTTTTAAAATAACATAAAAATTTCGAAGAAAAAATAAAAAAATAACATAAACGAAAGAAAAGTAAATTTGAGGTTATGATGGCCCCTATATCAGCCCAAGGCCTCTGCATCCTCCTTCTTATTATTATTATGTTGACCGGACTCTTCTGCACCGGACCCTTTCAGAACGTACTTCAGCTTTTCAAGTATCAAGTCCCTCTCTCGTCGGTCGCCTATCCCAGGTGTCTCGTCGAGAAGTCTCTTTTTACCTTCGAAGGCGGACGATCTCCTCCCGAATCGTTTGCCTTACGAACCTTATTTTTATACTTATTTAACTTATATTACATGTACTATATATCTTTAATAATATTCAAATATAAAAAACATTTTTTTTTTTATAATTTTAACTACTTAATAATCTAATTATTAGTTCATAAAATCAATATTATTTAGATTTATTTCTCAATCTCATGATTAAATGTCATGTTTTTAATAATGTAACTGTAGTGGTCATAATTTTGTTACATTATAAGATTGAGAAATAAATGTTAGTAATATTGATTTTATGAACTAATAATTAGATTGTTGAATAGTTAAATTTAAAAAAAAATATTTTTTTTTATTTGAATATTATAAAAGAATATTGAATATTATTATAAAATGTAGTGCATATAATATAAGAATGGGGACACGACCCCGAAACGTCAACGAAATAAAGATATAAGAAAAAGAAAAAATAAGGTACTTTGCTAATATTTCATTATTCATATAATCTTCTACTAAATTAGAATCTAAAGAAAAACATCATTTTTTTTTTTTTATGTAAAGTCAAAGATTAATAGTATTTAAAAGTCTGTAACTTCATAACTAATTTTCCGATTATTATGATTTTTTTTTTCACTTTATTTTTTAGGTAATCTAGTCTGAACGAAATACCTTTCATTTTCGCATTTAGCTAATCGACTAAAATTCGATAGTTTTTGAGTTATGCGCAAATAATTTTTTTCATAGCTCTTCCCCCGGGGTTTTCTTGGGGATCTGCCTTTTTTTTCGGACGGGAGGGGAAGAAAATATTCAAAGCGATACCTCAATCATCAAGTATCAAGTAAATTATGGGGCACCAAAAAAAAAAAAAAAAAAAAAAAAAAAAAAAAAAAAAAAAAAAAAAAAAAAAAAAAAAAAAACCTTTAGAAATAATGTATAGAAGATTAAAATAAAATTTAAAAAAACATAAACATATTTTGTTGTTTAGTGCATAGTCGTAATTGCATAGTTCCCATATGACAACGTAAAGTATTACACGAATGTTGTCGGCCTAGAAAAACTACGACCCCAATGAAAAAAGAAATAATGGATTGGTACAATAGCGGAGTAAATGGCTTGGAAACTTATCCTATTCTCCTCAACAAAAGAGTAGGGAGGAAAAATAGCGAGGAAAAGTTATGTACGACCTACAAATGAGCGAATCGAAACGCCATAAACCCATCCGTGTAAGTTCCATTGCCTACGAATATGATGGCAATACGAAGGAGATAAAATTCGATCGAATGGATATTGAATGGCATAGCTTTTCTTCTTTTCAAGAGGAGAGCTTATAAATAATGGATGCTCATGGTTCAGTATTTTGAAGTTATCGTACTTTACAATCATTAGCGAATATCGACGTTTAGTAAAAAATGCATTCAGGACCAAGTAGAACAGTCTGCAAAATGAATCGCTTGAATCAGGAATAGTTCTGTCTCTCTCGTGAATCTATCATTAAACTGACACATAATGATAATTGATAGTTGAAGAAAATACAAGTATATTCATTGTTTTACCGTTACCTACCTGTATATGAAATATATAGTAGGGAAACTATTGCGATCGTGAGAAATTTAGTCTTCTGGTTTTCAACGGAAATACTTGCTTGAGTCCAAATAACCAAGTCATGCGAAATGATCTGTGTGTTTGAACAGACTAGCTCAAAAACTATGAACCATACGAACCTGAAATTGGGTATTTGGTATATCGCAAATACAAACAAAAATAAGTAAATTAATGTAGAAAAATTGATGAATTTGAGTAACGGCATTTACATATTTATCAAAACACGTCAATTTCTAATGTACCCAGGTAAGTTAGTTAGTGAAAGTTGTGTTTTGCGCGTATCGCACCAGATTTTCAAGTTCCGTATGGAGGCTTATTGGAATATAAGCCTTTTTGATTGATTTTAAGCAAAGATTCTAGTTTTTTATTATTATTATTTCTTAATGTAAAAAGACATGAATTTTTTGATGAACGTTTCCGTATATCATTGCCCCTTCATCAGTATTGGTTAATTGTCTTTAAAAAATATATAAATAAATAACATTTGAACCCACAAAAATTAGTGTTAACGTATAGAAGATATGGAGAAGAATAAGTTTAAAAAAAATTATAAATAAAAATTTATAATTTTTATTTATAATTTTAAGGAGATCGTGAAATCAATGGTAGTTACATTTGGCACTGTAAGTAAGGAACAAAATTTGAAAAATGTGAGAGATATAGCCAAATTAATGATAAAAAAAAAAAATTCTTGAGGATGAGAAGATACAGCCCGAAACGTTGACTGAATTGAGTTAAGGTGTTATTTTATTATTAGTTATCTTCGATAAAGAAATAACATATAAATGAATAACGTTATGACCTAAGAAAAGTAATCTTTATACATTTGTTGTGTGTATGTACTCTTGCAGTAAAAATATGAATGGTTAATAGCTCAAAGTTAAGGAATGGTAAATGTACCTAAGTAATTATGATTATTTTTTATGGTCTCTTATTAAGGTTATTTTATTTTTATTACATAATAACTAGAATATTTTCGAATGGATGTGAACTTTCTTCTTCGAGATGTATGGAATTTACTATTGCTATTTTGTTATTTTTTTTATTTATTTAAAAGGTAGAAATCACAAATCTGGATGGCTGCTATCGGATATCAAGGAAAATTAAGTTGTACATTTAAAAACAAGTTTAACCATTTGGAGTTCATTAAAAAAAATGTAGTACCATAACATCAATTGCAAAGTATAGCCGCTTATAAGTATATTTTAACATTCCAGGCAAATACCTACCTCAAATATATTATTACAGTTTTGTTCTACATGGCACATACTCACCGGCGATTTTGCGATACTTCTATATTTGGAGTCTGTGAACTCAAAACGCGAATCTAAAATCATAATATTTTTTTCGCAATCCCAAAACTTTCGCTCAAACGAAGGTGAGCATGATAATAAAGTAAAAATAATGTGCCATGCAACAGGATTATAAATCGAAATAATCGTTTAAATTATATTTATTGTATGCTATTAAATAAATTGCTTCTATAGGTCTGAACCTTTTCTAGCCAGGCATAATTTAAAAATTCATTAGTTGTTGTGTAAGCTTAAAGGTATTTAGGACCGATATTGATAGGAAATCGGTGAATAATATATCCTTATTTTATTAGGCAACATGATATATAATTAATTGAATCCTTAATGATAACATTTCGTTAGTTTCAACACGTGTAACGGTGATTGGTGTAATGTTTCAGCCCCAATTACAATAATAATCATACTTGATTTACAGATAAAATGGATACACCATTGCTAATAATGGTAGTTAACTATCGGCACCGATGGTCAAATTTAATGGAGCTAAACTATAATCACTCAGATTATATCTCATATATTTTTTATCTCGCGTACCTCACATATTTGGCCTTTTCGTATGTTGTATGTAACATCATGAAGGAATTCCCACTTAAATGCCTTTCAACATGTCGAAAAATTTCTATGTTTCCAGTTTAGATTTATGTCACTGATCCGGCCAGTCCTTGAGACCTATCCTTCCACGATATCTTGGAAGATCCACAACAAACTCCTAAATCATGTAAGATCTTCCCAAATCTCTCAATCCTGGATAGAAGAGGAAGATTCCTGATGATCCCACGAGTCGTCTGAAAAAAAAGATGGCCTCGAGATCTTTGCTAGAACTGTATTAATTTTTATTTTTTTTTTAAGGCTATTCATGTCATTTTATTGATTATATTCTCATTTACGGAACAGGGCCAAGTAGGCGGTAATATGAAAAAAAAAAAAAAACGTTTTGGTCCATGTCCAACGTAAGAATCCATGATTTTAACTCGGTTTAACGTATGACTAATTTTATTCTTACATTTGTTTTATCGAACATACTGTGCTAAGGAAAATGTATTCTTTAAAAGAAGTAAAAGATGGAAATTTAAATATTCTAAAAGTAGTGTCAGATTTTATTTATATACAGCAAAAATCATGAAGAATACACATCAAATGTGTCTAATAAATAATGTACATTACAAACATAATTTATTATTTACACTCAAAAATTTAATAAATTATTAAAACAAAACTAAGAGAAATCCAAATACATCGCATTTTCTTGATTTCTCACCTTTTCGTATTAGTGAGGGTGTGTGTGTCTGTGTGTCAGAAATGGACTTCGAAATGTGGGCATACTTTATAACTTGAAGGGAAAAGTTATTTACAACTCTAATGCTTCGTGTTGCCTTGTGCTTTGAGAAATAAAAAACAATAACATGAGACACGCCTGAGTTTTTCTTACTTGTGGTGGCGGGGGGGGGGGGGGGGGGGGGGTTGAAGGGTGTGGGGGGGGGGGGGTAACTTCGTTTCGCCACTTTTACCGGCCATAAAGCCCCATTTTCCAGAACTCGATTTATTTGTATGTTTATCTTTTAAAGTTGTTTATGTAATAACACTTATCCTCCCCCTTTTTCCCTCTTTCTCACTCTCTCTTTTTCTCTCTCTATATATATGTACATTGTATCTGTTAATATTATTTTTTTAAATTATTTATGTATTATATCCTATAATAATTATGTATTCCTTTCCCAAAAACGCCTTGATCACTTAGAATATTGAGCAGCTTGAAAATGATTTTTTTTTTTTTAATTTGAACCGCTTTTTGGAATTACCTTTAGAATTTAGAAAAGTAAACAAAGTACTTGTGGAACAACAATGGGCTTTGCCATTGAGAAGGTTTTAAGGAAAACGTCGACTTGAAAAAGAAAAAAAAAAATGAGGAAAGAAAAATAAGGTATTAAAAATACTTTTCCATCTAAATTCGACTCCTCTTCTATAGGCAGTTTATATATATATATATATATATATATATATATATATATATATATTTTT
This sequence comes from Aelia acuminata, assembly GCA_911387785.2. Classification (NCBI taxonomy): domain Eukaryota; kingdom Metazoa; phylum Arthropoda; class Insecta; order Hemiptera; family Pentatomidae; genus Aelia; species Aelia acuminata. The sequence continues at coordinate 4,276,639 of OU426980.1, forward strand.
TTTTTTTTATGGATAAAATAAACAATTCCTCATATATTTTATATTTTAAATTATATTAGTTAGGTACTGAAAATCATGTTATCCTAAAACCTTCGACATATCTTAGACGACACATCTGATTACTTAATTTCGATTTTTTAGAGTGAATAGCGTTAATTCAACTTATTCCTTGTGAATGTGACTTCAAGTTTGTATTACGTTGATACTTATGGAATTATTATCAACTGTCTCACATCTATTTTACTAACCATCAGGTATTCTATATTGACCATTAATTTGGTTTTAGAAAAAAAAAATTCATTTCATTTTAGCTTTTATTATATTTTTGATATATCACAATATTTCAACACTCATATTGATATTGCACATTTTTAAATGTTTTGTCTGCATTTTTTTCTATTATGTATACAGGGTGTTTCGGAATTGCACGGCACTATTTTAGGTACGTGTTCTCTAACACAAAATAAACAAAAAAGTTCATATTAACATATATCTCAAACTCATTTATTAAACAGATATCAAAGGTTAAAGATTTATTATTTATTTACTGCATTAAGACTGACTGTACAACGTTTAACGTGTTTAATACTAAATAAAAGGTTTTAATCACCTGATAAACAAATGAACGATAAGCAATGACAGTAGTTGCTCATCTGTTTGTCTAGTTCTGTGTGTTTTAGTGTGAGTGAATCTTGTGACACAGTTCAATTTATGATTATCATGGGAGATACCACAAATTTATTCACTTTTGATGAACAAACAGACATGCTTTTAACTTATGGCGAGGTACATACAAACGGTGCTGCTGCTGTTCGAAGATATCGTGAAAAATTTCCTAACCGAAGAATACCAAATCGTAAAACGCTTGAGGCCATTGAAAGACGTCTTAGGGATAATGGTACGCTAAAACCTATACGAGTGAACGCCGGTCGACAACGATTTCGACGAACTGCAAACGTAGAAGAAGAAATACTCGATGCTGTTCAGTTATCTCCTACTACTAGTACCAGAAGATTGTCACGTCGTTTCGATGTTTCCTCTACCAGCGTATGGCGAACTTTACGCGAACAATAATTATATCCATTTCACGTATCAAGTAGGCAAGATTTGTTACCACAAGATTATAACAAGCGCAGAAATTTCTCCCAGTGGTTAATTCGACAATGCACACGAGATCCTAACTTCCTGAACTGCATTTTGGTTACTGATGAATCTTGCTTTACAAGAAACGGGATTCTTAATTTTCGAAATACCCATACTTGGGCCGAAGAAAACCCTCATACGACTGCTGTTGGACATTACCAACATACATTCTCTTTAAATGCCTGGTGTGGTCTTCTAAGCGACAAAATCATCGGCCCCTTCTTTTTGCCACCTAGGCTGTCAGGTATATCTTACTTGCATTTTTTGCAAAATAATATGCATGATATTGTAGAAGATATTCCGCTAGGCATTAGGCAAAGGCTGTGGTTTATGCATGACGGTGCTCCAGCTCACTTTTCTCATAGTGTCACTGATTATTTAAATGCAACTTATGGAGACCGATGGGTTGGTCGAAACGGACCTGTTAAATGGCCACCACGATCTCCGGATTTAACGCCATTAGATTATTTTGTGTGGGGCTGGATGAAGTCTATGGTTTATTCTGCGGCAGTTGACACGCAAGAAGAGCTAAGAAATCGGATCGTGGAAGCCGCAGTAACTATCAACCACCATCCTGATGCTATACGAAGAGCCAGAGAACCATGGATTCGTCGTGCTGAATGTTGCATTCAACAAAACGGAGGCGCCTTTGAACATTTACTCTAAATGTTGTAATAATAATAAATAAATAGTAATAATAAATCTTTAACCTTTGATATCTGTTTAATAAATGAGTTTGAGATACATGTTAATATGAACTTTTTTGTTTATTTTGTGTTAGAGAACACGTACCTAAAATAGTGCCGTGCAATTCCGAAACACCCTGTATAAAGGTGTGTAATAGTCAACTGTTTTTCTTCAAGATAGGTTGATTTTTCAGTTTGATAATTTTTTATTTTTGAAAGCCAACGTTTCGATTCAACTTGTGGATCTTCATCAGGGCTAAAAGAAAACAAATATATGAGTATCTATGCTAGAGGATGAGAATAAATGAATATTTTACAGAACTGATAATAATATAAAAGATACAGTTCTGTGAAATATTCATTTATTGTCATCCTCTAGCATAGGTACTTATATATTTGTTTTCTTTTAGCCCTGATGAAGATCCACAAGTTGGATCGAAACGTTGGCATTCCAAAATAAAAAAAGATCAAACTGAAAATCCTGATAATCATTTAACCTATCGTAACATAATTATAATTTTACTATATATTATATAATTATCAGTATTTTAAAGTATCCGTCATGTAAACATACCATTAGTCGGATTTGTTTTCCATTATTCCTGTTGTATATTTGTCTTCTTCTTAGCCCTGATGAAGATGCCCTTGTAGGGATCGAAACGTTGGCTTTCCTAAATAAAAAAAGATCAAACTGAAAATCCTGATTATTTATCAACCTATAATATATGTATATACTTATATATAATCTACCATATTTTCTTATTTTTTTATTTTAGTTCGCATTAATATGATGTTGATATTTTTGAATCCATGAAGAGACCGTAGAAAATATTTTTTTGTGTTACTTTAAGAAAAAAAAAATACGATTGTTTCAGTCCACTTGTATATAGTAACAATCTTATAAAATATTAACAATGACATATTCCTCTCAAAAATATCAGGATACGGAGGCAGTGCATGTCATTGTATTTTTTTTTTTTTTTTTTTTTTTTTTTTTTTTTTTTTTTTTTTTTTTTTTTTTTTTTTACTTTCTAAAGATTTTTACATTCTAGTAGATGGCCTCATTTAAAAGAGCTAAGTGGCAGGTTGTGGTTTCAACGCCTGAGCCCCTTAAATATGTCCCAGGTCCCAGGTATCAAGTCCTAGACCCTTAAACCCTTTATGAGTCCTCTGGCATATTGTAAAAAAAATCCTATAGTATTCATTTTAAGTAAAAAGATAGTGTACTTAATAAACTTTCTTTTCCTCTGAAGAAGTAACTCATTAGTACAGAAAGACTGCAAAAAAAATCTTTTTTATTTTGTAACATGATTATTTTATTAAATATTGTCATTATTATTTTTTTTTTTTAATATTCTTTAAAATAATTTCCGAATTCCGAAGGTCTCTCGCAGTCGTCCATATAACAAGAAGAAATCCGGGCACGGTTTTATGCTCACCTTAAAATACTAAGTCTCATCCTTACATTTTCTTTTTCTTTTTTTTCTTAGAGGGTTTGTAGATCATGTTTTATCTGTACATACATTTATTTGTTTATGGATTTGGACTATCGAAATCATAAATTTTGCCCGTACCTGATAAGATTATTTTATTAAATCAAGAAAGAAGTAGGTCTGAGGTACCTAATTACCAATCCATTTAGCATTCTATTCGATAAACTGTTCCTTATTTTGTGTTCAAGTTTAAAGTTCTTACCTATTTTATTATTTATTACAATTATTATAATTATATTTTTCAATAACGTAGATATTAATTTGACAATGTCATCAAGGAACGAATGATTCATTTTTTATTAAACAATTTTGTCAACAATTCATTTGAAATTAATAATTATCAGTAATTACCATCTTAATCACACATATCTGTAATATACCGAATTATTAGAAGTTTTTTATGTATTCAATTTCGTTTTCCTATATTTATTGAACGTTTCTTAAATTTTAAGATTTTCTTTGCATGCTGAAATATATTTTCTTTGCATGATATAGTTCAATGAAAAGAACTCAATTAAAATACAGAAAATGATGACTATTACAAGTTTTTATTAAGAATCAACCGAAATAGAATTTTTTGCCGGTACCGATATACCGGTATAAACACCGATACTGATATTGGATGCCGATATTTCCTTTTATCTGTCTTTCCTTCCTCTCGTCGGTGACCTGTAGACATAATATATAATAGAAATTTATTATTATTCATCCAATGATGCCGATATAACCGATATGTCCATTTTATTATCGGTACCTTCCGACTCCTATTTATTGTATCATCTAATATTTATCACCTATGAAGATTTTGTTTTTCGGTAAGTAGGTGCTTTTTATTTCTTTGTTTCCTTTAGTTAAAAAATACCTCAGTCTATCGATCGAACCTGAAACCCACTAATGATGCAAATATTAATATCAGCATATGTTGTTCTATATTTGTTCTAGTTACTATAGCATCTACGATTTTTAACAGATAATGATTTATTTAAAATATGTGTTTTTTTATCTACAAATTGACTTAGGCTAAGAATAGTCTCTATTAATATCGGTCGTATCGGTATATTGTGGCATGTGATATCGGCCGATACCGAAATTCAGCTAATGATGCCTATATACCGTTAGATACTATCGGTATCGGTTTTTCCCTAGCTTTAACACCAAAAAATTAAAGATTCCGTTTAGCATAGCTTCTGAAGCACCCTACAATAGGATAAATAAGAACATATTATAATATAGTGTAAGATAACGATATACTATAATGTAGGGTAGATAAAAATATATTATATTCTTGATCTTCAAATACCTAAATGTGTAATTCAATGTGCCGCATATATCGGCCTACCAATCATTATAAAAATATCTTTACGTAAAAGACTTAAAATAAACATGAGTATCTAAACACAAATCCATTATAATATTGTAAATTAACTACAGATTAAATCGTTTATAAATTCATGGCCCAATATGTCACTGATGACGTGGGACTAGGCACCTTATGATACCACTTAAGTATCGATACTTCTTTCGATACGACACTTCGGAAGAAAAGTATTGAAACTTTTCGATAGGTACCTGTATCGATAGTTGAAAAATTATATAATTTAGATAACAGAGGTGAAATAAAGTGATCTAAAAATAAAATAAGAATATATATGATCTCTTCATACGGTAGATTATATAATTAATCTTAACATACAAGCACCAATAAAATATTACAATAATATCAACCACCACTCAATAACATAATAATATCATGAAGTAAAAAATAAAGGAGAGCCCTAACATCTACTTGCAAGTTTTCACACTAATCAATTAGTTTGTACAATGTTAGTACAAATAATTAAATAAACTAGTTCTTAATTACTCTTCAACAGTTTTTATTACAATACTTTTACATAAACTAACAACACACAATAAAACACTAACTATAACAGTTTCTATATGATGGGAGGTTACTTTTTAATTGACTCAGTGTTGCCAATCAGTGTTGCTTACTCAGTGTTGCCAGGCTCCTACAAGTTCTTATTATTTTATTATCATTGAAACAGTATCGATACGCCCAAATATATCGGAAACAAAGTATCGATACTTTGAAGTATCGGAAGTATGGAAGCGAGTCCAACATGGGACATCATACCTGGTACAGATAGGAATGTCCTAATTCTCGACCGTAAGACAAAGAGTGTGGGACTGTCTTCCAACCCACTGCTTTTCCGCTGACTAATGCGGGGTACTCATTATTTAAGGATTTTGTGTACCCAGGAAAAGTTTGTCACATATCGTCCTGAAAATCACTGCTAATTTTTTTATCTAGGGTTATAATCTGTTTTACTTACTGAAACTGAGGTAAAACTTTTAAATGGGGGAAATTCCTATATATTTATTTCTTCGTCATACTATTGATATTTATTGCTATATTTAATTTTTTAATGTTAAATTTTGGTCCTTAGGTCACCAATAATTATTCGCACCTATTCATCAAAAACATCTATTGCTGGGGTTTCTCCGTGGACCCTTGTTCATTCCCTTTAATTAACTGTAAATATTTCTTCAATAGGAATTCGTCTATTTAAAAAAATATATATATATTCCATTGTTCCAAGAGTCTCTAGAGTAGTCATAAGATGGTGTGACATTCCGATTAATAAAAAATATTAAATTAATCCGAGAGCTGGATCGTTCGTTTTGCGCAGGAGTAACGATGAGAAACTAGTACCAATTAGTGTTATTTTATGATAATTATAAATTAAATTATTGTATTTTGTTTTACCTCTTGTTATATTAATGGGAATTTCAGAAGCCAGTACTGCTGGACCCTCAATTTTTTTACTTTACTTTCTGGATCTACTAAATATAAAATGAATCATTATATGTTCTCTCCGGCACTTTTTAGTATTATTCAGCATAAATAACTGAAAAAGGTTATACGGTTTCGAAAATAAGTGTTTCCATTTTCGTCCAGTGTGCACCCGTCGGAAATTTGCTGAGGACTTCTCAGGTCATTAACTGATACAGGACGGGTGCGTTAACCTTTTCATTGTCGCTATCTCTATGGGGATCTGAAAGGTTGCGTATGCAGACTCCGCCTAAATGATTATCCCTTCGAGAATGGTTTATTGTTCGGTCCTTGCGAAGAATGCTGGGAGAGGATGGACTTACAATGGGCTAATTTAATGTTTCACTTTCTCTCTTAGGCTCGAATTAGTGACTTTGTTAGCTAGCCTTCTGCCTTAGTTAATATTTATAGCTTATTAATCGAGTTTATCCTTTCCAATTGTATATAAATTATTCTTTGCCTAACTTAAACAGTTCGTTCCATATAAGTACAGAAAAGAAAGTACCTGAATTCTACATCAAATTTCTTATGAAAAAGTTACGCACTTTTTATTGGCAAAAGAAATTGATAAATGGTGCGGCAAAAAAAAAAAAGAAAAGATATTTTAAAAAATGAAAAAAAATAATCGAACTTAGTTTATCTTTTTTCACTTTCATTTGACTCAATTTTAATTTCAATTTCCTTATAGGCAGCACTTTTTATTTTTTTAAGTCAGCTAATATCTTGTTACTTTTTATCAGACAATATTGAAATCCCTGTTTTTAATCGCTTTTCTAATCATCTCATACCTATATTTAGACGGTTTAGACAGGATAAAAACAGCTAGAGCAGAATCTTGCTATTCTTTTTTGGGGAGCTATTTTTCTGAGGGGGAGGAGGAGACAGTAAACTTTATGGTATGTTCCTTCTCGGCCCGACTGTGCGCCGCCAAATATTTCACAAAAATGACAATAACTACCCAACAGGCAAAAAAAGGCAAATGAAATCAGAAGAATATATTCTTTGATACATCTCGGTACTAGATGAATCGCTGCCATCTTAAGCCTGGATAAGGCTTTACCTATAATCATGCTTAAAGTTATTTATTTTGTGTAAAAGACTTTTTCTTATATAATGGTTTTTATTGGATGGCTACTACCACAAAGTGGTTCGGCTATATATCCACATAAGGTCTGTAAAATAACTATCACTCAAAAGTGCCGTAACAAGCTTAAAATATTTTTATTTAAAAAAAATAGCAATCTTCGAACAACAAAAAATTTAATTTCAGCTTAAACCGAAGTTTTGGTGAGGAAGAAACTAAATGGTTTTTATTTGTTGACTATTAAAGAATAACAAACAATAAAAATTAACTCCTGAATTCCAATTTAAAAATCACACACACACACACACACACACACACACACACACACACACACACACACACACACACACACACACACACACACACACACACACACACACACACACACACACACACACACACACACACACACCCACACCAACACCCACACACACACACACACACACACACACACACACACACACACACACACACACACACACACACACACACACACACATATATTTTTTTAAAATCAATCCTTGATATTTATTTATTGAAAATAATTATCACTCACTTTGTATTTTCTGGTATTACATAAGTGATAATTCGAATGAAATAATTATTGATCAGAAAATAAAAATCATCGTTTAGAACATACGTGGACAACAACCGGCCCGCGAAACATTGAAACCCCCCCCAAAAAAAAAATATTATAATACTTAATCATGCTCACTCCTAATGAGGAAGATTAAGATTAATAAGGGCATCATAACTTCCGTAGGTATCGGTACAACTTCATTGGAACAATAATAATTTATTTATGTTCAAAAAACGAATGCCCAAAAAATGCACTATTTTTGAAAGCGGCCATACACGTTTGTGAGAGATACATATGAATGTTATAATTAGGAGTTTCATTTAATCAATTAATTAATATTTAATTTTTCTATTCATTATTAGTAATATTGTTTACCATATTTGGGCCTCGTGTATTAAGGATTTTATAAAAACTGTTCACCGAAGAATGTTAACATACAGACAGCTACTATTCGACACTTGAGCATTTGGAAAAAAATCTGATTTTGAAATCAAACTCTTCCAACTCCACCGAGTCAGGTTTTATGTTCATATATATTCTGTAAACCAGAATTTCTAATTTATTTCGGAATTTGAGATTTTCTCTTGCTAAAATTTTATAGAAATTTTCTTTACATACTACTGCAGACACAAAATTTAGCACAGAGAATATTTAAATAGTTTCTATTTCTGATTTTTAAAAATTATTGTTCGAAAATTATTATTATTAGTCATTTTTTTTTTCATCCTTTTATTTAACCTCATTTTTTAAATTTTTTGTCCAACGGCCCACACTTCATTATCAAGATGAACACCTGTGACCACAAAATATTTTCAATAAAATAGGCTGAATGCCCTTGTCATAACAATTTTTACTAGATAAAAACTACAGTCCTCTTCTACTTATGGTACAGTCTTTATGGTCAAGTCACCATTTGACTTCCAAGCTTTAGTAGAAAAGGACTGTAGTTTTTATCTAGTAATTTTTTTTAATTTTTGAGGGTTTGAAAAACTGACAAAAAACGGTGATGGTGTAATGGGGGTAAGTACTACAGATGTAATACAGGTAAGTTTAAAAAGAACATTTGTAAATTTTTTCAGCTATTCCAAATTTTAAACTTGTAATTTAATTTTGAAGCTGTTTGCTACTCCGAATATTTTTGTGTAAGTGTGACTTAATGACTACCCCCCTTAAAGATGTTGAAATGAATTTCATTCAGAGGAAGTGAGCTCAATAAATAATTTTACACCTTTAACAAATCCGGACTATTTAGATATATACTCCGGAATAAATTAGCAATTTTATTTTTATTTATTTTTTTTTGTGAGAATGTACATGCAACCATATATTAATGGCATATATTTATGTAAATCCTAACGAAGTAATCACTGAAAGTTATAAATTTGTTTCAGGTAAATATCCAAAGACGCACTCGTTTTGGTCACCATTCACGTAAGTATGCATTGTTAGCAATGATTATTCATTATCTTTAATTAAAAATGGCATTTTTTTAACTATCCAGCTTGTATTAATAATATATCTTTTTGTTTGTTTGATAAAGAAGCTTAGCGTGTATTATAGAATTGTAGGTTTATGTAAACCTTGGTTTTTATGGTTTGCATTGAAGAGACGTGTATGGGTATTTTGGTAATCTTTGGTTTCGTTGATGAGTTTACAACCTGCAGATCTTCTATTCATCTCTTTTTCATTATTCTTTCCAAGCTTCAGAATTCATCAAATAATTAAATGTTTATGGTAGAACGTCGATTAGCCGGACTAATTAATGTCAAACCTGGTCCGGATACTAAAATTTTCTGGATAATCGGAGCAATAATACACGAACTACAATTTGAACTACATTGGAAATAAAATAACAATACAGGATAAAAATAATATATCTTTTAAACATTTTAATTATGACGTTTTCAAGTAATTATATTTCATAAATTCAAAAAAAAAAAAAAACACTACATACATCCGAAAGTTTAATCCAGAAAAACGGAAACCATTAAGCATTGAACGACCATATGAATTCAGAATCTCAACAAACATTAACACGTTCACCCCGGCGTGTACCACCACACAGTGGTCCCAATCCAGCATTCATGGTGCAAAAAATACTAAACGTTGACGGATTTCGTTCAAACTTGGTGTGATATTTATTGATGGGTTAAGAAGATGTTTAATATAAGTTACATCAAAATAGCGATGGGTAGGGGTGGGGGTAAGAGGGGGACTGGGGGTAACTTCTATCTTTTTAACTACTTTTTGTCGATGGAATTCGTTCAAACTTGGTATGATGTTTATTGATGGGTTAAAAAGATGTTTAACATAAGGCACATACAAATAGCGAAGGGTAGGGTTGGGGGTATGAGGGATAGTGGGGGCTACATTCTATATTTATAATTACTTTTCGTTGACGAATTCGTTCAAACTTGATGTTATGTTTATTGAAGGTTTGAGCAGATGTCTAACATTAGTTGGTTGGCGGGATGGACGAGTGGGCAAGCGCGTTAGAAATTACGCGTTGCCCATGGCAATTTGGAAATACGAAGATAGCAAGACCAAAACCCGGAGCCAGGGGAAAATTTAAATAAACTCGGCATCAATTACCCACCCTCTCCCCTGGCCCGAGAAACCCCGTATAGCCTACAAGGCGAGGAAGGGGAGGATAAAAAAAAAAAAAAAAAAGTCTAACATTAGTTACATAAAAATAGAACTAGCGAGAGCTAATAATATTATATATTATATTGTTAGTCTTGATTAATATACCCACAAGAAAAACGCAGAGGAATAGAATAACACAAACTACTAATTAAATAGGTTCTAAAGAAAGATATTCAGTAATGTACTTAAAGTCTTGTTTCAAACTAGGTATTTCGGTTTAGTTATTTATTGGATTTAACGAAAAAATTATCTCTATTTTTATGATTATTTAAATTACCGCATAAAAAACAAATAAGATAATCTAGAAATATTGGCATATACTACGTGAAAATATAATAGAAATTCATGAAAATAAAATAGTTTTAAAATGAAAAATGCAGATTATTTTATAACGTCAATGCAAACATTTGAAAAATGACTATACAAAATATATTTTGATGCTGTAAAATAAGTGGATTGTACAATCTATAAAAATTATACAAATTAAATAAACAAAATTATATAGAAACAGAAAAATAACCGCGACCGCGTTTAATAAAATTATTTTATGCAGCAGTCTGTTACCTGGGAACCGGGTTTTTCCTGGGATTTCCTCTCTCATGACTCTGGATGCAAGTTGCTGCAGCAAAACTTTACTTTAGTTTTGTACTTAAATAGGCTATGTCATGGTATAAATGCTTACATTGAACTCGTTGGAACTTACGTTTTAAAACCTTCATGAAGTTTCAGGTTTTAAGAAGAAAACATGGCGAGTTTGAAAAACTCCACCTCTACTGAAAAAAATCGTTGGGTATTCTTTGATATGCCGTTTTATAGATAATGTATTGTAGTTTGAGGGAAATAAAATTATTTTGTAAAAAAAAATTTCTTTATATGAAAATAACATACATATGCACACTACACTTTCCAGTAGAAATAGCGTACTTAAGAATGGCAATGTTTGAAAAATCGCTGCGGCCAAACGAATCAAAATAATCCAAAACCAATATTACCTATTAGCAGCAGGTATCCTATAGATATAGAGTTAAAATTATCGATTTTTTTAAAAAAAAGTTGATTTTTCGAATTTTCGCATCATGATTGCTGGATTGGGACCACTGTGCCACCGGTGGCCCGCACTAGCCTGCCGCATCGGACACTTTAGTCAATCACAAAACTCTCTACTACTGTTGGGTATTAGTTGGGGCTGTATTGTTTATTTTATTGTAGTTGGATTGACAATACTGCATAATGCACTAGAACAGCTCCCGTCCGATGCAGCGAAAATCATCAAGTTCAGCAGCCAATGGGCGAGGAGCATGAATTACAGTGTCCGCATAAAAGTGTTAATTAAAAGATTTTGATATAAGATTATAATATATTACTATAGCACAGTATGTCAGAAGATATTTTATTCCTTGTTTTAATCAATTAATTTTCAGAAACAGAAATTAATTCATTATGTAAAATTATACAATAAATCGTTAAGTTTTGAAAACCCTTTTAAGGGTTGGAAATTTTCAACTCGTGAAAATGTTTACCTAGAACATTCCGGATAAATGTCTTCCGGATAATCGAGGTTCTTCTGTACTTGGTAAAAATTCTGTAAAAATATAGTATCCACCGTAATTACGTAATTTCTTTTTTCTTTTTTTAAGTTTTTTTATATAATCTTAATGTTTGCGTTTAATATTAATTCAGCAATTTTCCTAAAAGGATTCGATAAACCTTTATAGGGAGCTAACTTTTAGGCCTCAGTAGTTGAAGTTGATGGGACATTGCTCACTAGATTAGCACTTACTTATTCATGGCTCACTCCAAATGACCAGTGAGCCTATATTAAACCATAGGTCTGTGCATATAATTTAATAGCTAATTCCGCTTACCCGGTGAGGGTGCATACACAAACAAATATACACTACTAAATATACAATATACTAAGAGGTGCACTCAATAGTGTCTATATCAAAATGCCTTGTTTGAATTACTTGAATTATTTAGGGTGGAAACAAACTCGCGGTTTATACTCTCGCATAGGTGAATAAGCAATATATACTCGTATACTGCAACACTTATGTGAGTTAAACGAGTTTTATTGTACTAAAATAATAATTTCCAATAGGACAATAATAAAAAATATCACTACATATCAATTAAGCCTGCTTTGTAGAGGGGTTTGCATTGGAAAAATTAAATTATATTAACTTATTTTATATTCTCGGGACGTGAGGAATTTTATAATATATATTTATATGTAAACGGGAAGAATTCAGAAAACATTAACATGAGTAGGATCAGAAACTACTGAATTGAGGAAGATATTTTGTCGATTTAAGTATTTAATAAATATGCATAATTAGCCTTTATCCCTTGTTTTAAATGAATAAAATCAGCATCATGTATCAACTTTATTATTACTTGTAAACATTATTATTTATAAATATGACTGGGATGATTAATCCCAGTAGCTTCATTCTAACAATTTAACTATTCAACTAATTTCCATCTCTAAATTATAAATTTAACATTAAGCCATTGGATCGTTAGGCTGTGTTTGTGTCGGAATGTAATTACTTTTGCTTTTTGTTTAACAAACTTAAAAAAATAAAATTACTTACAATTTTTTTAATTTTATAAAATATATAAAAACATATTTTGGTACTTATTTTATATTCACAGGATATGAGGAAGAGTTGATTACTAATCACATTTTTTTTTTTTTTTTTAAATGATGGTATTCCTCTTTCATATTTAGTTTTTCATAACTTATTTTTCTCTGATGTTTCGGACTTTGGACCTATCTTCAAGGGAGTATATCTGTATTAAAATACATTCATTAATTTGTTACATATTAAGGATCGTTTTAATTTTTTTTTTTTTTATTATGAATTTTCGCTTGTTGTACGAGTATCATGAAATTTCGAATGAATCTTTGACATATGCTTACGTATCATACAAAAATTTCTATAATTATTTATTAAATCACATAATATTATTAATGCAAAAATATTACTTTAGGATTTTTGTATAAATTACTGTTTTATATATATTTGCGTATTTAAGCTTATAAACCTATTCCTGGGTCTAAATTAGTTTAATATTCAGTTATCTGTTAATTATTTATTAGCTATAAGGTTATCAGAAATAAAATATTGTTAATTCTAAAACTTTCTACGCTGCTCTTATAATTAAATATGAATTCTTTAAACCATAAAAGTGTACGATAATTAAGCCATGAATTCTTAAAATTATTTTACCATTATTTTTTTACACATTTTTATATATGTATATATATATTCTTTTTAAATATACTTATCATTTTCTTATTTCAAATTTTTTCTACTTTCTTTAAATTTTATAAGCTGCGCATTGGTTCATTCTTCAACTTGTATGTATGTATTTTACCGGTTAAAATATAATGTTTATTGATTTTACATATTTAAGTAAATACGCGTTATGTCGCATTCAGATGGCAATTGTACTCGCTACACGGTTACTGTAATGAGAAAATTGAAACTATTTTATAAGCTCAAAAATAAAAAGTTAGCATTGTAACAGAGATACATTTAAATATTTCAAATACATTTTAAATAATATAATATATATATATATATATATATATATATATATATATATATATATGTGTGTGTGTGTGTGTACCTGTATGGCATGTTGAACAGGTATTGGACTGTTAAGGGGGTGAACGAACCTTCTCTCCCTCTCAGTCATAAATTAAGATGAAAGGTTCAGCTGGCCCGCTAGGTTCAGAGTGTGTTACTGACAAAAAATTGAGGGAGAGTTCTCAAATTACGAGGACACGGAAGACATTGCCGCGCGAGCTTTTCAAAAAAATGAGCCAGAAGAAGTAGCGGTAGACAATGGGGTAGGAGGAGCAGGCAGAGATACATATTCTCCTGAAACAAGAGGTCCCGTCCTGGAATCTTGTTTGTACAATGTAAACGGAAGTACTAGAGCTTTGTTTGCACGAGAGTTGATCGTCGCGAGAGGCAATTTGTTCAGCCAAATGCCCCTATAAAAATTACAATAATTTGCTTCCGACTATCATCTAATTCAGGAGGCTACTGGATTTCCACTCCCAACGGACAATATAAATTAGGAAAATAATAAGAATGACACCAATGACTCCAATGTTAATGCTCATGTCGAATGTTTGTTCACACTGTTGAGCCGAACATATCCAAATAGAAGCTCTGGAATTCTGGAGGTATTTCTCTTTTTTAATGATTTTTATTTATTTTGTCTTTATTATTACAAATATGGAACGTAGTATGTCGTGGAGGGTATGATTGGAAATTTTATAATTCGTTAAATCAGTCTAAGTATAAAAGTTTTAAAAAAAAGACGGAATAAGGGAAATTGACAGAAATATAATTTTATTCTGGGACAAATGTCCGCAAAGAATAACTGAAATATTTGGAGAGTTTATGTTCTTTAATTTCACAATTTCAAATTTGATATTCGTGGCAGTGATTATTTTTATTAATATTAATATAATTTTCACTGATTACTAAATACAGGAGTAGACTTTTGTTGGAAGGACAAAAGTGTTTAGTGATGGACGAATTGTGATGTGCGAAGTATTTAAGCTAGTGGTAGCACAGATGACAAAAGATTTGCCGAAGGAAGTAGTTGGTGTGACAAGAGATACATAAATCACTTGTATTGTATCATATATTTAGACTGTGAATTTTGAAATTTTTAATTCATGTAGAGGTGCTATATGACATGACTTCTGCTTCTAGTCCTCAGTGAAGTTACTAAACAAGTTTGAACATTGATTTTAAAAAACATCGATATATCGGCGACGTTATCAACATCCATGGTCTGTTGTCTTTGTCGGTTCAAGACAAAACAAAGAATTGTTGGAGAAGAAGACAGGATACTGTGAGCTGCTGGGTATTTTGCGGAATAGAGTTGCGAAATCTTGGGAATGGTTACGGGAAAGTTACGTTACAATTATATTTATAAAGCCTAGCGGTTGAACGTGATCTTAGCCACATCCTTCCGCAATTGTAGGCCAAGCGTTAGTACGTTCTTCTAAAATACCGACCCCTGGGGATTTTTTTTTTTTTCAACCCTAATAGTGAACATGTATGAATTCAAACTGTATAATTAGATTTCCTAGAACACCGATGAATTAAAAAAACAACTTCTATTAGGTTTGTACTTTGAGGACAAAAGGATTTGTGAACTAAGCAGAACTACTTTCTATATTGATAATCCTGCCGGCAGTAATGATAGGACACAAAAACTATTTTGTTATATATATGTGTGTGAGACCGTGGGAGAGGTGTCAGTGAAGAGGAAGGGGTTGGCACCGCTTGGAAGCGAGCTCGCGGAAGACCCGGGTTCGATTCCCGGCGGAGCCAAATCTTTTCGACCCGGATTTCAGGTCCTCGTCAGCTTATGGTGTAAGTGCCTGTTTGTTTTGCGGTAACTAAGCCAACCTATAAGATAATTCTATTGCACTCTATTCAAATTTGCCTTTATACAACCCTCAACTTAAGTCTTTTTAAGTTTTCAACGGATCCAAATAAAAAATTTGTTTACAGTTAACGAAAAAAAAAATGAATACCCTTATATGAACCAATATATGACTATAACCAAAATATGAATCAAAATTTTGTAACACATAATATTTTAAGCTAACTGAATGAACAAAAAACATTTATCCAATGCACTCAATTGAAGTTTGCCTTTTTTGCAAGAAGAAAAAATAATTTTTTTTTTTTTGCACTAAACCCGTCAAATTTTTTTCTAAAGCTTTTATATAAAGCGCACTTCTCTTACGGTTATTAGCACAAAGCGTTTTATTGATTTCAAAGTTGTGGTTTTTTATTTTACACTAGTTCATATAATCTAATTTGATTCTTATTTGAATAGGTACACATTTTGTTCATCACTGAATAAATGACTATTATTGTATTCATCGATATGTTCCTATAATGCAGCGTATTACTGAAATATTAAATAAGGCTGAATTAATTTCTACATTTATTTCCTCGTAAAATAAAAAAAAGCAGTCTCTTTGATATTTGTTTGATAGAATAAATATTTCTTGATATATTATGTTATTGTTTTTTTTCTCACATTTATCCCTATTCTCTCCAACAAAATTAAAAAATCCTTCTCATCCAGTTTCCACACATACGCCTTGTATTAAAAAATAAAAACAAATTCAAAAATCTATATACCGAACTAAGTGACTCCGTACAACTCCTAGATAAGTGTGATGTAGTTTATCGTATCCAGTGCTCCACGCTTAATTGCACCAGTTTCTATATCGGTGAAACACAAATTTATTTTAAAAAACGAATTTACCAACATAAATAAAGTATTTCCACGCTAATAATTCGTTAATGTCTAAATTAGCAGAACATGCTATTGCCCATAACCATTCTTTTGACTTTGAGAACCCCTCGATATTAGCTACTGTATCAAACCACGATAAACGACTCCTCTCAGAATCCGTATTCATGCATCTGGAAAAAAAAAAAAAAAATATTTCAATTTAGTCAAAACATCGATGTTAACATCGACACACAACCATCGATGTTCACAAAAAACCGCTGCATAACATCGATGTTTCAGAAACATCGACATCGATGTGGCATCCCTAGTCGACACCAGTGCTCCCATACGCCATCTTATAAACTTTTAGTTCATTTTGAGGACGTTTCTACTATTGTATTTACAAATATTTTTTAAATATTAAGATCTTGTCTATATTACCCTCAGGACGCCATAATACCAGCCTTGCATCTGCTTATGATACATGCTATTTTATTTGTAGAAGTTTATAAAGTAATTTTAATCCGAGACAAACATTCCCTCCGTTATTGACATAATGTAAAATTTATAATTTAGAGGTAGAAAATAGTTTAATACATGAATAATAAAGAAATTATTAGGCTAAAGCTTCTGGCATTAATCATCTCAGTTAAGATTTTAAATAATAATGTTTATAAATAAT
Organism: Aelia acuminata; assembly: GCA_911387785.2. Lineage (NCBI taxonomy): Eukaryota > Metazoa > Arthropoda > Insecta > Hemiptera > Pentatomidae > Aelia > Aelia acuminata. The sequence continues at coordinate 4,294,077 of OU426980.1, forward strand.
AATAAATTTGAAATATGTTGGTGATTTTATTCATAAATTATTGTCATAATTATTAAATACTAGCTAGGGTACCCGGCTTCGCTTCGGTAGTTGTGTGGTAGTTTTAATAACAGAAAAACTTTAAAATTAAAGGAAATATAGAATAAAATTAGCACTTTCTTGAAACTGTTAACATGGTATCAATATTAAGATTCGATATCTGCAGAGTCCAAAGTCAGTGTCTGCAGAGAGAAAATGGTGAATGAACAATTAATTTTGCTGCAACTTTGTCGAGTCATGCATCGTTTTTGATGGTTTCTGTGATTCTGAATTCTATAAGCCCATTCCAAGCAGTCAGCAGATAATAAGTTATTAGGTTATGGTTGAAAAATCTATTAGTTAAAAAACTATGTATATTTCGATTACAACTTAAGCGCCGACTACTGTGATGGTCCTATTAGATCCAGAAGTTTAGTAACTACCGAAGATTCATAGAAACTTTTTTTTTTAAGACCTTTCTTCCAGTTCAATCTCCTTTAAGATATCCCCCCCCCCCCCGTAATTTGGCCGGACACTGCACCTACTATTTATTACAAAGTGAAAACCAAAATATCATGAGGGCACAATTTTTTCATCATATTTCTTTTTATCTTTTATTTTATAAAATCTTATTTAAAAAATGCTGTAATTGGAGTTAGTCATATTTTCAATTGGAATGCTCATCATCCATGGTAATAAAACCATTTTTCATAATTACATACAATAAGAACACTTCAAACATTTTATTTTCGATTTATAATCAGTCAATTCAGCTCTCCTTTATTGTTTTATTTCTGTTTTTATTCGCTCACTGTACTACTAAAAAAAGTTCACTCATATTGCATTAAATTTACTTAAGTATATATTATATATTGATTAAATATAATGTGTTAATCAATTAACCTTCTTATGAGAAAATTAATTTTGTAAGGTATCCAGTCGGTTTTCTAATTGATATGTAAAATCATTATTTTATTTTGAAAGAAAAGGTGAAACTAATTATTTTCGCTTGATTTTTTAGTAATTTAAAAGGAACAGCTGAAAAAATACTTAACCTTTACAAATTGAACGGAATGAATGAACAATGAACATCGAGTGAAACGCACCCTAGCGCTTCCTGGTAGGCTGGAGCTCGAACTAAATTTTTCATTCATAAACTCGTATGTCATTCTCAGGCAGGCTAATTACATGGTGCGAGAGGCTTAAAATTCCAGTCATTTTCTCTTCAATTTTACACCCTTAAGAGAAAAACAGAAACTTTCTTCTCCGTTAGGGGTTATATAGCAACACGCTGAGGTAACTTCCTTAATCCTACGTGGAGTCGTTTTTGAGCCTTTTCGGCACGCACATTGTACACTTTGCTTTATAATATATATTGATTTAAATGAATAAATATATTCCTAAATTCCATCTATTTTATCCCTACATCACGTTGACGTTTCCGGAATGCTTCCCGTTTATATATAAATGTATGTTTTGTAATAATATTATAAATATCATATTGCTATTGTGGTTGAAAAATCCTGCTTTTAGTCTCTAAAAAGAATATAAGGTATAAAACTGAATTATGAAAATTAATTTTCAAATATTTCCATGTTAATCTTTACCAGTGAAAATTATCAGTGAAACTTTTTCCCATTGAGTCCCGCGTAATATGCATACTACACTTCTAACCTTTCAGTTGAACATTCAACATTACTTTCGTTCCATCGGAACATTACCGAAAATGACTGACCGAAATCCCTGAAATCGTTTTGTTCGAAACTGATTTCAGTGGTAGATATATGCACTGTCATTAAACAATAGGAGAAATTTCATGGACTTAAATGTTGCCAGTAATGTAATGGTAATGATATACCGTAATCCTATACATAATATATCGGCTTCCTCTCGTATTCCACTCTACGTAGTAAATGATCAAAATGCGTTGTGTATGTCAGACATCTTACATCTGTGAAGAGCAACTGTGAACCATTTCCACGGTCTGTAACTCATTAATTTTACCAAATCTGGGATTACTTATCTCGTTTTTTTGCATTAACCTTGGAAATAGAAAATTCAAAACAGATACTCTATATATCTATCTTATAAAAATATTCATTAAGCGGTGTATAAACAAATACTTTTACTTTCAAGTATCAATAAGTTTTATTTGAAATATTACCAGCCTGCCCCCCCCCCCCCCCCTGCGGACGCTCTTGATACAAAACACGAAAGATTTTCTTAATCAATTAAAGCTTAAAATAAGAGAAATATTTTCTATGTTGAAATGTTTTCATAAGTTAAAATTTTTGGGAAGTAGATTAATCATATACACACACATATGTGGATATAGATAGAGAAGTTATACTCAGTACTTAAGGGTAGAAAAATTTGCTTTGGATACAACAATTTATGCATATAAAATTTATTTTCATAAACAACTTACTTGAAATTTTTTTCATCACATCCATACAGATTTAGTTCTTATTACCCCACCCCCCCCCAAAAAAAAAAAAAAAAAAAAAAAATCACATTTTATTAGTTATCATGAATATATAATACTGTTGCATAGTGAACATAAACAAAAATAAAAAATAATAGGTTAGTAATTTTATCTGAAATTGTATAGTATTGATTCTTTAGACAAAAGACTAGCTTTAAACTGCATTTGCCTTCTAAAGACGTGTTACTGGACATCTTTGAAAGCGATATCGTAATACGATCAATAAAACCCGCTGAAGGATTCAGTAGAATTTTCTATCATTTTTTAATAAAGATTCCTCCGCTCTATATCGAAATATTCAGTTTAAAATTGTTTTATAAATATTCTATTTAATTTTATTTTATACCATATAATTCTGATCCTCATTGAAATCAACTGATTCCATACGTAATGTATATTCGGAGAAGTTTTTCTGTATAGGGCTTTTTCATATGAGTCGGTTTTTGAAATAAATAAAAGCGGAGGGGTTTCAAGTTTGAGGGAAAGGGAAACAAAATACGAACCGTTTTTAATGTTTATGTTTATATATATATATATACCACGTTTACATTAGAAACATCCTATACCTATTTGCTAGACCCTTATTCATTTTAATAAGAACCAGAAAGATATTTTACCAATGAATTTCGTCCTGAGAGCATTGTTCCAACCGTACTTCAACACGCTTCATTAACAATTATGTTAATTTGTTTTTAAAGTTTAACTAAGTCCTCTAGCTGACTTTGGTGCTCTAAATATTTTTGGGCTGAAAACTCGATTTTATTTATTTGTAGTTCATTTTCGATTTTATCTATGTGTATAATAGAACATTAAATTGTTCAGCTTATTTTTTTGTGATCAAATTGTATTTAAATATTCATTTGAGAACCGTGGCAGTCGTTATAACTTTATTTGGTATTCCATGTTTGCTACGCTCGTAATTTCACTTTTGTAGACACGAACTTATGAAATAAACCAACAGATACTATTAAATATTGAATCGAAAAGGTTTTAATACTTTTAAACAAATTTTTCTTGGCCAAATTTTAGGTGTAAATGAGGCTTTTGTCAAAAATCGGCTGAAGCAATAGGGACGATGCCCGGGCTGGTAGAGGGGGGATGTCGGTGGGAGGGGGGGCAGGGCGAGGAGTGGGGGGACTCCCCCCCCCCCACTACCTGCCCTCGACCACCAAAGCCAGTCGTGCCTCGGACGATGCTGTCTCCGGAACCTTGGCCGCCACCGGAGTTTGTTGTTAATATAAATATTGTTATAGTTTAAGTTTTGGATTGAGAAATATATCTACGTATTCTTCTTTTCTACGAAGCTGACCAATCATCGGTGCCTGGATAGTTGATCAGGTCAGTGTCTTCAAGCATTAATCTGTGTCTCAGTGTTTTCTATTATATGTTGTTTTATATGTTTCCTCAAGCCATTGAATGTGTATGTGGATTACCCTCGTCCTTAGCAGAAAGTAATGTGAATTATTCGACGTTTAGTTCTGTGTTAGTTGAATTTTTTTTTCTCTTTAGTGGTGTTTGCATGATCAGAATTGGTGTCGTGTTCAAGCACGGTTACATGTTCAAATACCATGTTCACTGTGTATATAGGGTAGGTATAATTATTTCATGTTATTATATGTGGGTGTAAATGCATCAGGATGTTCCTGAAAGGTCATAAACTCGCATTCCTATATGCAAGCGGTTGCTTGGTGGTAGTGGGGGGGGGGGGCGCCGTAATTTTTGTTTTGTGTTATAAGTTAACAATATCCTCTCTACCATTCATAGTAATTTAAATTTATTTTTTCTAAAAAATTTATAATTTTTTTTTCATTCATTACTCACAGAGCTTGTTTCATTTGCGTTTTTTTATTTTCTCTTTTTTTGTTTGTTTGTACATTCAATTATTTATTTTACTATTCTTACATACTGATCTAAGAAACGCATTCTCAAAAAAATTAAATTCGATTATATAAATATTTAATAAATTATATCACGTATATATAGTACTAATTACTGTTCCTGAATCCATTCTTAAAATAAAATCATTGTGAATAAATTAAATGTTTCTCGCCTTCTTTTAATTTTTTTTTATTTTTTTTTTTATTCCTTTTTATTATTTTCTTCTCCGCGTTAAAATGTGACCCAAAATGTTTTAAATTAATTGGTTAATTGTTATTCAATGAAAATTGTCAAATGTACTTCCTTGATAGTACTTTAATTATTTATTTTTATTAAATCTTTGAAAAGAATAAAGTTGGATCTCGTTGTAAGGATGAAAGGATAGACGGGAGAAAATACAGACGCTCTCTGAGGAACACATTCCTCCGTTGCCGAGCGTTTAATAGCTTGGTTGGGGCTACGTACCATCTGTCCACTTCTTCAATGATTAGTTTGGATTCCGAAGCACAAACCGACCGAATTTCGTGAAATGTTATATATTTTCGGTTTTAATTTCTGTATGAGTGTAAAATTCACCATAATTCATCGGTCATGCTATTGCGTTCTTCCTTTGAACTATGAAAAGAAAAAAAATAGATTCATTTTGCTAAAGATAGCAATTTTCGTGTATTTTTAAGACGATAACAAAAATGGAGTATTCAAATTATTTAAATATTGTAGTGATGTAGTTATTTTAAAGTCATAAGACCACTTACTATTTCGTCATAAAGTAACCATAAAAATATTTTCGAATATATTATTTCGTTTCTTGTCGATATTCGTTTTTTTCGATTTATAAATTTCCTTTAGTTTTTTTAATTCATATATATTTTTAATTATATTATTTCAGTGTTCTTTGTAGTTTTCTTTCGTGAACATTCTCTTAAGTTTCATATAATTTTAATTTTAGTATATAAATTATTATATCCACTCGAATATGTCAAACCATTTAATTTATTTATTATTCAGCTTTTGAACGAGTGCCCTTTTGTTGAGTGACGCACTTGGTGCGCGGCTTTTGTTACCTCCAGCTCTTAGGATGTTGAGAGAGCTTCGTTGTACTCCTTCTCTGCCTATTAACTTTTAAACAAAACGAGATAATAGTTTAAATATTAAATACAATAACTGCAAAAATTGACAACAAAAGAAAAACAGAACACGTGTCCTTAGCTAGAAATGGAAACAGAGAGATCATTTTATTTTTTTTTATTTATCAATGATTAATTTGTAAAAAGTTTCATAGCACAAGATTAATCTTTTAAAAATTTACTATGATATGAATATATATTGAATATTATTTTTAGTCAAATTGCTGCTATAATTGTACAAACGTTTTTTGAACTAATTATAGTATTTTCTGTTTCATCTATAAATCATTTTTTAATTGTTATAATGAAAATTTTATTTATAAATTATTTTTATATTTTACAGTATAGAAATTCTTTTGAAGTAAAATGATTTCAATTAATTTATCTGTTTACTTGAAAGGACAAATTGTATTCACTTATTTAAATATTTCTTTAGAATTTTTCTTATCTTTAATGAATTTGTATACAGATGATTCTCTGTTTATGTGAACAAATTTTTGTATACACTTATTCTGCATCACTTTATTTTATTTTTAAAAATTCTTGATTTTTGTAGGCCTAATTATTATTCTTGAAGGGGTACAACGACTATATTAATTTTATTTTATTTTAAATGTTTAAATATTTATTTAATTTATAAGTTCGTTAATTCTTTTTCGCCTCGATTAAATCTTCATCATTGTGAATTTCATATTTATAGGATTGTTAGAAAAATTATTACTTAATGAAGAGAAATATTTTTTTTTAGATAGGTTGTTATGCTGTAGCGAAATATTCCTATGTAATAATTTTATTTAACTATACAAAAATATACATAATTTTTACGTTGTTTAAAAATTAATTATAAATTGTATTTAAAATACATTATTCTTTACACGTATCATTCACATTCTGCGGAATTTTCAACGAGCCTAGACATAAAAACATAGATTTTGTATGTAAAACATAAAAGATATTGATATTGGCAAAAAAAAACATCAATGTTTGATTTTTTTTAATATTCAATAATAAAATAATTATATATGTGCCTTAGTAGAACTTAGCACATATATATTTTAAATAAATTCATTCCTCAGGCTCACCTATATATTATGATGTTAGGTTTCAATAATTTATTATTGCAAGATAAAATTCTTATTTTTATTTTAATTTAATGAAGTACTTTTTTATCTGTCCAGATTTTTTACAAGAATTCATAAAATCTTACCGCTACATTTCAGATACTGCGTATATAATTTTTTTTTCTATTTTTGAACGTGGTTTATAAATATTTTTGCTCTTTTCGATGTCAATAATGTCCCTTATTGGAATATTCTGTGTTTTATGATTACTGAAAAAATGGTGCCCCAACTATTGAGCGTTTTTATTTTAGTTCTATTAAAGCAATTATTTGGATTTATCTGAGAAAAAAATAAAATAAACATTTAATAGAACTTAAAATGTATTTATTTAACTGAAAAAAGATCTTAGGTTCTCCACGGTAGTTTTAAATTACAGATTGTAGTAAGTATTGCGAGTTTTCATTTTATCGAAATGGAACGCTTAGACATTAAATATATTTTCCAGTATCCATTCTTTTTTTATTGTACAACTCACAATGGGCAAGTGAGAAAATTCTCATGCTAACCCTTAATTTGCTGCGACTCTCAAGAGATCCAAATCGACAAATAAAAAGGTTTGATGTGATGGTGGTGTAATTTCCTCTATCTACTTCACCATTTATATTTTTGTATTTATTTCGTTCTTGCCCACTTAAGCGGAGTAATATATTTAATATCAGTATTTTTGTACCTTTTTCCCCTTCATTATGCTTTATATGTATTCATTTCTATTTATATGCATTTACCTCTTTGACTATATATTTTATTTTTTTAAATCGTCTTGTATTTTCTGAAAAGATTTCTTTTTATATAATATATCTCAAAAATTGATGTTAAAATATTTCTTTAATTTAACGTTCCTTTACGATACTGAAGTAAATAAATTAAAAAAAAAAAGAAGATGAAATTATTTGTAAATTTTAAAAATACTTAGAAATAATATTCTCTTAGAAGCCGTTAAAATAGCATTTCCATGTGTCCCAGGAAGAGCTTGAAATTTTTTCACCATCCGCCATTTCGTCCATACATATGTGTGACTGCATATATACCTTTCGTAATTTTTATTATATATATTTATAAAAAAAATGTATCCACTTTAGAAAAGCAATGTTCTGTTTTTTGGTATCAGTTATGTTAGAGTCACTACGATTGCTATGATTACCTACTACTTTCTTTAATTTTGAAGGTGACATTATAAGTTATTATATAGTGGTATACTTCCAAAATGTATTATCATATTCGACAAAGCAGCAAAAGTACATTCTACAGGGTGCAGAAACTGACGAGAATTTAGTGACTAAAGAGATTAGTGACTAAAGGAGAACTACTGTCGTGAGGGATGAGTGAGTGCTTGTTAGCCGTGCATTCTACACGATTGTCTTATTTTTTAAATTTTAAAAATATTTTTATTTAAATAGAAAACATCATAAACAATTAAAAATATAAAACCAATCCAAAAAATGAGATAATAAACCCAAATATCTGTTAAAATATCCTTTACTACTAGCGCTTACGTGGAGGGTTCCGCAAGCTTGCCTCACAGTAAATGGACAACATGTCTACTGGACTCAAAAAGGAACTGCCTATGGCCTCACCACTCTTCGGCAGGATTTGGTGTAAAAATGTAAAGGTTAATATTTTCCACTTTAAAAACTAAGCCAAATTTGGGAGAACCTTTTCAGAAGAAGTAAGCCAAAGTTTTGTGATACATATAATATTTCATTTTTCTTCTTTGTCTACTGCTGCTGCTAAATGTATAGATTTTATGTTGGAACTTCATTTGTTGCGATTATTGAGGAAAGGAAATGGTATCTTTTTTTTCTTATTGTTAGTTATGATTTACGACGTCCTAATATAGAGAACAAATAATCAAAGTTATCATAATGGGGATTCTCCGGCAATGGCCCCAGGTGGACCTAGAAATATTCTATCTACTTTTAAAATCCATTCTCCATTATCCGTAAACCATTATACACCATTTACCGATAGTGGTAAGTAGTAGTTAGTGGAATTTATGTATTTATTCCATCGGAATTATAGGGTGAGATAGGAGCCACTTTCCACAAAACCCTAGAACCCTGGTAATGGCGTGTCCTCTAGAAAATTTCCAATGGACACCCTTCCCCCCCTTACTGCTACCTGCCCTTATCTGCCCCCCACCCCGTGCTTTAAAACCACTACCTGCGACCTCCCAATTTCAGAGACAGTTCAAATATTTTTTAAAAACTTCACTCAACTCCTGTATGAACAATAAATGATCCCTTGATCCGTTTGTACAGTCGGGATTGGCGGAATGCGATGGGTTTCCGTAGGAATGGAAGAGATTTTATTCTGGAATTTCTTTCTCTGTCAGAATTCTCTCTCATATCATACAAGAATTTCTGTGAAGAGTGAGAAATGTTTTGCAGAATCATTGGCCATCAGGAAGTGATGGTGTAATTTCGGCTGGTGTTGATGAGACGTCGGTATGGCAGACATTCTTCTCACTAGAATGCTCTTCCCTCTCCCCTGCCTTATATTCATAATTTTTCGCTCTCTCCACCATTCTGCTTTACAAATAATGTTTATTCTGGAATATATCTGTGTTTTTTTTTGTTTTTTTTTTTGTGTTTACTACGTACCATTTTTATTTGATCAATTATATGTTACAACCCATGCCTTTACAGGTATACTACTATTATAAGTTTAAAGAATTAGCATTTGAAAAAAAATAATATTACTATAAAAAGGAATTGGAAGGACTTGTAAAGGATTCCATAATTCATGGTTTTTTATGGATTACCAATCTGTCATAATATCTCTCTTTTCAGACACTCTCTCTTACAGCTACAAGCTACAATACAAATAAAAGTTATTTTCTTGCCGACGTGGCTTATCTGAAACATTTAACAGGCCGTCAGGAACGGCAGGGGGTATAATGGTTCGGTCCCCTCCCCTCCAAATCCCGAGATTTGAAGACTAAAATTTATGAAATAAATTTACACATCTCGATTTTACATATTTTCTAGTATAGTATTATCACTATTCATACGGATTAGATGTAAATTATTTATTGTTTAGCATCTAAGGGGCATTAATTTTTCCTTTTCATGTTCTAGTGTAATAGTTCACTGCTTTTAAGAAATCAAATAAGTTAAGGGCTGAAGCTTCTTCATCCTTTAGTATCTCATTTATTATAGTTTTCGCTAGTTTTAACTTTTTCCGTGCATCATTATATGTGACAATCTAGCAGCAAGTGTTTTAAACTTTGAGTTGTATTGTTGAACTTTTGACTGGCGGGTGCTTCGAGATCTCTGAGTGCCCTATCCGAATTCCACACTACACGATTTCTTCCCTCCTAGATTTCCTTTTGCATGTGGCCAACATGCTGCACTCCAGTTGCTGGTGTAGCCAATCCTATCCATTTCTACCCAAATTTGTGGCCTGCTCCGCTCTTTCGTTTCCTTTGTAAATTAGAAGTGTGCTTTATATATGTTTTTTGTACTAAGATAATTCCCTGTTGATGTTGTTCCTTTTTAGTTCCAATTCAGTTCAAGGATGTAATATAATGACTTCATGTCTAAAACACACAGGAAAAAGATGATTTAGTTATAATCCAGTCTATTTTGAATAGAAAAACTGAAAAAAAAAAAAAACATCGTAGTGTACACCGGGTGCCAGATGCTCCAACTAAATGTATCATTCTTTAGCATATCAGTCATTTACTCTACTGTTCAAGAAATTTCAAGAGTGAAAAACTCACTTATATTTTCAACAACATATATATATATATAAAACCATTCAGTTACAAATCGGATCCTTCTACATAGGTAAGGGTTAGAGAGCTACCAAACCATCCGTTTTTAGATTTATTTATTGATTATACACTCGCAAAAACCTTACCACATCTTATTTTCATTGAAATAAATCTTTTTTTTTTTTAATTTATTATTATTGATTTATTTGAAATAAATAAATCGTTGTCAATGTAAATCAAAGCCGGAATCCGATTATCTCAAGATTTTTTCCTCCTTGTGGAAAGTAAATATTTTATAATCCAGTTTGAGAATGAAGTAGGGAGGGTATTAGAATGGAAGAATAAAACTGAGCTGTCCAAGAGCGAGGAGTAGGATTCCCCCCCCCCCACCCTCCTGTCAGCTAGTTTATTACTCTCCTTACTGTTTAGCATCTCTTTAGCAATGTTGAGGAGGCTAAGGTTACATCCTTAAATCAGTTAACTTCACTACAAATAAACAATTAGATTTAGAATTTCTACTAAATCTTATTTGCTTTTGAAGTAAATAATGTAATTTGAATATCAAATTTATATAAATAGGTTGATTGATAGCCAGGATTTCCAGTTATCTCTTTTTTGGAAAGCCGACGTTTCGATCCCTACCTGTGGATCTTCATCAGGGCTTCTGAGTCTAGAGTGGTTCAGAGATTCTGTATTAAGTCTCTGCATTACCCTGGACTCAGAAGCCCTGACGAAGATCCACACGTAGGGATCGAAACGTTAGCTCTTCAAAATAAAAAGAAAGATAACTGAAAATCCTATCAATCAAAAGAAAAACAGTTGACTATTACTCACCTCTCTCTCTCTCTCACTCTCTCTCTCTCTCTCTCTCTCTCTCTCTCTCTCTCTCACTCACTCACTCACTCTCACACACACACACACACACACACACACACACACACTCCCCCTCTCTCTATATATAAATATTATTTTTATTATTACATTATATTTTTTTGTTTTCATGAAAAATATTACTGACGGAAGGTGTTAACCCCGCACCTGAAATATCTTGAAAAATCATGGAAATTTGATGAAAAAAAAAAACACAAGTGAGGGATTATTAATAACAAACTAGGGATATCTGACGTTTAAAAGTTATAATTATTATTTTTCACACAGATAACGTATTGTGTGATATTTAATATTGTAAGAAGACGTGTTACATGTCAATTTCTTGATAAAAATTACGGAATTAATTTGTTTAGCAATTTTTATTTTATAATACTAATCTCAAAATGTGTTTTGGCTGGATAAAATAAATTTAACTTAATCAAATAAATTAAACTTATAGTGCTATTTTTTATATTATTTTTCAATAAGTTGTCTAATATTTTGGATTACAGTAAATACAATAATAAATTTATTACTATTTATTTGAAATAGCTTTAGTTTATAAAATTCGGAAGCCAAATCACCCCTCCCCCCTATTTCGTGGCATAATAGAAAAAAATTGTATTAGTACAAAATTATAAATTTACGTTCTATCGATAGTTTGGAACCAGAATATATAGTAATTGTCTTTATTCTTTTATAAGCTCCCATGACCTGTAGAAGTGAGATGATTGCATACAAAGGATCCAGTAGACACTGGACACCCTGCACGAACCTTTGAGGCCACCGACTCACAGCGGAACAATGATTTCTCTCATTGCCGCTAGGTGCGCTGTCAACGGTGACGCCATTAACTCACGCTCAAGAATTGGTCAAATTTAATCGCTTACTGCAATGCCATCCTATCTTAAAATGTTAAAATTCTTTTTTCAATCTCTAAAAGATAATTTTTTTTAATCGAACGGTACCAAGAACATACTAGCAAGCATAGAAGCAAATGTAAGAGAGTTTATAATTTAACGCAGAGGCGCTATAAACATTTTTTATCCTAAAACACAAATGAAAAAATTTAAACCAGAAATTTCATTATCAATAAATTCGGCACACATTATTATTTTTTTTTGTTTAAGTATGAATCACCAAAATTTCCAGATGAAAATGTTCAGCGTGTGTTGGTTTTTAGGTACGTTTACACTTGAGGCAAACATTGACTTGGTTCTTTGTGTAAAAGTGACCTTAAAACAAAGCCTGTTTTTCTGTTTTCCACACTAGCGCTATTATGCTTTTCGATAACAGTTAATCAAGCAATATAGATGAATTTACTTTTACGAATTTATTTGCCATTTTCAACATTTCATCTCTTTGTTTAATTTCAATTTTAATTATTAGGCAAATGATATTATTAAAACGACTTGCTCAGCCGATTTGTTTGTTTGCCTCTTTTACTTATTTATTTCTATTGTTTGATGCAACGTAAATTAGGACACACGTAACTTCACTTTTGTCACAATACAAATGTAATCTTTTTACATACAAAAAATATCCTGCTGGTATCTTAGTGCGGTTTCACCCTATTTTAGTCCTGCATGCTATATAATTTTGTTTTATGTTTAAGCCTGTAGTATTTGTGTATATTTATATATTTTTTATAAATGGGATTTGAAGAATTGTTTAGTTTTATGATAATTATTTTACTTTTTTCATTACTTCCAAATCTATAAATCCTATCCGCTTGGGCATTTTTTGGGTCAGTTTCGATACAATACTACTGCTCCTTAATTTATTTATAGATAGGTCCTATAAAGACATCATTTGTGAAATATTTTCGGTTAATTCGTTAATTGAAATATATATAAAGTGGAATATGAGGCTATAATTTATAATAAAATGACGGCTCCCAACCGTTAATTGTGAAATAGAGCCTTTCATACTAAAATAAATTAAATGTCTTTCCATCTAGAGTGGGGCGTTAGTCAATTTCAGATGTGCTTATCGCTAGAAATCCTGAGGCCTTTTGTTCCAGTTTATTACATCGTATAACTTATATTACTCACTTGGATAATTTCCCTTATTGTTCTTAATTATCAAACTACTGTTAATTTATTACTTTGTTTTTTTCATGCCGTCAGTTTCATTAGGCACTGCGGAGGAGGAAGAAGAAAAAAATTAAAAATTATATGTAAAGTAAAAAATAAAGTTAATAAATGACTTAATTAAACTTCAAAGAACATCTTTTCCTTTTTTAATTATTTTGTTATGAAGGGTATTCGTATTTAAAAAAAAAATCATTCAAGTAATTAGGATGCTGTTGTTGTACCACAATATTTAAAAAAAACGACATAATTCTACTCATCATATACATTTTTTCTTGGAAATCATGTTTACTCGATTTTCGTTTTTACTACAATTAATTATTAAATTTTACAATTATTTAACCGTAATTTTATATACATAAATTATGATTAGTGAGCCTTCAGAGTACAATTCAATAGTTTTAATTTAATCCAAAAAAATTGAAACATATTTTATTCATAAATTGAAGAGAAATGTAAAATTAATTGCCTTTTAAATATTTATAAAAATTCATATTTATATTGAATAATATTTTTAAGGTAAGTTACCAATGGTTTTTAATGTTTGAATCTCCGGCAGTTCCCTCTGTGAAGTGTTGTTGCTCTCTAATCATATATTTGATGCACTTTTTTACTATCACTTACCTATGTATGAAATATATAGTAAGTGAAAAAAAGTTGTAAATTGTCCACCATTTTAACGCTTTTTTCGATTTTCTCAAAACCGGCTCTAAAGATTTTGATCGAACTGGGTATTTGATGTATGTATATGCCCGCGATGTGACTGTAAAAATTTCATAAAAATTTGTCAAACGGAGGGGGCACTTTATATCATAATTTTTTTCCCATTTCTACGTTTTTTTCGATATTCTCAAAAATGGCTTCAACGATTTTGATCAAACACATCGTGTTTAATGAGAATCAAGTATTCTTTGGTATGAGGCATGTTTTATCGTTATTAAAATGTTCTAAAGGGGCTTACATGAGGAAGGGGCATGTTTTGTTGTTCTCCTATCAAGTACCTCTTTTTTTATTTAATGATGTTATTTATTCATGGTCGTTGGTTGAATAATTAAGTTATAATGTTTAAACTATTTAATTAGAAGATAAAAGATTCGACCACGGCCGGGAATCGAACCCAGGTCCTCCGCTCCTCTTTTTTTGTTTATATGGAGAAATTATCAGTCTCTCGTTTCGCATAAAAATACGAAATGGCTAAATATGAAATATGAAAAAAATCAAGTAAACATATAGAGGAGAAAAAAAGAAAAATATTTCGTCAACTCATAAAAGACGTTGAGCTCAAGCATGCGCAGTACGCCTTTCATGTCAGACCAATGTTTTATAATAAAAGATGTTATGTTCATTTTATGGAAATTATTTGTTTCATGGGAGCTACATAAAGTTTTCAACAACTACATAGAGAATTATAAAATCAGACTTGGAGTATTATGCTTGCATTGCCGAATTATATCAAGTAAAAACTGTTATTTTATAATAAAAAAAAATGTAGTGTGCTTTAAAGAGCAAATACAAAAATAAGTAAATGAATGTGGATGAATGTGTGACTTTTAGGAATGGCATTTAACAAAATACGTCAATTTCTATTCTAAGTAAGTGAAAGTTGAGTGTTGCGCGCGTCGCACCAGATATATGATTTTTTTTTTATTAAAAATAACAAGTAGCTGAAACATAACACAATCAACTTGATCTAATTCAATTAATACTTTTTAATACATCTTTGTATCTAATCTTATTTGTGTGCCTATTACTGTCACATATAAAATTATTAATAAAAAAAAACTCTTTTATTTTTTTTTAGAGTAAGTTAAAATATATCTATAAATTTTTGTCAATTATGTAGGAATAGTGGTTGGGGAGGGTTGTTATGGCTACAAACCACGTGGCTTCCAAATGCCACTTAGCACGTCTTCTGAAAAAGAAAAAAAATATGCCTACAGCCCTAAATATTTTCTTTTCGGCACTTCCTGTGGGGTTCAAATTGTTTCTGATTTGGCTAATTTGAAAATTAGATGTTAATTTTTATTTCGTTATTATATATGTATATATATTTTTTTTTTTATTTTGTAATGCTTTACTAATGAATGAATACCAGAACAATAGTTAGTGAACTCAAATTGAAATTTATGTTTCATTTTTTTATTATTATTGTAAGATCGCTTGCATTTTTGGCATGAAATATATATTTTTTATATTAATTTAATAATTGGCGATCGTCAAGAGATGCCCAAAATTGGACAAAATTTGTCCACCTCCCGTAAATACTCGCAAAACTTGCGAGATCGAGGGAGAGGTATCATTGAAGAGGAAGGATTCGCTCCCCTTGGAAGCGAGCTCTGTGGTGCAGTGGTTAGCATACCGCGCATGTCAAGATGAAGACCAGGGTTCGACTCCCGGCGGAGCCCAATTAAGAAATGAATTATTTGAGATATATATTTTTAAACCATTTTTTTTTATTTTCAAGTCTAGAATAGATTCCTCTAAATAATTTTGTATTTAACTGAAAAAAAGAAAATATATATATATATATATTTAATACTGACATTTTTTTTCATCAAAAGAGAGGTCAAATATACCAATGAATATAAATTATGTACAAGTCATAATGATTTTCAAATTTATATATTTTTTTATAAATATATTTTAACCAATTGTCGGACGGATTACTCTACACATTTAATTTTTTTAAATCATTACATCTACTCTTTTAAATGTACTTCGGTTTATGGAAAAGAGTTATGAGTTTATATAAAGAGCATATGAGTTAATGGGAAAAATTTTCTATTTCACATTTTCATCTCAAAATCATGGCACAATACCCATTGATTGAATCCGAAACATAATTCCTGATGATTTGTATAAATAAATAGCAATTGTAGAATCGACATTTTCTCCCTACAATCATGTTATATAAAACTGTTGCTGGTACATGTCAAAAATTATCAATTACGCCTACTCTCATATCGGTGTGTAAACCAAATCTCTGTTATGTCTCATTTCCGTATTAACAGTCACATGATTGTGGATCATTCCATTTTACCTAAAGCTCGTTGGAAATGTGACAAACTTTCATTTTCCTAGAAAGAAATCTCACCAGTTGTGTAAAAACAAAGTGGATTGGATGATAGATAAAATATGTGTATGTATGTATTGGTGTGATCCAATTTATTGTTGGTCTTTGTTGAAGGCAGGTTTCCCCCCATACATAATTTTTTTAATACATAAATTTTAAAGTTATTTCCCGAGTTTCAATGAATATAAACGTATGTGTTTGCATATACTGGTTGCATAAAGCTTGACATGCTTGAAACCAGCAAATCCCCCGAAAAAATTTCCTGCTGGAATAATTTTTATTTTTATTTTTGAACATGTATTATACTCATATTATGTAAATATTAAGATTCTTAAAACTGGTCGTTCCCTCGATGAATTCCAATGGAGTCTATTAAATGATGTATGACTCATTCCCTTCATATATTACCGTGACTAACTCGTAATTTTGAGGCTATACTATCTTGTTCTTGTATACATATGGTTTATCGATTACAGTGCTCTAGTACTGAGTCATTAATGTACCATACATTCTTAAGTTAATTAAATAATATGTTATAATTGTATCATTTATTTATAAATGATTTCAAATAATATATAATTAAATGAATCGATTCATATTATATTTACTTCTTTTTTTTTCTTCAAATTTCATTCATTTATTGATATTTACAGCTTTATTGAAAAAGAAAAGAAAGGCGTTAATAAAAATGAAATTAAGAGGCTTTTAAAAAACTGCACATTGATAGCACTCTAATAATAGTTCTAAATAAGATCTCGAGGCCATCTTTTTTTCAGGCATCTCCGTGGGTTATCTGGATGGAACAGGAAGCAAGGATGAAAGCATGGGATTTCGAATGAGTTGGATGGTTGTTGTGAGGGTAGAGCTCAAATCGGTGACATAACCTCCATTGAAATATTTATGGACAATTTTATTTGTGATGAATTAGCATTAAAGATTTCGTGTAGTATCTTTTATTTTAATCATTGGATACCAGAGGAGTTTTATGATTTGTAAAGCCCCAAAGAGTCAGGTTTACAAAAAAAAAGTAAAATTATGAGTTCAGCCCTAATAAAGTATAACTGATTGAGGAGCCCATTATGCGGTTTTTATTAGGAATATATTAAAAACTTTAAATAATTATTATAGAGTGGTTATAAATTTTTATAGATTATTATAGATTATAGAGGAAAATATGACTAAAAACAGTCTCATTAATAAATATATATTTCCATATAAATTTTCGCCTGTTATGGCTTCCTAAGGATACTTTTTTTTTTTTTAATTTTTAGATCCATTACTTTCAAAGCTCTATTGATAATCCTCATTTTAAGGATTTTTTGCAGATAAACAATTTTGTGTAAAAAGATATATTTATTTATGAGACTGCTTTTGGCCTTCCTTTCCTCTAATAGGGTTTCAGTATCCACTTTATGCTTTGGCTTACTACTTATATTGATTTTTATGCAGTTTATTCGTTTAGCCTTGATCAAGATCTGTATCCTAGTTCCAAAAGTCTAGCTGCAAGAAACTACCTTTCTGAACCTTACATAATATTAAACTGTATTGTTTTTCTTTGTTTAGTCGAAGGGGTGGGCAACTTTGGTAATAATAAGTGATGATGGCAGCCAAGGAAAATAACAATTTACAACTGCTAACCAGAAAGCCCTATTCGTTTCCAAGGCATCAAGCTATGCCATACACTCAAAAACCCCTCCTCAACAAGAGTAAGCGTGGTAATTTTTCATGCATTAGTAAATAGCTTGATGTATGTAAATGTGAGCGTATTAGAAATTGATTTTTTTTTCTTCGGGGGGGGGGGGGGTTCGCGCTCCCCAATATTCCATGGAGCCTGAGGACATTCTGTGTAGGGGAGCCGAGAATGGACTAAAGAGAGAGAGTGTGTGTGTGTGTGAGAGAGAGAGAGAGGGGAGAATTATCGGCTAGGGCGAGGGGCGAGGAGAGGAAGGTGGGAGGAATGTGGAAGTGCCACGGCTCCCATCTAGCTCCGACCCCAAGGTTTATTAGGGAATCCAGTGGCTTCTGGGACCGGTTGCTTCCTTGCCCATCTGGCATAACGCTTCGGACTTCGGCTGAGCTTCTCCATATCCGATCACTTGATCCAGCTTTATTATATCAGTATATTTGCATATATTATAGCAAAATTCCAAAAAAGAAAGCCTAGAATTTCTGAAACTAAACTGTAACCTTCACCGATCCAGGCATCAGTAAGACAAAATACAACTTGAATCAGATGCGTACGTACGATGAATATAATGCGACTCATCTTTCAGTGAAATCATAACCTGTTGTACATCTTTTTTAAATTTTTGTGCTTGACTAATTTAATTTATATACTTGTCAGCATACAATAATTTGTAAATTTTCGTTATTTTTTTTAAATATTTTCTTTTTAAATGATGACCAATCATAGAGTCAGCTTACAATAATGTGGAAAATATTCGTTATTTTTTTATATATATTCTATTTTTAAAAGAGAACTAACCCTAGAGTTTAAAATGAAAAATGTTCTACTTCCTTCTTATTCCCGTTGATCATTACGGGATATTACGAGACTGTTTGTTGTCATTATCTTTTATTAATTGATCTATTATTTGTGAGGAAGCGTGGCTATCTCACTGGATTTTTCTCAGTATCCGTTCTAGATATGGTTCCCTACAATTGCGCTCTATCCCAGTTTTATCAATGAACTATTGTGCAAGGGTCAGTGATTTACAATCACGAGTGCAATAACGTGTTTTCATTTCCCCTGAACAAAGAAATCTTTGTTAGGAGTATGACTTATATTTTTTTCATTGAACTTCATATCTGTTTTGATAGCTGGCTATAATCCGTTTCGAAAATAAAGGATAACTGAATTTAACTTTTTTAGAATTAAATATTTAAAGTACTATTTTATCCGTTATCAATACACTTTTTTTTTCATAGATTTGATAGTTAAATAATTCATAATAAATAATTCCTCATTCTATTGTGAATTAAATACATTTAAAGAGTTGCAAATTTCCATTGATGTATAAACAGAGTTAAAGGAGTTACATTATAAACAGCTTAAAAAAAAATTAATTTTAAAAAACTTTCTTACAAAAAAATTAAAAGACGATGTTCAATAAACTGGTTTTTATATTTATTGGCTGAACATTAAAATTTATTTTTATAGGTGTATTTAACATTGATAGGTAATGAAAAAGTATAACACAGCGTACCACACTTATCCGCAATCGATTTCATAGTTATTAGAGAAAAAAAAAAATTTTATAAAATCTTTTATCCAATGATAATTATGCAAATGATAAAGAAGTCACAGTCGAGTAAAATTAAAATAACGTTGAGCACAAATTCAATATCTAGTAGTAAAAAACTAACTCATTATTTAAATCAGTTGGAAAACAATTAAATTTCAAAAAGAGTTTCTGAAAATGTTAAAAACCATATTTCTGTCGTAAATTAGTTTAAAATTTATAATATAAAGTGAATATGAAGCATTCATACTAAAATGAGACAGTCTGCCGTACTCAACCGCAATCAGTATCAGATTCATCACATAAAAAATAAATAAATTTTAAAACAAATTAAAAAATCCTATTATTAAATAATTATTATACAAATGATCATAAATGCGCATGAAATGTAATCATCAATATTGGACAAAGGAGATAAAGGAAATTATAATAATGTTTCAAATATATTTAAATCAGCTAATTTTATTCAAAATTATTTTTAATTAATTGTATATTGAATACAATTTATTTTTATAGAATACCTACTTATCTTGTTTAGATTTTCTAATGTATAATAAAAAATTTTTTAGTTTTAGTTTTGTTTTAAAACAACACAATCCGTCATACTTACCGCAATCAATATTAAAATTATCAGGGCAAAAATAAAGTTAAAAAATTTTTTAAATAATAATAATTATACAAATGAACAAGGGATACGTGCACGTAACAATTAAGAATGAATTTTGCAAAAACAAGATAAAGAAAATCAAAGAAAATTCAAGATAAAATAATCTTGTACATAAATTGAATAGTAGTGGAAAAAAAGTTTGTATTTTTTCTTCTAAAACCGTTTTTAAGCTAATGCAATTTCAAGTGATTTATTATTTATTATGTATATACTTTAGCAAAAAACAAAATTTATTTTCGAGGTGTCAGCAGGGGGGGGGGGGAGAATTAGCGAACTACTGGGGGGGGGGCTTATATCTTAATTTAATATTCCGCTGGCTAATGGCCTACACTACTTAGCTAGTTTAATTTCTTTAACGGAACGCCCGGCTTATGCTTGTTAAATATTTATATCCAATTATGTAACTTTCCGAATCATTTATATCTTAGTTTAGTATAGTAGAGGCTTGCTTAGTATAGTAGAGGCTTGCGCATGCATGCTCATACCGAAAAGTAAGAAACTCTTACACTTTATAAAGATATCTTCCTTCCTTTTTTTGTTCCTTTTTTTTTTTCTATCCTTTTTTTTTTAGTCTAAGAACGTTAGATTTGAAAAATCCGGTGCTTCAATGCGGAGGAATCGATTTTGGCACCATTCCTAGTTTTAAGACAAGGCATGTTTGACATCCTATCGTATATTATTTAGTGAATAGCTTCTTCGCCCATTCTTCATTTAAAGGGTGCAATAAATAAAAATTAATATAAAAAAACTCCTTAAAAAAATACGGTTTTAATTTGAATTTTTTTTTTCCTAAAAAAGTATAATAAAAGTTTCGCGAAGTATAATTTACATAAAAAAAAAAAACTAACTATAAAAATACAATTGGGTTCTAACTAGTGTAATTGTAATATTTAAGAAAAAATATTATTTAAGTGTTTTATCTAACCAAAATTTAAAATTTTATAGTCTCTGCTTCCATGGGTAGGTGTATAAGAAATCATCACAGAAATTAATGTATAAATTGAAATAAACTAAAATTTTATTTTCTTAAACTGCATTTGTACCAATCATTATTAAAAAAAGGGCGATAATTATATTTTAAAGCCATATATTATGTAAAAAATTCCCTCTCACCAAAAAAAAAAAAAAAAAAATAATAAAATAAATAAATAAAACAATAATCTATGCAGATTTACTTCGAAATTAATTTAATCATATATCAATACAAATATTTATTAAGGTGAGATGGTCAACTGTGTACAAAGACTCAGTCTTTGTATCACTCTGGACTCAGAAGCTCTGATGAAGATCCACAAGTTAGATTGAAACGTTGACTTTCCAAATTAAAAAAGTTTTAAACGAAAATCCTGATAATCATTTAATAAACTAAATATTTTTAAGATTGATCTTAATAAAAAAATATTTCTTTAATTCAGACTCCGATATAACATAGATCTAATTTAGAATTTTCCAAAACAAGTTGGGATGGTTCAAAATCGAATTAGGGATTTTCTTCCTAACCAACTTTAGAATTTTCCACTCCAAATTAATATTTTTCTAAATTTATTTAAAAATTTTTATAACATCACATAATTCATGATAGATAATACTTTTATGGAATAAGTTGTCTTATTAATAAAGATGAAATACCCTACACAAATTTTTAAATCGGTTAGGAAAGTTCTAAATTAGAACTGGAAATGCTATAACTTTGTCAATTTTTTATTTTATTTTATTTATTTTTGATACTCGGACCATCACGCTAATACTAAATATATAGTGTTATAAATATATATATATATATATATATATATATATATATATATATATATATATATATATACACATACATATACATATATACACTACCTTTCAGAAGATTCAAAGTATTGAAACGTGGTACAATGGTAGAAGAAAAGTATAGAATGGTCTCCGACTATTTATAATAATGGCCCCCTTTTCTAATAGTACTCTCTCCCGTATCTAAATGAAATAAACTACCCCAAACGTCTCTACGCCTGGGCAGTTAAATATATTACGCCCTATTTTATCTCTTAACTACCTTCCCAAGGGGTTTTGTCTACTTAATCTCTTATTTATTTATTTAATTTTTCTGTATATTGTTATTTCAGATAATATCGATCGTATACTGAGTCGAATGGAGAGAAAAACGGTGTTTTGTTTTTGTTTTGACCCAGTCATATTGCATCAAAAGATGCAGATTTGTTAGTAATACCTACTGTGGCTGGGAGTGAAAAAAAAAAAAAAAAATAGAATGCTAAAATAAAAAAAAAATATTAAATTGAAAATATACATTTTGTACTCATTTAAATGATAATTTAATTATTTATCGTATTAATAAAATATAAAATTAATATCATCTAAATTGGAACAGTAAATGCAATAATATATTTCTTTAATTGTTGTTTTTTTTAATATAAAAATCCAATTTCTGATCACCACAATTCATTTAGAATTATATCGATTAAATTTTAAAAAAAATAAAGAATGGGACATAAGGTATATTTAGTTGTTGGTTTTTTTTTATAAAATATTATTCTACAGATTCTTCTCAATGATTTTCTTGCATTCAAGCGTAATGTATGAATTTTCGATTTAAATAATTTTTACTGAGTTGTAGTATATAGACGTACGAAAAAAAATCTTTTAGTTTATTTTGAGATGCGTTGTTAGTCCATACCTTTTGAAACTTGCAATTAAAGTTTAATCTAAATTTTAATTTTACGGGATAGAGCATTGTAAAAAAGAAAAGAACTAGAAGAAAAATGCTCGGAAACCTTTAACTATTTTAATGGTGGAAATAGTTGACCGTAGATGTAATGAAGAGCAAGGCCGCAAATTGGGGTCCAAACCTTGGCAAAAATAAAATATGTGATTTATATATATTAGTCCTATTTATTTTGATGGCATCCCCAACCATTTCCTCTTCTTTTTTTAAACTAATTTTTCTACTAAAACTAGGTATTCAAGATTTGTTCACATTATGGGTGCATTGATACTTTATTGGTTCTAATCTAGTTTTTTTTATTTATTTGTTTTTGTTTTTTTTAATTTCAGGGATAAATACTTAGTAACTAATAAGAAACAAAAAGTTGGCTCTGCATTGCCTTTCATGCGAATGGTTTTACTCGAAGCAGGTGTAGGTAGGTATATAATAACATCCAGTCATCTTGTTACCAGCAATTATCAATTTTTTTGCCCCTTTGTTTCTCCGTATAAATCCCTGTAGTCATCTTCGCCTCAATTTCCTGTTCCCCTTCTAAATAGAAGAGAAGCAAGAGTGTTATCGCGTAAATTTCTAGTCATTTAAGAATTGCTTGAGTGGAGAGGGGATAGCTGTTAATGGCCTCAATAAAAAATCCGCTTAACGTTTGCCAAGACATAATTTTTCTCTTAAAGGGATTTTATTATTGTAATATATTTTTATTTTATCTTCTTTGCCAGTAAAAATAATTATAATTTCCCCTTCATAGCCATCTTTAACTGAAGCAACAACAAAAAACAAAATAATAATAATCTGTTATAAATATATTTTTATGTCACTGATTTGTAATAATTTAACTTTTTTTTATTGATAAAATGTCGAAGTTTTCTTCCTTCACTAATATGATTGTCCATGTTACATACCTTCACTATAATTGATAAATAAATTTATTACATAATTATGATAAAAACAGTACTTATAATGTGCATGCATTTCTCCATTCCTTTTACCCTATGAAATTAATTGTCTCATTTTTTTTTTCACTGGTCAGAACCACCTAAGATTTAAAATTGATAAAGTACACGCGAACAATTATTGATAAGACTACATGGAATTGTACAATGGAAGATAAGAAGGAAACCAGTGTAGAAAAACCTTATTTTAACTTGAGTTCAATTAATAAATGTTCTAAGTATGCCTGATAAAAAAAAAGAAGAAAAAAAAGAACATTCAAACTTTCTTTGTTGTTATAAGCTCCTTGTAAGAAGCATTAATCCAGTATAAGCGTTTATGTCATGCCTTATTATTAAGCCGTAAGACATTTTTAATATTGTATTAATTTTTATTCAATTAACACGTTCACACCGGATTGTACCACCGGTGGCTCACACTTGACTGCCGCATCGGACACTTTAGTCAATCACAAAACTTTCCACGACGATGTAGGATTGTATTGTTTATTTTATTAATGTCGTATTGTCAATACTGTATAATGCTCTTGAATAACTCCCATCCGATAGAGCGAAAATCATTAAGGTAAGCCGCCAATGAGCGAGGAGCATGAATTACAGTGTTAAGCGTCTCACTACCATTTCAAAGACTATCTAAAAGTTAAGCAAATTGAATACTAAGATAATTTGCAGAAAGATTTATTGGTTTTCCTCATGTCTATTGTGTAAATTATTGCTCATAACTAGGTTATAACTCTCAAAATCAATGAAAATGAATTCCATTTTCCTGAATTCACTCGTTAATAATTTATTCATTATTCGAATCAAAATTTATCCGACTAAAATAATTACTAAAAAAGATATGATGAAAACAAAGATTTTTTTTATTCGAATAAAAACTGAATTATAATAATCACCCAAACACTTACAGGACACCAAGAGCGTGTGAAGTGCCCATTTTTTAATTCATAAAATATATACAAATTAAAATGTAAAATAAAAGATAGGTTTGAAAATATTCATGTTCTACTTGAGGCAGGAGAATTTCCACTGATAATATTATGTTAATTTTTATTTAACTGCTTTTTCATTCACCTTTGTTTTCTTAGAAAAAAAAAAAAATTGAAGCGATTCATTCATGTTTTCGTTTTAAAAAATAATTTTCGTCATTAATTACTACATTTTTGTTTGGCTATCGTTGGAACAGCTGAAATAAAATCTTTAGTAATTTTTTTTTTTTACTTTCACTTACCTATATATGAAATATATAGTAAGTGGAAGTATTGCGATCGTGAAAAATTTCGACTTCCTGTTTTCAACGGAAATACACGTTTTGGGGTCCCCTGAGTCGAAATGACCAAGTCCCGCGAAATGGTCTGTGTGCGTGTGTGTGTGTCTGTGTGTGTGTGTGTGTGTGTGTGTCTGTGTGTGTGTGTGTGTGTGTGTGTGTGTGTGTGTGTGTGTGTGTGTGTGTGTGTGTGTGTGTGTGTGTGTGTGTGTGTGTGTGTGTACAGACTAGCTCAAAAACTATAAACCGTGCGATCATGAAATTGGGTATTTAGTGTAGGTATATGCCTGCGATGTGACAGCATAAATTTCATCAAAATTAATTAAAGGGAGGGGGTACTTTATTTAATAACTTTTAGGTTTTTTTCGATTTTCTCAAAAACGGCTCTAACGATTTTGATTAAACTGAGTATTTGATGTACTAATATGCCCGAGATATGACTGTAAAAATTTCATCAAAATTCATTAACCGGATGGGGGACTTTACTTAATAAATTGTGTATCATTTTCACGTGTTTTTTTTATTTACTCAAAAACGGCTTTAAAGATTTTGATCAAACAGGGTATTTGATGTATGTATATGCCCGAGATATGACTTAAAATTTCATCAAAATTGATTAACCGGAGGGGGGACTTTACTTAATATATTTTGTATCATTTTCACGTGTTTTTTGTATTTACTCAAAAACGGCTCTAAAGATTTTGATCAAACTGGGTATTTGATGTATTTATATGCCCGAGATATGATTGTTAAAATTTCATCAAAATTCATTAACCGGAGGGGGCACTTTACTTAATAAAGTTTGTATCATTTTCACGTGTTTTTTTTATTTACTCAAAAACGGCTTTAACGATTAACAAAAATAAGATATGAATGTAGAAAAATGTGTGAATTTGGGAAATGATATTTAGCAAAACACGTCAATTTCTAATCTAAGTAAGTTGGTAAGTGAAAGTTGTGTGTTGCGCGCACGCACCAGATTTTTTAGTTTCGAATTTATTAGTCTAACATGTATCGTTAAATTCTCTAATGTTACATGACAAAAAAAAATCCTAAGAAAATAATTGAGGTAGTCTAGTTGCATCTGATCAAAAAACTGTTATGCTTGCTATTACTTTTGACTTACGCCACGACACCTTTGCTTGTATTTTTTTGTTATTATGGATGTAAAAATAATAACTAGGTATTAAGTTTTTTTTTTTAGACATGGTTGTAGTTATCAATATTTATAGGATGGAGTATCTAGAGGCCGCAAGTTGTGAGGAGTTTTATCGAGGCTGAAGGCGGCTGCGATGAGAGCAACAAGCGTTCTTTTGTTGCGTGGCCTCTTGTTCTCTTCCAACGCATGCTGAAGATGAGTCACAATAGGGGTCGTCGGTATAAAGGACTCCCGGCTCTTAGAGTAATAATAAGATGTCTTCTCAACTATGGGAGACTAACAAACCAGTTTTTACCGCCTCTTTAACGTTAAAATTCTTCAGATTCCAATCGTATCTAACGTAACGTATCTAATAAATCGGTCATTATTGTCCAAATCGAACTAGTATAATTACATAAAACGTATGTTGGTTGCCCAGATTCCATAATTAACTTATTCTTTCAAAAAGTTTGAACCAAATATAAAAAAAAGTCGGTTGTAAAGTGTTCTGCAAGACGGTCAATTTGCGATGCCCACTCGGCCAATCATGTTATTAGACCTTCCTTCATAAGCGTTTCTCAGCATTATTTTCTTCATATGTGGCATATATAGCAGCACTTATGAATGTAAAAATAAGGTTTAATAAATATACATACAATGTATCTGTAAATATATATTTAACCACTGTCACTAATAACGTATCATAACCTTAATACTATGCACTTACATGTACAATTTTGTATTTTTTTTTTATTCATACAAATACTTGATTATATTTACTTACTTAATACAGTGCAGGTAGTTTTTCCATTTTGACAAATTGAAATTTTTAAATTCTTTCCTATACTTTATGGCGCGAGATGGAGTTTTTTAGATCCTTCAGAACATGGGACACACTGATATCACCAGAATCTATTAGTTTCATATGAATAAAAATTCAAATTTTATTTTTAGCTCTAATATCTACCTACCAAATAACAAAAAGATATTGATATATACTAGTATTGAATACAAAAAAAATATAACTGTCTGGATAACAAGAACAAACCTGGCCTCGAACTATCCATCATATGATAATGCCGATACTTCAGTAAAAACAAAGAAAATTAATATATTTTGTAGACCAATATTTATTAGCAGATAGGAGGTAAAGGCTAAGGTGAGATCGGAATTAGAATTTCCGCCGGATTAAGGCCTTGGAAGAGATGAGAATGACCTTGCATGATCCTAAAGCTCCTTTACTTAACTTCCAGTCATTATTTACCGGAAATTTCGAATTTCAAAAAATGGGTTTGGGCAAGCTTAAAGGGCCAAATACCCTTGTGTGCGTCCATGGGATGGTTTAGTATTAATTAAATGGATTCTGATTAATACTTTATTAATCAGGAGTAATATAAATATTATCTCTGCATGATATATTGGTTATAATTACCTCTTCCTTCCAAAAAAATATTTCCTTTTCTTGTATGTACCTACCTGAAATAATGTGCATGTATAGAATTCGGCTTTAACATGACAGAATTAGTTAGTCCCATGGTGTAGCGAAATTAATCTTCCATTAAAAATCCTTGTCCCAGCCTGGAATGTATTACATTAATTTAAATTTATCAAATAATGGTAGGGTGCGAATTTTTTTTTATTTATTTTTTTTTTTTTAATCTAGCATCCAACACCTACACAGTTTCTTAGGTTTCTTGTATATTTTATGCATGCATACTTCAATGTCGAAAGAAATGTTTTATTCTTTTCGTGTTTATACCTTAGTTAAGCATTTTATTTTATTTTTTTGTTTTATAAATGTAATATTAATTAGAAAATTTGATTTTTTGATCAATGATTGTATACATTTTTAACTAAAATACTATCATAATGTTTTAGCTATACTTATTAGTTACATTATTATGAGTGATGAAAAGGTCCATTTTTAATTTTGATTATTAATTTTTTGATTATTGGCGACATAATTCGATAAAATAACGATTTAAGTATATATTAACTGTTTGAGTACAATTGTAAGTATTATTTTTTTTTTCTTTACACAGTTGAGTTTTAGATTTATTTATTTAATCTCAAGTTTAATTGATTACTATGACATGAGGATATAATATTATTCACAATAAATGATGAATTGTAAAAATAAGAATATTATTCAGGTTTAAGAATGAAACAAAGATATTTTTTATGAGAGCCAATGAATCCAAGTTTGTCTAGTGGTCAAACCTACAAATAGTATGAAACATTGGACCGAGTTGCCTTGTGCAACTCCAGCTCATTTAACACAAGATTCAAGGGGTCGCATTTTAAGAATTTTATGTACGTATTAATCATTTACAATTTATTTGTCATTTCATTTCGTGAAAACTTCAAATTTTCAATTTGTTGGTTTTATGCTAGTGTCCTTTAATGTATGTATCCATTTTTTTTTTTTTTTTTTCATCCAATGGCCATGACTTGTGGAATGTAGAATATATATCCGTTGTGCGGTGGAGCGGAAGGCCTGATGCGGGCTTTCTTAATTAAATGTGTTGCCGTGCAGCGATAAGGCAGCTAATAACGACAGCCGTTGATGTATCGATATATTATGTGTGTGTATATATATATATATTATCGAGGCCAATTTTATCAACTTTTGCGTAGCAAATGACCTACAACGGGGTTTGAATCATTCCCACACGGCCAGATGAATTATTCCTACACTGCGAGGAATCTGTTTGAATATCTGCAACACTGTTCGGAAATTTCATCATAGGGAGGGAGCGTAACTGAATATTAATAAGGTTCCTTGCAGACCGAGGAGAGGGTTAATTGAAACACGATATAAATTTTGGCACAGAATCATTTCAAATGGGGGGCTCTATTGATTGATTTTCCTATATTTGTCATCACCTTATAATTCGTGATTTAATTAATTAATTAATTAATTAAGCAAAAATAAACAATGCTTTACGAAAACCTTAAGATGAAGTTCTCAAGTTGAACAATATAATTATAAATGTTTAATTAAGTTAATTTAAATTATTTAAAAATTCAGTAGAGTTATTTTGTTAAATTTTAATTTTTTTTAATAATCTGTCCAAATAAGTAATCATGAATGATAATTATGTAAATGGTAATTATGAATAATAACACAGATTATAACATAAATATTGCTATGTGACAAAATATTTTTTTATTATCCGTGGACGAAATGTATGATTAGCGAAAATGTATGATGATTTTTATGATATTTTTATTATTGAATTTTAATCGATCTTTGATTTGATTGAAAATACTTATTACTCATTGAGTGAAATGGTATTACATAATTAATAAGAATCGTTAAAAAACAAATACATTGTTTAGAAAATGAAGGTGTATCATTCATATTAATTACTTTTTCTATTCCGTACATATTTGGTGTATCAAGAATTTTATTAAAACTGTTCACTGAAGAATGTTAACCTACAGCAACTAGTCGACACTTGTATTCTCATTCTCTACTCATCAATATATTCTCATCATGAAATTAAACTCTTACTGCTCCACCAATGTAGTTTTTATTTTTGCATAATTTTGTAAGCGAATTTTTTTTTTTATGAATTTCGAAAATAAAGGTGTTCCTAAACGTTTAATAACGTATAATTTTTTACTTATTACTGCAGACTTGTAATATATCATTGAGAATATTAAAACAGATTATATTTCTGATATAAAGAAGTATTATTCGAAAAAATTATTGATTAAAAAATCTGGTTGATTTTTCTGTTATTTTAAATGGTAATGCTGCGTTTTCCGAATTTATTTATGCTTTTAAAACTTTATTTTTATTCATCTTGAGAACTACATATGTCATGTTACTTTAAATTATTTTTGTCAAAGTTAAGGTTAGCGACTATTGTGAAAATGTGTTAGGTATTGTGGAAAATCCATGTCCTCTTTGGCAAAAGCCATTGGACCTAGGTCGCTGTCGTGTTGGATGTTCCTACCTACTGGAAGGAATTAGCAGGCCCCAGATGTGTTGAAGAGGTCGAGGGGTCCAGGTAGTTTTTACCCCCCCCCCCCCTTGTTCCCTTAGCCATTCCCTGCAGCCCCCCTTCCACCCTAAACCCCCCTTTCCGACCCCCCCCCCTTCCCCCCAAACGCCTCTTACCATCTCTCTTCCTCTCAAGGAACCTCTCCCGGTTGGTAGCGTCGCTAAAAGGTGTCCCTTCCCATCTCCGTCCCAGAGGTATTTTCTAAGTGGGCACAAATTTCATCAAATGGGACAACGTTTCCACAGAGAGTCATCGCGGTTTACTGGTCAGCCTGTATTTCATTCCCCAAAATTAGTTTCATTGTTCTCAATTAAATATTTCGTGTATAAAACAGTCCAAAATGTACATGGGGATAATACCGTAAAATGAGGTGGCATTGTGACTAATGGGGTGACTTTGTGACAAGCCTATTTTTCTACAGTTTTTGAATTTCCCTCCTTAAAAAGAATCAGGTTAGGCAATTCAGTGTACTTGTCAGTTGGTCAGTAATGTGCTGCAACCTACTGGCCACATATAACTGCTTTCATTCCATTTACCATGGTGATTTATTTCATATATGTTTGATTGTTTTCATTTAGCTGAATCTTTGAAATAAAGCACTATGGTAAATGGAATGAAAGAAGCTATATGTGGCCAGTAGGTTGCAGCACATTACTGACCAACTGACAAGTACACTGAATTGCCTAACCTGATACTTTTTAAAGAGGGAAATTCAAAAACTGTAGAAAAACAGGCTTGTCACAAATTCACCCCATTAGTCACAATGTCACCTCATTTTACGGTTCGTAGAATGTAAACGTGGTCTTAAATATTGTAAAATCAAAGTTTAATTACCTTGCCGTACCTGAGTTACACGAACAGCCATTTATCCTTCACGTGACGTTAAGCGAACTAATATGGCTGACGCACCCAACGCTAGCTTAAGATAAAGAAAAAATCTTCATTATCAATGTATTTTATATTATCTGAAAAATAAAAAAATAGGAGACGAACAAATTACACTAGCATCACAAACAACTCCTGTCACTTAGGAAAAACCCAAATCAAAAGTGACATTAGCGCTACCATCGAACCTAGGCGAACAGATGAAGTACATGAAACACCCGAACAGTCGACGTGTAGGCTTCACGAAGGTTGTTCGAAGGTAAAGTTCGCAGAGTGTAAAGGCACCTTCACGAACTTCACCCTCGAACAGCCTGTTCGGAACAATGTTCGGCAAATCTAAATAAGACACGAACTGGAACAGGTACTTTATCCGTTCGCCTGTTTGTTAGGGGATAGCGCTAGTGTGTCGCTTTTTAGTTAGTTAAAAAAGGCTTCGAGACCTTATTTAGCATTTTTCTGACGTTGCTCTTATACATAATAAGTTAGAACAAAAGTCAGAACAGCCGCTAGTTCCTCTCCCGCTAGCCAAACGTCTTTGTAATGAAAATTATTGTATAAGGTGTCGTCAGACACGATAGTTCGCTCGACTTGGTGCGATTACCTACTCGAGGGTGAGGTTCACTCAGTGTAAAGGCACCTTAATGTGAGCAGCGATTTTGAACCTGTAGATAACAAATGCACGAGGGCTTTAGCTTTAACTATTTACTCACTTATTTTAATGAATTATAGTCTTTTAAAATAAAACTATTGAGTGTATAATCTATAAAATCGTTTCTGTCAAGAAAAATACTTGTTAATGGTGGTAGAGGGTATTATGAATTTATTAAATAGATTTGAAAGCCAGCCAGTATGACAGTTGATGTTTTAATCGATCCTAGTGTGCAACAAGCTCATGGGTTGAAATCGTCATTTTCATGTCAAAAAAACTGTTTATTTTCGTTAAAACTCTTGCTAACATGGATATCAATAATATTTATGGTAGTTTGATTCCTTTAAAAACAGCCTAAACACCCTTTTTTATAAGTACAAATTATATCCCTTGACTGTATTTAGTAAACCACTATCTAATGCGATTTCTTTTGTAGCTAATTGTCTCAGAATATATCCTTGTATTATTTCTTCCATAAATATTTCGAAGACCTGGAATTTTTTAAGAAATGAACTTCCGAACCCCGGAAAAGTCGAGAAATTTCCTTAAAGTTTCATTAGTGAGATTATATATTTTATCCTGAGCAGTTTATATCTTGTTGTTGGTTAATCGTTATATAAGGATAGCGTAACTTACAAATGAGTCCCTGTAGAATTAAAAAAAACGAGTTGGTTTCTAATAAGTTTAAAATTTCATGTCTTTTTTTTTACAGTAAGTGCTTTTAGTAGTATTCTTTAGTTGAAAATTCTTTTTTAGAGTACCTATTTAATATTATTGTACTGCTATATGAGCAATTTGAATAGATGAGTGACTTATATTAATGTGAGAAATTCGCGTGTGGAGAATTCCTATCTAAAGTATTGGAAACCTTCGATGAAGCTTGGTGGACCGAAAAAATCGTTAAAGAAATATTG
Organism: Aelia acuminata; assembly: GCA_911387785.2. NCBI lineage: Eukaryota > Metazoa > Arthropoda > Insecta > Hemiptera > Pentatomidae > Aelia > Aelia acuminata. The sequence goes on from OU426980.1 coordinate 4,326,907, forward strand.
GTGAAGGATAATGTTATGCGTCCCCTGTTGACAAGCAGACAATTGGAAGGAATCGAGAGGGGTTCAGGAGAGGTATGAAAAAAAAATTTCAGATTTCCCCGCGAGCTGAAGTGGTCCCCTTTAATACTGCTAGGGGAGGGGGGGAGGGGGTGGCTGTGTTTGAAATTCAAATTCTCGGAAGATCCTCTCACCCTCGTCCTCCCCCTCAAATTTAATTTTACTCACATTTTAAAAAGTATCTGTACCGTAAGCTATTGTCGTGGTGACTTCATTACCGTCTAGGCGGGGGGGGGGGGGGGGAGAGAAAAAAAATTGCGTCCCTTTCAGCATCTCGGTTTCATTTTAATATTATTTATGTACCTAGAAACATTTTATCAAACTTCGCTTAGCTCCCCTACCCCCCCCCCCCTTGTCGGGCTTTCGCGACTTGATAAGTTTTAGATTGCCCTCATGTTTTATTTATTACAAACTTGTTCAAAGAAGGGTTCAGATATTCATAAACATATGAGCTTATCTCAGGTGCGTATGGAAATAGTTCTCAACTCGTAATATGAAAATTTCGAGGCATCCTTATTCGGGAAAAATCATTTATTTTATGTTTACTAAATCCTGAATATATACACTTGATATTGACTATAGTCCATCTTCACTTCATATCTGATATTATTCCATTAGATATTTAAAAGAAAAACAATGTTTAAATAAACGTCTTGCGTTTTTTAATTGTAAATAAATACCTATATTTTTTAGATTTTTACTGATATCTATCTCCAAACTAGAATTACGCAGCAAATTTGGCGAAGGATGTTCGTTAGGGAAGGAGCTTTATAGAGGGATAAAGAAAGCCCAATCCAAAACAATTTGCCGCCGTGAAGATTTCTGCTGACCTTCCCAGACCCCTTTGGAGGAAATGGACTCGTAACTTCCTTCAATAATGACCCCCTCCTCCACCCTTTCCTTTAAGAGCAGCCCTTTTTCTTCAAGTTATTAACCACCTAAATTTCTTTTCTTTTACGACACGTTTTCCTCTTATTAAATTAAGATGTTCTGTTGTACGATTTTGTCACATATTATATGTCAATTCATCCATTTGGTCCAATTTTTTAAATCAAGAAGAAAACTGTCTTGTAGGTGTAAAAATAATCTATTCTCCCCCCCCCCCCAAATAAAATAATAAAAAATATTGTTCCCTCCTTAAATATCATATATAAAAACCGTTTGCTTGTTTATACCTTTTTTAACACACAATGTGTGGATCTTTATCGGCCCTACGATGGTGATCATGTATGAACATTCTTATTTTATTCCTTAAAAGCAATCTTAGAATGTACATATATTTATATGTATCATGATATACATAGCTGCCAATATAAAAAAGAAATACGATTCAAAACACAATTAATAAGTTTATTTAAGTATAGGGATCGTTAACGAATATGCACGGCTGACATCGTACATGCACGGCACCTTCATTTTACGTCCCATCCGAAGGACGCCATAGCCAAGGATTTGTCACTCATTTAAAAAATCTTAGCGGCATCTATCGGCCTAAGAACCCATCTTTTTAGGTATTTTTAATTGTATTATAAATAAAAATACAACTATTATACAGGAATACATCATGGAAAAAAAAAAAACGATTTTAGAAATATTACTAAATTAGTAGCACCTCTATGAATCATTAGGTGGTGAGGGCATTTCCTTTTCAGACGCCTCTGCTTATTTTCAGGAAAAAAAGTACCTTTTGATCACTAAGGGTTTTATAATTAAAAGGCAGGCATTTGAAGCTACTCAAATTGGTGATAAATTCAATTGATTGGTAGGAATATCTGCTTCTTTAAATTCTTTCTTAATGGAGAGCAATTGATGGTGGATGGTAGCTAATTTCAGCGAATAGTTACTTGTCTAACATTTCAAGGTATACTGAGTCACTTCTGATAAGAAGCCTTTGCGGAATCGTTCATCTTCAGTTTGAGAAATTATCAAAGGCTCGGAGTTATGACTCTCCCATCTCTTTTTCCTTTGTCACGGGTTTGATTTGTTTTACAATCATTGGACTCTTGATCTCTCCAGTTGCATTTATTCTTCTTTTCTTACTCGGCTGTACATTAATTTGCTATATCCATGAGCTTCTTCTTAATACATCTAAAGAGTATTCGTGGTGCTCTATCCGGCAAAAGTCTTGAGGCTCACCGCGTCCAGAGTGGATGCTAAGAGCGCCCTGAAATAGTTTGAGGTAAATGGATCATGCTATCAGCGCAAGGTGTGCTGGTTAATGGCCCAACACCGCAGGCTCATCAGTGTGCGGTCCTACCTCCATCTCCTCCCAACACTTCTCTCTCTTACGCTTTATATTACATTATATACCTTCCCTTTAGTTTATTTTATTTATCGGAAAGGCATTTAAAATGGTCGTTGAATAAAATTAGTATGTTTATCAAGACAGCAATGATGGCGATGCGATACTGTCCGTGATGCGACAGTAAAAATTTCATCAAAATTGATTAATTGGAGGGGGCACTTTACTTAATAAATGTTGTCCCATTTTCACAGTTGTTTTTTTTTTATTTAATTAAAAAACGGATTTAACGATTTTGATCAAACTTGGTATTTGATGTATGTATATGACCGTGATGAGACAGTCGAAATTTCATTAAAATTGGTTAAACGGAGGGGGCACTTTACTTACTAACTGTTGTCTCATTATCACGTGTTTTTTTTTTGTTTTCTCAAAAAAGCTTTAACGATTATGACCAAACTGGGTATTTGATGTATGTATATGCCAAAGATGTGATAGCCAACATTTCATCAAAACTGGTCAAACGGAGGGGGCAGTTTATTTCATAACCTTTTCTCCGATTTTTACCTTTTTTTTCGATTATCTCAAAAACGGCTTTAACGATTTTCATCAAACTCGTCATGTTCAATGAAAATTAGGTGGTTTTTAATATCAGGTAAGCCTTATCATTATGACAATGTTCTGAGGGGGCTTAAATGGGGTAGGGGCCATTTTTTTTTTTTTTTTTTTCTTCCTATAAAGTCACTTTGTTTTTGTTTATATGGAGGAATTAACTGTCTACCGTTACGCCTAAAAATAAGAAATGGCTAAATATGAGATATGATAAAATCAAGTCAACGTATAGAGGAGAAAAAAAGAAAAATATTGAGTTAACTCATAAAACACGTTGAGCCCACGCATGCTGCGAAGGAGTAGTACGCCTTTAATGACAGACCATTGTTCAAATTAAAGCCGTTATTTTCATTTAATGGAAATTATTTGTTTCATGGCAACTAAATGAAATTTTCTAAATGAAATAAAGAGAATTATGAAATCAGACGACTTGGAGTATTAAGCTTGCATAACCCAATTATCACAAGCAAAAAAATTTACTTAATAATAAAAGAATTAGTGTTTTTTATAGAGCAAATGAAAGCAAAAATAAGAATGTGTGATTTTGAGAAGTAACAATTAACAAAACGCATTAATTTCTAATCTAAGGAAGTTGGTAAGTGAAAGTTGTGTGTTGCGCGCACGCACCAGATTTTTTAGTATGTATTTGCTAATCTTGAAAAATTTATACTAAATTGGTGTTACAAGAATATCATAAAAAAAAAAAAAAAAAAAAATTAAAATTAAAACGGTTAATATTTATAATATGAATGACATAATCATAATTAAAAAAATTTATATGGCTGGTTTATTATTTTCACTTTTTACCCCATAATGTAAAAATGAGGCGCATTTTCAAAAATTCGAGTGCATTACTATATACTTTATAATTTAATAATATTAAATTCTACATACTTTATAATTTAATAATATTAAATTAATATTTTATAATCTAATAATATTAAATTAATATTTTATAATTTAAAATGTTAATTTTTAGCGGGGGGTTGAAATTTTATTTATTCATGCTTCCAAATCAGAATTAAATGTAATATTTAAATATTTTAAATTTTTGATTAGGAGTCTTGTGATTTTCCTCAAATATGCTTTTATCAAGATTAATGTTTAATTTTTGTCAGTCTTGTAAAAAGCAAATGTATCGAAAAATAAGTTGGGAATAAAAATTAATTGGAGTAAAAGTAGGAGGTGAAATGAATTTTCACGTGGAAAATTCGGAAAGCAATTAACACCCTCTAATGTTTGTATGGCAAACAAACCTGAAATTTTCCACTCGGCGCTCCCCCCCCCTCCCACCCGATTCCCAAGCTTTTATTGCTGCCCCCTCAACTTTTCCAGGATCAGTTTCAGTTTTGACTCCTTTGTAACCGGTCTTTTGCCACCGTTTCCTGGTACTCCAAGTGCCCCCGCTACCCCGCCATAAATTTGGGCAGACATGTTACCCAGAACCCCTCGCTATACCTCCCAGTCTGCTACCCCCTGTCAATGAATTTTTAAATTATTTTGCATGTAGAAACCTTCCGCAAATATATAAAAAAATCACGTACTTCTCTTCTTCCTCGACTCAGCTCCATGTAGAAGTTTCCAGAGTGAAAATAATGTTCCGAATTGAGTTTTCGCCGTTAATAAGTGTAAGTGTATTTGTGAAAAGTGTTGATGGTACTCTCTTCGCGAAAAAGGTAATTATCGTATTATTTATTTATTAAAAACATTGCTTCAATTGGAGATTTATTTTTATTCTATCTATATACAAATTTTAGAATTTATTACATCTTTATACGATGTTTTATAATTTTGATGTAAATAGACATCTTTTACGAAATGAAAAAACGTTTCTTACATTTAACGGTTTGATCATCTGTAATTCAAAGTCGACCTAAATTAAGGACATTTTTTAAATTAAACCCCATCATTAAATAACTTATTCCATATTTAAACCAGTTATACCTAATTTTACGCATGTTATTTAATTATGGCCCGTAATCATATCCATCCATAAATAAACGTAATGGGAATAAACGGGCCTGGAATTAAAATTAATTCACTAATGGGATATAAAACAAAAATGAAATAAAAAATTAGTGAAAACGGGCATGGGTAAATCTTCATCAATAATTTATTTGACATGAGATGTGTCCTAGTTTATCATTCATTCTCTTGTTCTTTATCCTTACTTCACCCATTTTCATGTCCTATGGTTAGAGGGTAGAAATGATGTGACTTTTTCCCGTATCTTTTTCTTCCTATCTTAATATATCGCACCCTTCGTACAATTGAGGTAAAACTCAAAAATTGAATTTTTGGCTATTCGTAAATGAAGTTGTTCTACAGTTTCGAATAGCCTAGAACCGTGATCGCGTGATAGGTGGTGGGGATCCTACCCTTCTATTCTATTTACAAAATAGGCAACTTCCTCATTCAAATATTTTTCAAACTTCAAACTTTTCTAAATTCTACGAGGGGGGTGATACATCAAAAATATTTTATTTCTAATTTAAATATTATTGCTCTTCGGGACCTCTAGTTTATGAAATCGCACCTCTGGACCGTTATTTTTTTATATTATTACATTCCATGATTCCACTTAACGACATACACAAAATTTTAGAAGCATGAAAAAAAAATGTATGATATTTTTTAAACACCGATAATTTAATTTCAAATTTCTGAAGTATGGATATTTGAAGTTACCAAGTTCAAACAATAGTACACTTCCAAAAAAAATTTAACTAGGTATTTAAATTTTTTTAAAGTTTTTTGAAGATTATTTAGAAACTTGTAAAGTAGATTTAGATTTTTTTTTTAGACAATAGACTGTATTTATGCACAAAGCATGTTACAGGGAGTTTTGATATAAACAAGTAACCATTAGAATATTAATATTACGTTTGACACAACTGAACCATCATTTTTTCACAATTATCCACAAGCGATTTCATACAAATGTATTAAAAATTAAATCATTTATGATGTAATCAATATATATATGCAGATAAATTAATGCAGTGTTCTTGACCTCTAATCAACACATTCTCCAAAATAACAATTTACAATTGAAATACTATAAATTTTTAACGGTTCATGATTTTGCGCGCCTTTGTTGCGCAGGAACTTTTTAAGTAATTGAAAAAAGAAATAGAATCCAAATTTATCATGATAATGCGATAAATGAAATATTAGTATTAGTCATGGGTAAACCTATCCCTGGGACGAAATGGTTTAATTTATATTGTATATTTGTAAATAGTGCGTATGGGTGTCTGAGTAGTTGGTTATGGTTGTCAATGAATTTTGAGGGGGTGAGAGAGAGAGAGAGAGTGAGTGTGAAAGGGGAGTTGGGTCGAGGTTATCGATCCAATATTTGGTGGCTTACTTCAGGTAACTTTGGGAGGAGACAGGCCGACCAGCTGTTGGAACGTTAATCATTCCCCGCAGCGTTGGCAATATCATGTCCTATTGTTTCCCCTGGCACTTCTCTCTGCACTCCTATTCTTATACCCACCCCTCCACCGTTACATTCATCAGGGGCCCGAAGGCTTCCAAGATGTATTAATCTATTATTTATTGTTATTAGAGCCCTTATTGTTTTTGGGTTATTTATCTGTCGGCCCTTGTTCGGATCTATCGAGCATTCTCTGCATCGGGCCTATATGGCTCCGTCCGTAACCTCGGCTAAATTGATCGGTGTGTGTATACCTAGTTGCCTTGTTGGATGATATTATCATCTACCGCATACCTAACTGCTTGCGTCACTAGCAATACCTAATGTTTTATGATGTCAGTATAATATTAATTGAATATGATTGAATTTCCATGTTCCGTGATACATTGCTATCAGGAATTCTGTTTACACGAAACGTTGGATAACACGAATTTTCTACAATTCTCCCTGTTTTCTCAATCTCTCCACCCCCATTAAACTCGGTTTTAACCAGGTTTTGAAATCTATATTTATAACAAAGATTACAGGTTTTTTTTTTTTCGGACTTGATAGTTTTTTTTTGGTTTGAAGGTGATCAATGAGTCCCTCCAAGTTTTTTTTTTATAAAAATCATATATTTCGGTGACCCATCCTCAGTGTGGCAATCATTGGTCACATTAAATTGGTTCATCAAACATTATATACTTTGGGATATCCTAAATCGTCATGTAGTATCTGGAATCCGTGACCACATGTTTGTGTACCACATTGGAATCGAAGCCACGAGGTAGTCATGGATACCTGATATAATATGAAGATTTAGGTTATCCGTAATTGATAAGAATAATAATAATAATAAATTCCTTATTTATTTGTTCTGGGACGTGTTCCTTAAGAAAAAAATTAAATGATATAAAAAGTGGGAATAAGAGCCCAAGAGTAAAGCTTAAATAAGCGAAGTGAAATGAAACAGATATCTGTAAATTATTAGGGAACCTTAGTGTAAAAAAATATAAAATAAAAATTGAAATACAATTTAAATATTCAATTAAGTGAAAAGAAACTAGTTTTACAAATCTAATAATATATACATATTTACACACTTACAATATTTACAGATAGGCTAAGGAGTATTTATTTTTTCTAAAAAAAAATAATGGAAAAATGGTATTAAAAAATAAAATAAGAGCTTCCATTCAATTATACAATGTTTGACGAATAAATTTAATGTGATTGCCGCACTGAAATATACATATATTTTTTTTTTTTATAAAAACCTTGGTGGGTCTTAGAGATCATCTATATTTAAGGCATGAAACCTGCACCGTCCTGCCTTTATAAAAGAGTGAAGGAGTCTAATTTAACATCGACCGTAAAAGTAATTGGTAAGGAAGGGATTAGTTAAATATTCATCAAGTTATACTTGGGATTGAATGGCACATAAATAGAAAAATCCCACCGTAAAAGAAAATTCCTAATACTACTTTAGATTTTCAGTTTCTCATCTATAATCCGATGAAACTAAATTGAAATGTCACGGAATTCAGCATTTTTATGCTAAGAAATAGATTTATGAGGCTAGAATATAATTTTTGGTTGTATTCCTTGATATTACATAAACGTCCCTTCTTGGGTAAAATGTTAATAATGGATTAATTTAATTAATCTTATTGATAATTTTTTCAGCATAAATATTACAATATAGAACCAGGGTTTGAAAATCAATACATATTTTTTCCCGACGATTCCATTGATACCTATTATATTTCATTTTATATTATAAAATCATGCTCGATTTATACGTAAAATTCAAATCGATCTTTGACTTTTGTTGGTTTGATAAATAATATTGATTACTCACTGAGTAATACGGTGTTGTATAAATAATAACCATCGAATTGGAATAAAAATAATATTGATCAGAAAATAATAATACCCTTTTTAGAAGATACATTTTAATGTTACATCCAGGCGTTTCCTACGTCATTCAAATTCTTTACTTTTATTTTGTTTAAGATATTTAGTTGTGGTGCATTAGGGATTTCATTGAAACTGCTTACCGAAGAATGTTAACATAAAGCTACTATTGGACACCTAGAAACTGAAAATAAAAGAAATCGATCATAAAATTAGACTCTTCCAGTTCCACCTATGCAGTTTTTATTTATTTTTATATGTTTTTTAAGCCAAAATTTGTTATACATTTCGAAAATGAAGATGTTCTGTCTCTTAAAAAAATATAACTATGTTTTTCACCTCCTACAGAAGACTCAAAATATATCATGGTGAATATTCAGTAATATATATATTTCTAATTTAAAAACTTACTACTCGAAAATTATCATTACTTTTAATCGTCAAATTTTTATTTTTACAAAATAATCAGAATATGTTTTTTTTCACTATGTTCAAAAATAAAAATGATCAATGTTACTTTCCTCACTGACAAAAATCAACATCATGATACTCAGCTTCCATTCTTTCTATATCTTATCCCAGAAAAATGTGAGAATTTTTTTTCTCCATTTGCATAACATGCAAACCATCTTGTTCAATCACTATCTAGGTTCCACACTTTCCTGAAATCATCCTCAAAGTTCAAAACGGCAGTGGATCCGAGACCTCTTGTACATATGACGCGGTTGGTAGAGAATTCTTAGGATCTCTCTAATAGTCCTGATTTTTCCTTTTAAATTTATATTTTTAAATTAGGTTAAAATTAAAACTACATAATGATGAGCTGTGATACGATGGCCGGTTTCATACCTGGCAACCCTTCCATTTCCATCAGGATTACACACCGCAGGCTCCGAAAAGAATAGAATGAGTATTATGGAATGATGGATTGTGATCAGTGAAGGAAAGGTATCCCTCCCTCCCAGCCCACACCACACCACACTACAAGCTCATATTACCTTCAACAATATCCTCTTACGTTAAACAACTGTCTGTATTAGCGCTGCTACATTCCTTTCTTGTTAGTCCCTTTCCTCGCACTATATTATATAAAAATATATATGAAAAAGTAATACAATCCCTTCCCCCTTCTCAATTTATCACTCTCTTAAAGGTTTTATTTCTAAGCAACAATTGAAAAATGATTCAAGCTGGCACATTTAGGGCAGTTGATAAGTTTTCTAGCTATGCCATATTTGCATTAAAAAGAAAACTACTTAGAACGTCGATTATCCGGATGTGAATTGACCGAAACGTCAAATAACCGGACTGTTTTCGGTAAGCATTTTCCTCAGTTTAAAATTTAATTACATTTAGCAAAATTTAATGATACCATATAAATATACACCATAAACAAATTCCTGTTTCTGTAAGTTGTAAGATTAATGCGTTAATTTTATTTTAAATATTTATTACATAGTATAGATTTTTTTTCTTACAAACTCTGCTTTAGTAATATTTTATAATATTATTTCAGAATCTTGTAGTTCTTATTTACTGTTTTTGTAGATCGAAATCTGAATATTTAGAGGTGAATTTATAAGGCGGTTCTGTATAGACCCGTTACCGTGGATTAGATTTGCGGGTATATTAACTCATTCTATCAATTATTTTTTTTGTTTTGTAATAAAATTATTTCCAGATTTCCTGACTGCAATTTTAAATTGTTTAAATAAAAATTTATTTATCTTTAACCGAAGTTTGCCTTCTTACTTCAAATATGACTTAAAGTTTCATTGCGTCGATTATCCAGAAACTTTGAGTATCCGGACTAGATTTGGCATTCATTAGTCCTTATAATCGACGCTATAGTGTATATTAAAAATCTACTCGAAAATTTCCTTTCATTAAATAGTAAAAAATGTGATGTACTTAAGAAATTAAAACAATCTTTGTGATTATTTTTTTTTTTTTTTGTCCTAAGATATTTTACACGAAAGTACTTTTGGAGAAAATTGAGTAAATCCCTTAAAACATATGAACAACACATGAATTTGCATTTTTTCAATAATTAATTTTTTTTTACTGATAGGATCCCCGTATTCCTTGTATCCCACAGTACAAGGGAAACTCTGATGCTATATATTCTTTACACTACGTGTTGGGCAAAAATCTCATAATATGCGTTAAAAGGTCAGAGATTGCATAAATCTTTCGCCATTTCTTTCCAACGGCATCATTAATAAATTATGGTGGGCGTTTTAGGAATGTTTGAAGATGCCGCTATTAATTCGACAACGACTCAGCAACAGATTTTGAGATAGGCGCTCAGTTCTGTTTTTATATATCATTTAAAAGAAAATCCTATCTAGTCAAGAAAATTAAACATGGATGATTAGGTAGGCAAATACTCTTTGTGCCGAAAACCGTCCATATGCACGCATGATCACTTCCCAGTATTCATTTCTTTTCTTTCTTGAAGCCAAAAGCCCGAAACATTGTAATTGTTGTACGTTTTAATAAAATACAGGTTAACCCATTGGAAGAGATTCCTCCGTATAAAGATAAACCTTATGCAAACCAAACTCTTCACTAAAGTGAAAGGTACAATCAAGCAGAGGTTACATTTTTTTTTTTTTTTCAATTCTTGATGTAACCTAGCGGGGGGAGGGGGGGGAGGGGGGATATGGTTCAGAATAGTTAACTAACAGTTGGAACAGATTTGCATAGCCTCGAAGGTTCTAGACTGTTCTTATGACTATATATAAGGAGCTTTGGACTGGATAGTTAGCCTTTGTTCTGAAGCTCAAGTCATATGGTCATTTCTGTGTCACAAAGTGATAATTTTTGTAACCTGTTCAAATATTTGTGCTCTCATAATTTGTTTGGCATTGGAAATTATTTTCTTTAAATAAAAAAATAGTTCACCCACATAAGTCTTCCAGTATGTATAATCTAAAATAAATAAAAAAAAATGTCTATTCTGTTAGGGTAATCGTTGTTCTCTGACCCCTTTCTCAAAATCCGCTTGTTTAATCTGTTCATCTTTTATTTCCATCTTCTTCATGCGTCCGTAATATTTCAACATTTTCTGTTTTCGGTCAGTACTCTTCTTCCATTTCCTCTCTGCTTAAAATTAAAAAAAAAATCGTTTTTACAATAAATTGGATGAGTATGTGTGTCTCGCTTGTTTAATCCTACTTGGATTGTGACGGAGCGCAGTTGAAAACAAAATAGAATTGGATTCGTACCCCCGGGAGAATTCGATTACGTGCGTGGAGCCGGGTGCACCCTCATTGATACAGGTTAATTAGGGAGGAAGCAATAAACCATGGAAAAGATGAAAGAATGCCGAAGACCTATTAAACAGAAATACTGCTCCAGCTATTATCCTAACTGTTACTGTTTATTAATATCCTTTATTTATATTCCACGCGAGCGTAGCTTTTGTTTATTGTAGTTCACCTTAAAGGGATCAGGTTTATTAGCTCGTTTCCCGGGGGGCTGTTGCAAGGCTGCCCACGTCCGGAAATTCCTCGGCGTTCACCGTTTGGTCATCTGTTTCTGCCAGTGGGATCACATGTGAGCTTCACTTAAATGTTCCCTATGCTTACCACCCTCTGGTATTCAATGTTGGGAAAACCTGTTTTGATCCGAAACTCAACCGATATATTATAGTAAGCTTGCGTGCCTTTTGGTCGGATATAATTTGTCCTAGGATCTTTTTTTTTTTTAATGCAGTATCCGATCTTTATTTTTTGGGCCATTTCTTCCACCGGGATTGAATCAAGAAACATTCTTCTCAGAATATAGAGGTGTGTAATAGTCGATTGTTATTTCTTTCCGATAGGATAATTAATAGTTAGGATTTTCAGTTACACATTTTTTATTTTGAAAATCAAACGTTTGGATCCCTACATGTGGATCTTCATTAGGGCTTCTGAGTCCAGAGTAATACAGAGACTGAAGCCCTGATGAATATCAACATGTAGGGATCGAAACGTTGGCTTTTCAAAGTAAAAAAAAAATTAACTGAAAATCCTAACTTTATTTACTCCTTTATTTTCTCTAAACCACCATTAAATAAATATTTTTAAATAATTGAACCAAAAAATTTTCAAATAAAATATATGAGTACGACATACACGTGGTGTGTACTGGAAATTAGTTTATGGAAAACTAATTGAATTTACAGATACAAAAAACTGTAAAATCTATTTTACTATGAAGCAACGCAAGCGCTTAACTGTTACTGTCAGAATTATTATTATTAAAATAAATAAGGTGGTATAATAATAAAATGTAAATAATAATACGAATAGCACTTGACAAGGGATATTTATGATTCTAAAGGTAGTAAATGCTGAAAACTGCCACCATGGCTTAGTTTAATTGCTATTAAATTCGGTATCATATTGTTTCTAGCATCGCAGAGGCTTCCTCGATATTTTATTTGTCGTACTTCGTATTTATATTTTTAATAATTATTTTTAAGTATATGTCAACGAAAGAATGTTTAATATTCGTTGAATATCCTACTACTTAGTTTTGTTAGTTCAGGATTTTGGACTTGGTTAATACTGGATTATAAAATATCTTAATATCATATTTTTATTTATTTATTTGAAGCAAATTTATTACTAGTTCAGGTTTTTTCAGGACGTTCATCATATATTTAAACTTGTTTAATAAAATTTAACATGTGAACTGAACATAATAGTGCTATTATATTTGTAGCATAGGTTAACGGATATATACAAAAGTTTTAAATCAAGAGGAAAATGTTGAACGTGTTTGTCTAAACGTGGTTTTATGCTTATTTTATTCTTCATAGTGATGCATTATATTACAATAAATAAGTTAAAACTTTACTATAATTTAGTAATAAAATTCATTTTTCAGGAACATATTAATTTAATGGATAAAAAGTTACTTAAATTACAAAATTATAAATTAATTTTGTATTTATATTTTATGTATTTATAGTAATACATGCCTGAATGTAGGTATTTATATTTGTCACTATTTAAATTAAATAAAAAATTAAAAGATCAATAGGTTTCAATTTACTTAGAAACGCAGAACTTATTAGAATTCTAATAAATATATAAAAAAAATTTTAAATGAACCAATTTTCAACTACTAGGAGCAGCGCTCTCACCTATTATTCTCTTTTCACTCAATTCAAATTAAAAGTTTATTTTTATTAGAAACGTTTTTAGTTGTTCTGGCCAGATTTTCCGTTTTAAAATGGATTTATTAAAAGTTTTTAACAGCTGTGACAACTACTATTACCCCCTCCACCACCCCCCACAAAAAAAAAAGCAACTCAACTTAGATGTTGTGAATTATTAAATTGATTAAAAAAAATAATTCAATAAAACTTTTAATTGACCTTCTCGCTTTGGTGATATTTGATAAAATTTTAAGGGAATGCCATCAGGGTTTCCTTTTGTGATAAAATTAATTTATCTCGACTTGACAGAATAATTAAAAACAAGAATATGACAAAAATCCTATAATATTTTAAAATTCTTCCAATTATTTGATTGAGAAAGATAATATATATTGTATCGAAAAACATTCCGTTCATATTCTTTCACCATTAAAAAATATTTTTATATTATGGAACATTTTAATTCAGAATTTAATTAGTCTAGAATAATGAAAACTTGTTTTATGTTTACATTTATAATTTTCTGAAAATCTCATACGGTAATGGTCTTTTGAAAGATTGAATTGACTTAGGCCACGTTCAAGAATTAGTTCGGAATTCTTCTTGTCTGGTAGACCGTTAAGTATTATTTTTTTCTATTAATGTTTGATTGTTATTTGCATATTGTGTTGTTCAAAAAAGCGCCAAACAGATCTACCTCCCATGTTAAATCCACCATTAACCATCTGATGTTAAAATTACAATCGCTATTTAAGGGTCGATTTTTGTCATCTTAAAAATTAAATTGATTCATTTTAAAGTAATTTGCCCTGAAATAAACTTATAAACTTATTTTCTTTCAATTTTGACCCAGACTATTTTCATAATTATGTCATCATATAGTTTAAAATTCATGTTACGAAAAAATCATATTATAACCAACTCTTATCTTGTATATTTTTTTCAACGTGGTTTTGTATATTACAATAAAACATTAAATATAACTTGCTCACAAATATTTATTTTGACCTTTTTGAATATTTAAGGAAGAAAGCCTGGTTGTGTTCACAAGTGTTTTGACGTCTGTCATCATAACCATAAATATGCTAAAATTACGACACTACAAGCCGTAATTGAGAACATAAGAATCCAAAATGTTGGAGAGCATGTCCTGAAAGCCTGTCAGGAATGAACCCATGGGTCAACCCAGGTATGGACGACCTCGCTACCTGAAAATTTTCGTGAACATTCTAGGGATCTACAATGTACCCTTGTCCTCCTTCCTGTTAGCTAGAGAAAAATACAATAAAAGAAATGCCATATGATATTTTAGTTCCGTTCTAAAACAGCTGTAGTTGTATTAAAAAATTGGCAATTTCTTATAATGAAATTAATAACTTGAAAACGTTACTTCTCTCGAATGATTTTGTTTTGTACCTACGCCTGTGATACTGACGTACGTGGATTTTAATGATCTATGAGATAAGATAAAAAATTAATAATGAAACAAAAAATGCAAATATTGCATCAAAAATGAAGTAAATGGAACATCTCCAAACAACACATCTATACAATTTCATCTCAAATATGATACAATCCATGATCTTATCTTGGGCAAAATGAAAAATAGACCTTGGTCAGGCTATTTATTCATTATAATCTTTACTATTGTTGAGGCTTTGAGTAAAAATCTGAGCATCAAAGGAGCCATCAAACTGTTAAAGTGGCTTTACAGTGTGTCGAACCACGTACTCCAACAGTCGAAGGTGCCCGAACATTCTATTGTTCCGTTGTATTGGCCGAAAGTGCCCTTGGCAGGCTGTTACAGTAAGAAGTTCGACGAAGTGTAAGGCCAACTTTAAAATCGCACCTTGTTAACTTGTTAGTTAACAGGAAAAATAAAAGAATAACAAAAATATAGATAACTAAATTAACAATCAATTATAAATATATAAAACAAGTGAATTAATTAATAAAATTGTCTGAATTAAAATTAATTATTAAATAAATTTCTAAATATATTTCTATAGATCTTAACCTTCTATCGTCTAAAAGATTTTTATAATTCGAAAATGATCTTTCGACATCAGCTGATGTCATTGGAGCAAATTTATAAGCGCCTTACATTATCGGGCCGTTCTCAATGTCCCTGAGAACAATTCAATTATCCCCGTTTAAACTTTTATTTATATTTTCCAGGATCTTAAACCCTGAATTTTACTTTCAAATCTTCTCCAACATGAACTGGGATATTATTATTTACTAAAGAGGGGGGTGGGGGTCGAAACTCGGGAATCTCATTAGTTATTATTCGAATAAGAAGAAGAACTTATTTACGGGGAATAACTCCGATCGAAATTGGGAATATTAGCTCCCACGTTGGATTTTATACTTCTAAACGTATTGTTTAGAATAGTTTATTAGATCATCAATTTATGCCAATATAGCCAGTTTTCATCAAATATGCAAAATAAAACTTGAGCAATCTAACCTACGCACTCTAATTCGTCATCATATCTGGCCGGATATTTTAAAGAAGCACACGAAAAAAGCGTGCAATTGCATGAAAATCCAGGCCTTGGTTAAAATCAAGACACTGAAAACTTGAAGAAGTATTTGGAATGATCTGTCTATTTGTATAGCTTCCACTCTCCAGTTTAACTTGATCCTTTATTGTATATGTAAGCTCTTTCCGATCTATGTTATATTGAACTCCGTCACTTTTTAGAAAGTCCTCATGACGGAGCTTCCTTCTATACCCTGCGGTTTTGCATTATCACTTGAGGTAATAAGGGAAAGTTTCGGTTTGAGTATCGCCTCCTCAAAGTGGAAGATGCTTTTTGGGCGACCCATAGCTATCTCAGTTGGCCCGAGGTCTGCTAACAACATCCTTTTCCTCCTCTCGGCAAGATCCTGTTACCTCCTCATGCCTGATTAGATCCAGAGATGGTATAGTATGGAGTGCTCTCCTTACCAACCCCTACCCCCCCCCCCCCCAACACATTCTCGCTCTTCCCTCTTCTTGGTGTCATTGGTGATTTTCAACCTACCATAGTTACTGGTAAAAAAAAAAAAAAAATGCTCAACTGGTTCGGACGCAAAAGCATCGGTTTCTTCCCTTTGCATTATGCTCAGGGACTCCTTATTGCTATTATGATTCAACTTATAGCAATTGACCATATGCTAAGAAAGAATGACTTACTCCAAACTATTACTATGACATCATCAAGTATGATCTGATGAATTATGTTCAAGTTAATTATTAAAAAAATAATAGTTTTTAACATGGTTTGAAGTCGATAGTTTTTTTTTTTTTAAATCATTTAATAATTATATATTTTACTTTTAATTTTAAAATAATTATTGATTTATAAATGTAATAAAGGTGTCAATTTAATTTCTTATATTATATCTGTAAGTTATTAGTGAAATATAAAAGTGTTCTAATATACTCAATTATGAGCAGTATGATGAAAAGTATTGTTCATAACACGTACCAAAAGTGTGTTTGAGGTGCTTGGTCTAATTTCCGCGCTCGGCTACGTCTCCCACGTTAAACTCGACCGCGCATCGAAAACAACCACTTTTGGTACTAGTGATGAAAATGGCTATTTTTTTAATTTCTAGATTAATCAGATTAATTTGATCATATTTCATTGTTAATTTTTCATTATCGATTTCAAACGATGGTTTTCAGTTTATTTTCCACTTTATTTCTTGGCTATTGCTTTGATGGCATTCTTTTAGCATAAATACTGTTTGTTTTTTTGGCTTCAAAATTTTATCCTATTTAGCAAATGAATACTCTTGAAGAGTGGTTAACACTCTTACTCCTTTATGCCTTTGTACGTAGGATTTCCATTGAATAGAAGAAGAATTAAACTTATATAGCGCGAAGGCTGCATACGTTAATTTTTCGAGGACCTCTTCCCAATCTTAGTTCGACATGAGCCTCTAACGGCACCTAATTATTTTAAAGTGTAGTTTAAATACAGAATTATAACAAGAGAATTTCAAATTTATCTATTTAGCAATAAAATTAATAATAAATGGCTATGTATTGTTATGTAAAGAACACTCACAGGTCCCCTCTGAATTCACTTACGCCACCGTTACTCGTTTTGGGGTCTTTTTCACATTAAAGCTGCAAGTTACTTTTTATCACCAAATGAATGCTTTAAACATTTAACCATTTATAAAATAAATTAAACCACAAGACACCTACTAACTTTATTAAAAAGGTCATTCCCTGTGTGTATAATGGATACAGAGATGAATTTTAATGATTTAATTTGGTTTTGTAATAAAGAAGAAAATGTCTTACATTTTTTTAAGACGTAGGTGTTTTACCTAAATTTAAAAACTGTGATCTAGCGCACAATATGGTTTTTATTAAAACCTTTAAAAAAAAAAAAAAGTGGGTTTGCAATATGAGAAGTTACAGAACTTGAAAAGGTTAATTCTCAAATACATGGTTTGAACAACCAGGACTACCATTAAGTATTTTAAAATAAATATTTCATTATACTGTATTTTTATTTACCTAATCATGTGTTAATTAAACCGATTACTTTTTTATTAATCATTTGGTAATAAAAATTAACTGTTTAAACTAACAATTTAGTAATAAAAGGTAACTGGCAGCCTTAATATAAAAAAGATCCCATGGTAGGTGCAAGTGGTCAAAAGTTACGACTGTTCTATAATAAGATACTCAACTGTTATTTTGGTGTCCAATTACCTATCTTTATATTGTAAGTTTCGGTCATACAACATTCTTAGTGTTTCACTGTCATAAGAAGAATGGTAATAATCTTTAATTGGAAATCATTGATCATATTTAGAAAAAGTATATAACTATCCGTTTTCTATGTTTAATATTTTTGTCAGAATTAATATTTTTTCTCTCCTCCACAGATCTGTAAAGGAGGTGTGTCAATAAGTGAGTAGGGGTGGAAAACTCTGCTTTAGTGTTCTGTGATGGTCAATCGGCTCCAGTTTTCCCTCACCCCCACATTCCCCAAACTGTATCAAGTTTCCCTTAGACCGCCGCGTTATCGTGTCTTTTCCGAAACAACAGGTCCTACCAGATTGATTCCGTTAACTCATCCTAATAAATACTATTTAAACCTAGATGAATTATATTTAGTTTTAAATACTCTCCGAAATAAAACTTTTTTCCATGAACTTTAAATTATCTAATATCATGGATGTCCTGACAGGAACTATTTTAAAAGTTTTGATATTTTGAAAGGCCCATTCATCCTATTCAAAATAAAAATCGCTAGAAAGCAAGGATTGGTATAATTTAACAGAGAAGATGAACAATTTAAGCTTGTGCTTATAAATGGCCGATTTATTTTTTAATAAGATGACATTACTTCATTAAGTAATTCATGTGCTGCTTTTCGTCAATAGTTGGGGAGGGGTTGGTTATATATTATAAGAAACTAAAACATAAAAAAACAACCTGAATATTTGATTGATTAAATATCTAATTTACATTATCATATTTGAATTTTATACGTTGTACGAGCATATATAAACCAATTATGTAAGAGCCATGAACTTTCTTAATTTTTTTATTAAAACCTTTATCCTCATCTTCTTTTAAGAGACTTGATGTTTTTTATTAATATATGTAATTTATGTTATATTTTTAAAATAGTTGTGAATTAGTAGGAAATACCTTTTCATTTTTTTTTATAAAACGATTGTTTAGTCGAAAAATAAAGCTTCATTTAAACTTTTTGTTATTTATTCACCTCTAAATAATTTTCTACGCTACTTAAATCGCTCAAATATGGCTTTTTCATGAACCATTTTTATATATAATTTATTTTAACTTTTAAATAATTTTAATAGAAAAGCAAAGATTGAACCTCGGCCGGAAATAGACATCAAATTCTATTACCTTTAAATTCAAACATCTAGTCGTATCATTAAACGACAAGTTGATGAAAAGGTAAATCCTACTGATTGACGTAGCTTTTTAAAATATGACAAAAGTTTCATATTTAAAAAAAAAAAAAGGTACCGAAGTTTTTTTGCATAACTTACGGTGCATGCCTACTGTATATATAAAATCGTATAAAAATTTATTTTTGCTTAGTAGAATTAACTTTTGATCATGTTGTATTACTTGATTTTTTTTTTTTTATTCATGCCTTAAATAACATGAGCCTTTCATTGACAGAAAGACTATCTTCCCAATTTCAGCGTTTATAAGGAAAGCACTTTTAATCATATTTTTTACTTTGGAAAATTTCTACCTTTTTTTTTTTAAGATTTTAACAGAAATAACAAAATTTTACAGCTTATATAAAAAGAAATTGAAGTATTAACTCTAATCCAATAAGAAATATTATTTAAAGTGATTTTCCGCAAAATGTTGAAATTAGATATGGTCATTCTCTCAACTGGGAGGATCATATATAACTTATATTATTTAAATACTGGGTGTCCCAGGCGTAGTGTAAAAAAAAAAAAAAATGGGTAATACTGCATGATAAACTCGATAGAATGGGGCAGAAAAGAGTTTCCTATCTCAATCTGTTGAGAAGATAGAATGTTTTTGTTTTTATTTTTAAAATCTTACTTTTTTCTGAAAAATGACAGGTTTCTCTACTTGGGTTTAGCGTAGAAACAAAAACGATGATACTTAAACCTACTTTCAGTGGGACTTTTAACGCGCTAAACACAAAAAAATTATTAAAACTTAAATTTTTAATAGTTTTTGAAAATTCCCCACTCCCCACTGGAGCACCCTAGAAGCTGTCAAATTTCCTAAAAACTTCGGAACTTAGTTAGCTTTTTAGTGGTGTAATCCATGATACAATTGCACTACACCTTTTGAGTCTAAAAGAAGCTTTTGATGAAAAACACGGAAATGCGAAAGCGCGCTAGAGCCTGCACCCGAAGTAATGGATGCCGAACTTCCAATGATTTAGAGTTAGTTTTACTTTTTTAAGACTAAAAAGAACAATGTATAAATCCTAAAAAATATAAAAAGGGTAATAATAATCTAAATTGAAAAAAAAACTTCTTAGTTTAATATAAAAAATACTTTCTTTAAAATAAATTGAACTTTTTTCTTCTCTTCTACTAAAATTTGAAAAATTCTACATAAAAAATGTTGAAGATAGGCCTGCAATCAAAGCAATGGAGGACATTTTGAACAGGCGCTGCAATAATTAATTTTAATATGGTTCTACAATAATAATATTATTTTTTATCTTCAACGTTTCTGCACCATTCTAAACTGTTTAACATGCAGTATTACCCATTTTTTTTTTTTTTAAACTATGTCTGGGACACCCAGTATATATATACATTAATGACTAAAGTTGATATCTTTTTTTGCTTGATATCCCAATGGTAAGTTAGCAAAAAATGCCGAAGTTTAAAAGCAATTATGATAGGAAATATGAGCGCATGAAGAAATTATCCCGTGAAAATAGCCGTAAGGTGTGTGTTTGTGTGTGTGTGTGTGTGTGTGTGTGTGTGTGTGTGTGTGTGTGTGTGTGTGTGTGTGTGTGTGTGTGTGTGTGTGTGTGTGTGTGTGTGTGTGTGTGTGTGTGTGTGTGTGTGTGTGTGTGTGTGTGTGTGTGTGTGTGTGTGTGTGTGTGTGTGTGTGTGTGTGTGAGGCCCTGTAAAAAGTGGGAGGGGACAGGCACGAATCGCTATAAACCATCTCCAAGGAGCCAACATTCTCACGAGCGTTGCCTATTTCCGATGTATTAATGTTCTGCCTCGGAACCGTACATCATCCCCAACATCGCTATCTAACACAGCCCCGGCTAATTTACCTAATTAAAAGAACAAAAGGCTGACATTTTGTGTTTCCGACCGACGCATCTCCCATTTCCTGGCTACCAAATGACGTTTATATTGTCCCCATTAGGCCGACTATTCCTGTGTAGCGTGCATAGCATGTCTTCCTCAACAATGTAACAACTAGAAACTTTAAAATTTAAAAATATCAATTAGCTATTATCTAGTATCCTTGGCATTAAATTGCAAAGAATTTCAATTATTTCGATATAAACTAACTTCAGTATTTTAACACTAATCTTTTTTGAAATTTAAAAAAAAAAAAAAGTTACACTCCACTATAATTACTTGTAAAAATATTATTGACGTTTCTTTCTAGTTATAAATTAATATATATATATATATATATATGTCAAAAATATATGGTTGGTAAATTTAAAAATTATTGCTCTTCAGGATTTTTTTTTAAGCATCTCTGGAAATTTAAACCGTGAAAAATGAAAAAATATAATAACTAATTGTGACATTTAAAATAATAAATTAGTCATTAGATCGTATTGTATTCCAAAAAATGGAATTATTGCGTTCGAAAAAAAATATACATATCCATTCATAGGCGTTTTCAGGTGCCTTTACACTCTACGAACCTCACCTTCGAACCTTGCCGTACCGACGTGAAGCGAACAGCCATTTATACTTCACGAGGCGTTAAGGGAACCAATATGGCTGACGCACCTAACGCTAGCTTATGATAAAGAAAAAATTTCCATTATCAATATATTTTATACTATCTGAAAAATAAAAAAATAGGAGACGAATCAAACCGTTTCACAAATTACACTAGTAACACAAACAACTCCTGTCACTTGGGAAAACCCCATATCAAAAGTGATACCAGCGCTACCCCCGAACCCAGGCGAACAGATGAAGTACCTAGAACACCCAAACAGCCGACTTGAAGGTTTCTCGAAAGTTGTTGGAGGGTGGTGTTCGAAGGTAAAGTTCGTAGAGTGTAAAGGCACCTTTACTACAAATTTTTATTTTTTGTTGTATGAAACTAGTTAATTTAATCCTCATTAAAATAGTCTGCGACCAATTTTCTAATGCCGTTTTATTTTGTACTTAGGGATAATAATAATTTATAAATATACGGAGAAAATTAGGTAAAGTAATCTTATTCTTAAGTTAGAAAGCAATTCGTAGGAGAGGAGTTGTATATAATGGACTTAAAATATACTTGAGAGGGGGATTACATAGAAAATTTAATATCCAGTGCACAGATAAATTAATTACAGATTTATTACATTTAATAACATTTATGTTGATGATCTTATTATTAAGAAATATTTTTTTCGATTTTAAGCATGTAATAATTACAACCGTTAGGTGCGTGCTATTCACGAAAAGTAAAGTACTTATATTATTGATTATAGTACGTATATTATTGATTGTACATATCACACAAGTATCATGTTAAAAAAAATAATCGTTTACGCGAAATAATGTTTTCGTATTGAATATAGCTGCATTTTTCTATTATATTTTATTTGTTTTTATTATCTTCCTCACTTTCAGTTAGTATATCTTGATTTGATTGATCAACGAATAAGTCTTTAAACAAATCTAACAATTAATTTAATAAAGTTACGAAAATCTTAAATAATGATTTGTATTTTTTCTTTTAAGTCACCTTCTAAATTTTGTAATCGCACTTGGGTATGACAGTATCTAATTGCCTAAGTTGTCATTATCCCCATGTACAAATAAATTCAACAAGTTTTTGTAAATGTAATTCATCGCGTGGCTATACTTTACTTTTTTCTTCAGCTGGCAACTTTCGCCTTGATGACCTTTTAGTTGAGTTTCATCAAATTAACTTCTTTGGCGTCTGTCTATTACCTTCTTACGTTGCAGCAAGCAAGAGCACCAGGAACCGTTTCGTAATATTCTTACTATCACTCTCTGTTATTTGAAAACTGCGCCAAAAGCTATAATAATAGTAAACTTTTGCGAGTGGCTTAATGAAATGACCGAGACTTCATTTATCTCTGCCATATAATGCTCTTAATCCGATTCTAAGCTAAATATATATATATATATATATATATATATATTATTTACCTGCTATTGAGAAAGAACTAAATATAGTAATAAAAAATAAACCTTTAGCGCGGAAACAATATAAATGACAAAGTGATTTATCTATTGAAATAATTTATAGCGTATATTCCGTGATCACTTATGCATCGTGCGGCCTTATAATAAACCCAGTATACGATGATAAATAACTCTTGATAGCGTTTAATTTATATTAATATAGGTATATTAAGAAAATGGAAAAAAATCGTTTTCGCACGCCAATGCTAATTGTGTTAACTACTAAATTTGTTTAACTTGCATAGAGGCTATTTAAGCATTCTTAATTTACGAAAATATTCCTTTATAATACGTAAATCCTTTTATCCTCCGGTCTGACTAGAAATCTTTTTAACTTTCATAAATTTTGGTATTCCTTTAGTGATGTAAAAGATTTGAAGATCCAACTGTTGGTAGATGTTGAAAGTTGAGGGTACTCTGATGATGTCACATCATAAAAATTCAAGCCGATGTCCCTAGTCTATTCTCTGGTCTTCGCTCTGGAATTTTTCGTAGAACTAGTATCCGAATCTTCTTCCTTACTTCTTTGATGCAATTCCATCATTCGATAGAGTTGCGTCCAATTCAATCATAATGCCCATTGACAATTTACTGTGTCAATTAATCAGCGTTATGAGAAAACCTATCAACCGAAAAAATTACATTACCATCGTTCCAATTACATAATTCAAATTAATCGAGACCTTTTAATTTGTAGAAAGCAACTAAGTTCTACAATGTAATATAACGCAAGTCAAACGGAGTTGTTCGAAAAAGCCACCAGTCATTTTTAATATTGTTTATTTTTAGAAGAACGCAAAAAAACCTTTACTGCTCACCATGCTTACATTATGTTTAATCGATACAGTTTAATTTTAACCTTAGCCAAATATGATTTC
This sequence comes from Aelia acuminata, assembly GCA_911387785.2. Classification (NCBI taxonomy): domain Eukaryota; kingdom Metazoa; phylum Arthropoda; class Insecta; order Hemiptera; family Pentatomidae; genus Aelia; species Aelia acuminata. The sequence goes on from OU426980.1 coordinate 4,351,095, forward strand.
GTCTGACTACTTTCTTATCCATGTAAGGACATTATCTTGCATGTTTGGACTATTCCTTCGGTAATTTTCATTGTTTAACAGGTTAGGCACCATTTTCACAAATTTCCTCTAATAGTTGAGTGCTTCGTTGTTCTTCACTGCCAAACTAATTTATATAGCACTTGGGTTACACTATGGTCCTCTGCACAATGTTACAATAACAGGCCTACAACATAGCACATGTTAATAAACCTTATAAAACAAGTTGCACATCTACTTTTATTGTTGTCTCTGAGCCCAAAATGCAATAGAAAACCACGGGATAAACCAAGGTAAATATTTGGAGAGCCACGTTTTACTCATGTAATTTAAGATCTCTTTCTCAACTCTTCCACCTAATAAAACGCTAACCTTTAGCAATTCCATTGAATATTTTCTGGGATTATTTTCTCTGTTTCATCCTTTAAATACTTGCTTCTTTGGCTGTTTCGCACTCAAAAATAAAATTATTACCTTCATTGTGACTTCTGCCTCCGATTTCAGAGCTATTCCATCTGAAGAATCGAACTTTCTCGAAGCTGTGCAAGTAGTTCATATTCTAATCCATCGAATACCTTTCACATTTCATGTTTTATTCCTCTAATGATGAAGTATCAGGGAAATGATGATGATGTGGATATATTTGTTGTTCATGTTATTTTCTTTGCGTTCATAGAAAAAGCGAAAGTATCCGTAGTTCTGAATAGCTTCATTTGTAAGTAAAGTCGGCATAAATCTAGAATCTTTGTCTTGATATACCAAAAGAAAAGAAGTTATATCCTACTTTGTTTGGACATAGTTATTATTTTTTACTTCAGATTATGCAACAAAGGTCACATTCCGGACCTCATCTCGCAATATCTCTGAACTCCTCGGCGAGGCCTCTGGCAGCCATGTCCTCTCTGACATCTTCTATCCACTGTTTGCTTGGTCTTCCACGTTTTCGTCGTTTTTCAGGCAATATTTTAGCAATGGAAGAGGCCTACGTGATTCGTCCATTCGCAAAATATGCCCATACCACATCAGTCTTCTTTCACTGGTATCGTTGAGAATGTTTGATTCTCCCCTATTTTATTCGTTATCACCTCGTTTCTCAGACAGCTATATTTGTGGGTGACCTAAACAGTAGAACAGAGAAAAAAAAAATCGTTTGGTCGGACATAATATAGTAGTCTCCTTGGCTAAATGTGTTGCAGGACAGAAAAATACTTCTTGATGCATTTCCAAGGATATTAACTAATAACTGAATCAGTAATTCCTGTTCCTCTATTCATTCCCTTAATACCAGTTCCCAAACCTGAAGCCTATACATTCCTTCCCTAGCGAACAGTCTCCTTTTGCCACCCTCCGTACAACTTCATCCCTTGCTTCCTTTAAAACCCCATTATTTACTCCACCTCCTTTATCATCAATCTTGTAAAATATCGAATTCAACATTAACCTGGAGCGAATTGGAGTATATTTATTTGTTTTGTTTTTTATCTTTGTTCAAGCTCAAAATATTTTAAGCTAATCAACTTACCGAGTTCAATATTCAAATATTCTACTGTAACTTTATGCTGTCTGCTTTTAATATTTTTATTTTATCACTAATCTTTATTTATAACTGTCCAGACAAATGACTCCAAATTTGTACATCCATTGATATTTTTAGAGGATTAGATTTCTCAGAATAAAAATTACTTCTTCTTCTACCTTCTTCAGATCAAAGTTTGAGGAACGTTATCACCCAGCGGAGGCCTTCAAAACCTGTATCCCGTTGAGGAGAACTATTTTTATAAAAATCCGTTTTTCCTTATCCCAAAATCTTTACCGCTTCTGTCAGTGAGGCAAATTGATTCGATTTATCACATGCTTTGGATAGTGATGGATAAATAGTGGTCTTAGTAGGTATATTATTGGAGGACAGTGGAGTAGACGGTGATCCTAATATATACGGCCCCGGCGGGAGGAGGCTATGTATTAGAAGAGCCTATACTTACCTTAATTACCTGTAATACACGAGGCCTCAGGCACCTCGCCTCACACCCTTCACCGCTCTAGCCAATTTCATCCCGTCTGTCTGGGATAATGACCGAATACCGAATCCTAATGAATACCGCTTCCTCACCCTCACTCTCCCTCTCACTCTCTCTCTTTCTCTCTCCACCTCTCTCACTCTCTCACTCTCTTTCCCTCTCCTATCTCCTTTTACCTCCCACTCTTGCCATCTCTCTTGCACACAGACGCTCTTCTCTTTTTCCGACGCCGAAGACTGCACCTGAAGAGAGAAATTAATAAAGGACTAGAAGACCGGTGTTTTCGTTCCCCTGCAACCTTTTGCACGTCGCGGCCTAATCGTTAGAGTGTAGTCGACTGGTAGGATCCAATATTTCGTGTGTACGTTCGAGGGTTATGGTTAAACCTTTCTTCGCAACGAATAGCCATAAACCTATTTTTTTTTTTCCCCCTATTTTAGACCTTCACCATATTGTTTTAATCTTTTCTCTTATTCTTATAACTTGTCAATATATTACAGATATTTTAACCATCCATTTACCTCTATATTTACAAAAGTTTTCAGCAATAGTTCTGGCCATCTTTAGACCTGAATAGGAGTAAATCCAAGATAAGCAGAGGTCGAGAATATCAACAAAGCGTCCATGCGGACATAATTCAAAAAAAATAATACCATAAAGTAATGTTTTTTTATATTAATTTAATCAGTATTGTGGATAACCACCCTTGTTTTTAAATTATTTATTTTTGAAGAGAAAAGACTTGGCTCCGCCGGGAATCGAACCCGAGTCTTCCGTATGACATGCGCGGTATGCTAACCATTGCATCACGGAGTCGCCTCCAAACGGCGCCAAATGTGAAGAGGAAGGATTTGGCGCCGTTTGGAGACGACTCCGTGGTGTAATGGTTAGCATATCGCGCATGCCACGCGGAAGACCCGGGTTCGATTCCCGGCGGAGCCAAGTCTTTTCTCTTCAAGAATAAATTATTTAAAATGTTTTTTTAATAAATTGAATACAGTAGTACATCAGTTTACGGGATAACGTCTTCATTTAATTTATTCAGTTAAAAGCAATCCAATTGGTGGTTACATCGCAAGATAAAATGATGATTTATATTCTTAAATCTCTTTATAATTTTGTATCTTATGTAAAGAGTTGTGAATTAATTATAATTATGACTAATAAGTAAATTTGCTTTTCCTGATTTTTATAAATAATTATTGTTTATTTAATCTACTTTTATCCAACAAAAAAAAATACAAAAAGTTAAAATGTTTATCAGTTTTGAGCTACTTTTTTTCCTGTGACTGTTTCACTATCCTGATTGGATTAAAAAAAAAAAAAACTAGAATTCATGGTAAAGGACAAAGTTAATTTTAATTAATCTGAAAACGATAGCTTTGTAAATATTTTTTGAAGTGACGATGTTAGTCTAGTTATGATTGTGATGGATAGCTAAAGATTTAATTCCACCCTGTCTTTACATATATGTGCATATATATATATATATATATATATATATATATATATATATATATATATATATATATATATATATATATATATATATAAATAAACTAAATGTAAAAACTAAGTTAAGGTTTAATTTTATAGAGCTTCCTATGACGTCTAAACTCACAATGTATATAAACATGAAGTAATTTTAGTGAAATGAGTTTTTCAATAAGCATATTTTGTGTGATGGATAGAGGGAATTAACAAAAGATTTCATCTCCACCCAGTCTTATATGTACACCTCTCTTTTATTTAATTTTTTCGTCGAGTATAGGGATCAATGCTTTGAATCACCAACCACCAGGTTTTTTTCTTTTTATTTTCTTGAATAAGTGAAAGGACTGACATTCACGACTAGTTGAGCTCCAGTAAGGTCGAATTAATTTAAACTCTATCCCTCACAATGCCAACGCTTATCATACCATATTAACTTAAGAAAACTTGAAAATAATATAGCGTTTTTTTTTCTTCCGTTGCGTCTCAAATTAGGATTCCTTTTTTTTTTCAAGGTATTTTTAAAATAATTTTTTGTCAATGTTTGGGTCTGGTAATCAGTATGAATTGCCACGCCATTTTTCATATTTATTTCCCTGAAATAACCTTATGTTTAGGTACACTGAATGTTAAGACACTCTAGGAACGTATATAAGTCTAAACCTAAGCTTGATTTGTTCATTAAAGCATTATAAGACGGAAGTTTTGGAACAAACCATAATTAAATTTTATATATATGTAATAAATAAAATAAAAATATATAAAAAAAAATTTGACCTTTTTCTACTTCAAAGTATTTGTTCGATTAATGTCGTGTCGAATCCATATTTAATTTATGGATTACATTTAAAAACAAATTAATTTAATATAATTAATTACGATACGTAAATTAGTAATTTCAAACAAATAAATGTGTTGGGCTGCCGTTTTTATTTCCTCACTAATCTTGTCAATATTTTTATTCCATTTGCTTAGGTTTTACCTTCTTTTTCCTGTAGATTGTCAGGAAAATAACCTCAATTGCAACTAAAATACATAAAACGATAGGCCAATGTCATATCTTGTCGATTTTGTAGACGTAAGTGTACAACGCCATCCACTACGTATCTTGGATATTTCTTTTTATTTTTTAAGAAACGAAATGAAATATGTTCTGTATTCTTGGCTGTGACACGTATTTTCAGGCGGATTAATATCTGGTTTATACGACTTGTAACAGTCACATTAGCGTCCGCCATATGCATAACGATTAGGCCTCAGCTTAAGTTGCCTTGATTTACGGCTGCAATTTGACATAACGGGCGGTAAATTAGTATCCGGGATGAATCTAAATTTTATGTCGTCAGTTGTGTACCTGTGTGAAGGGGGAGGGGGAGGGGGAGGGTGAGGGGGTTTGGAAGGGGGGTCCCCCCACTCCGATGTAAATGTGACCCGTACCCACTTCAAACATGTTCCGATATGATTAATTTATCAAGTGGCTGTGATCTCTTGACTACTTAAATTTGTGTATGAAAATTATTTATAACGGTATACCTCATTAATGTTTCAATGCGAAAAGGGATGTCCCTATCCCATCCCACTAATGGATGTACACGATGTGTCCCTCTGTTAAACCACAATCATAGTTTCTGATCTCCCTTTGGCGGAATTTCCGTTACGGTTTCGCCGATTCGTCAGTCCTTCAAAATGGAGTATTTATCTGTTCGTTTGAGTTGTATTAATGAGGACTACGTTACTATGGATCGTTATTAAATGACCTTTAAGCGTGTTTTGCTATGTTTTCTATTTATGAAGAGGGCAAACAAATTACGGGACCCCGGCGAACAGAAGGCGATTGGAAGAGGCTATCAAGTGATCGATGTCCTGAGTGAATAATATCTAAACTTTAGTTTGTCGAGTGTTTAAGGGTGAAGAATACCTGTATGAAAAATTGGGAAATATATTTTGTAGTTCTCACATCCGTCGCTTCGGACGCAATATAAAATTTAATAACGTCCGATACAAGCATATATATATTGGAGTCATGTTTATCATGTAGGAAAGTTCATTTATTTGATTCATAGTTGAAAATGAAATTGGAAGCTTTTCAGGAGCGACAAATTTTGAGCTATCAAACAGTTATAATCTTTTTTGGTTATAATAATAAGTTGTGGTGCTGTAAGAAAAAAACAATGCCGACGTTTCGACCCGAGAAAGAAGCCTTCTTTGGGGCTCAATACAAAACAGGATAACAAACGATGAAAATATTTAAAAAAATGATGAAAATTGGTTTTAATAATTATAGATCATCAATTACAGAATATAAATAAGTAAGTAACAGTAAATGAATAAAGAACAGAAATATAGATGAACATACAGTAAAAATGAGATTAATAGTTATAATTTTTTTCTTTGAACAGACGAAAATTTTTTTGTTTCTTTTTGATTAAAGTTGTGGATGAAAAAATTAAGATTTAAATAATAAAAAATACAATAAAGTAATAATAACGAGATCGTAGGAAGGAATTTAATGCAAATCAAAATGTATACCTAAATATGTTTATGAATAACAATATTAATGGTTGAAGGATACGGAATCAATCTGTAATTATTAAAAAAAAATATAATATTGTTCTTTATGTGCTGCGACCATCATGAAATAAGGCAATACTAAAAGACTAAGTTAAATAAACTACGGAAAATCGTTGATAAAGTTCTTGTTTTGAATATCCTCGAACCAAGATCCCTTTCGTGGTGGGAGGCCTGCTTTAGTTAAACTCCAATTTTATGTATGTTTATATTATGCAACTTCCTCATTATAATAATGTTGATAATTAAAACATGCCTTTTGAGTTGTAGCTTCATTATACGAGGGGTGCGATACGTCTTTTATATTTAGTCCTAATGAAGATCTGAATGTTAGGTCGAATCGTCGGCACAATATATACCGTTGTTTTTTCCTTAGCGCAACCCCAAATTAGCTTATTTATTAGCTATTGTTTAACTTATTAGCTTGGCCTCCACTGCTCTTGTAGTCTTCTGATCCTATATCGCAGATTTAATGCTGTTCTCTACCTTGCATTTTTTAAAAATGTTTTTCTACTAAAAACCTGTAATCCGATATTCCAGGTTGCTCAGTTTTCTTTCATGATCCATTCTTCATAAGCAAGCTCAGTGGGGGGGGGGGCCCTAATATTCAGGAAGGACGAGGGTGTACCACTCCCAAGAGATGGGATAAAGAACTTTTCTCATTTACATACCTGCGTTCCCGTTTTCCCCTTTTCACAATTACGGGGAAATTTCGCAGCCCCTGCATAGCGCCATCACTTCGTTGAATTAGCTATTGTGGCCAAAGCCGGGAAGAATAGTCTCCTCATTATCATAGGCCTCACTTCAATCCTTGGTTATTTCTTAATTGATTCCTGTTACGGACAATCTCCTTGTAAGATAGCTGGCTGCCCGTTTCCAATCGGGACCGTATATTCGACCCCTATTTAATCTTGATAAGTATGATACTCTGTGTGGTGTGTTGAAAGTATCTGAATATATATATATATATATATTTTTTTTTTTTTTTTTTTTTTAAATAATCTACTCTTCAAAGAGCAGATTATTTAAAATCATCTACTCTTCAAAGAGCAGATTATTTAAAATAATTTAAAACAAGGTGGTTACCCACGAAAATAGATTAAATTAATATAAAATATATATTTTTAATACTGGTTACTTGATTATAATGTGAATAATCCGTAAGAAACTCAGAGTTGGAAAATGGACACCGTTTTTCTTTAACATCCTCTGGGACTATTTTAGAAATTAATCAGGAATTTCAGTCAAAATGTTTTTCTTTATTTCAACAGCCTACGTTTCGAACCAAACATGTGGGCCTTGATCGGGGCTGAAACGAATACATATGTAAAAATTAGGTATCTACAACTAACAGAAAAAATATAACACGTTCCAAAAGATCTCTTTACGGGGTTACATTTTTGGAACGAAATTGGGGACCTACAGCTACTTCGTTTTTTGACCGCCAGCAAGTTTTTTTCATCAATCTTGAGCTGAATTCCTTCAACCTAGACTGGTCTTAATAGTAAATTAGGAATTTTATGAAGACGAGACAGAACTTTTTATGACATAAGCCCTTTGCCCAAATGCGAATGATATTGAACTTTATATTTACATTTATTAAGATATTATATAATCCTTTTTATATATTATTGTGTTGTTTGAAATATTTGAAAATTTATTTTAGCTTTTCTTTTTATAGGCCCATAGGCAGCTGTTGTTTCCTATCGGAAATAGAAGGTAAGTGTCAGAATATATATATCATTATGCTAAATTCTGTATAAATATTTTTTCGGGGATTTAATATAATGAGAAGAAAGAGTTTTATCCTAAGCTATTTGATTACCATTCCCCCCCCCCTTCCTTTAAGTCTTTTGAAGTTTGTTGTTAGTTATGCGAACAGTTTATGAACTTTAAGTTATGAAAAAATCGTTCCATTTCATTCAGAGAATTCTCAATCAAATTTGATTGATTTCATGTTGGCCTTATTTTTTATTATTATTATTATTTTTTTTTTTTTGTAAAATATTTTTCAATATAAAGGAGCATGTGTTATCCATCAATAGCTGTTTCGAAAATAGTATTCAACCCATTTTCGTATTCCCATGATGGAAAATAGAACTAGAACAATGAATATTGCTTGGAAACAATGGCTATTTACATACACATAATCACTTATACCCACTCTTCTTTCTGTTTAACATATCCTTCGGGTATCGGTTCCATATATTTCATAATAGGCTTAGTATTAAAATCCTTCATCTGCATTCTGCCTTATTTTATATGCCTTGTGTAGGTTTCGGACGATTTGAAATGCGCAATGGCGGCATGGAAGTCTTCTACATAGAACCCAAATGTATTCCCTCGGATTGAGTCTGATATACATACATAAGCCGGCTTCGTAGGAATGAAACCCTCCTCACACAAAAGCCCTCCACTCCTTAGAATATAGAAAGAGTTATTCATTACTTGTTTCTTCTAAGGAATGGAAAGAAAAAAAAAAAAAAAGAAAAAAAAATGTTTTTAACTCAATGGCATTTTACAGTGGCATACCCAAGAGGAGAACATTAATAATTCCATTTGCGCATACATCTTCTAACAAGGATTTATCTTTTATTTTCATTAAAAAAAAAGAAATCCAGAAAAGAACGTATGTTCTATGCAAGTTTAAAGATTTTTTTTTTAAAGAAAATTTAATTTTTTAAGAATTATTTACTTATTTTTTTTAAGAAATTCTTAAAGTAGTTTTTCGCGTCGTCGTCCCTAGTTAATTCCAACAGCTTTTTCTATGGCTTAATATAAGGTTTTAATGCTGCGGGTCACGCAAGATGTTGGTCTCTGTAACCAATGTTAATTAAAGAATACATTTTTTATTAGAGATACTATCAATTATAAATCCCACCTCTTTTTTTCTGATAAAATCTCTCTAATTTAGCTTCGATCCTCTCAACCTCCTAAGCTTACTAAAAATGACTGTAGATTTTATTACTGTAGAACTTGGATTATCCGGGGTAATGGTGGAGAAGGGAGGTGCACGAATAATCAAAGACCACGGATAATCAGATTAGCTTTCACATTTACTTATGATAAATAAGGATGCAAGAACATATTATTTAAATATAATCAGATATTTAAGTTTGTTTTATCGTTTTATTTCTGACCTTACGTCTCTTTTCTCGTAATATTTTATGTAGTCAGCATTTTCATTTTCATAACAAAATCGTTTTAACCCATCCCATATTTAACACGTTAACGCCGGGACTGTAATTGATGCTCCTCGCCCATTGGCCGCTGAGCTTTAATGATTTTCGTTCCTTCGGACGGCAGCTATTCAAGGCAGTATTGACAATCCTATAATAATAAAATAAACAATACAATCCTACCTCGTTATACATCGTCGGAAAAAGTTTTGTGATAGACTAAAGTGTCCTATGCGGCAGTCTAGTGAGGGCCACGGAATAGAAGGTGGTAAAAGACTTAAAACATTTGGTGAAGGTTTTTGTAGAATTTGAAAACGTCATCATTGTACGGAGAATTCTTTTTAAAAGTTTCATTTCCGAAACTAAATTACTTTTACTTTTCTGAAGTGATAACGAGTCATTTCGCATAGGAATCCATCCTTCCGGTCCATATAATTTTATTAAAAAATAAATACGATTCTACGGTATAATTAAGGAATCTGTTGATTTGTTTTTGAGAATGTGAAGCTGTTCGATTTGTGCAAAGATTTAGGAAATGTAAAATTATCCTGTTTAAGGAATTAACGATGTATATCGAGTATCGATCTATGTGCGTGTTTGTTGACACATATAGATTGCATAAGACCGCGTATACTGTTTACTTTAGGATAAAATCTTTTTTCTTTACGCAACTTATTTCTTTTATCGACTTTGTACTTACTCTAAGCTCGGAAGATAAGACCTTTCCAAATAAGTAACCCCCCCCCCCCCACTCAGTGGCATTAAAATCCTGAGGGAATTCGCGAACGGTTCCGAATGGTTTTCCTGGTCCTATTTCTTCTTGTATCACAGTCGATCTGGCCCGCAAAGGCATACCGTCCTCGGAGTAGCTATGGGGAAACTTTCACCCGACTTCTCGAGCTCAGCTTTCCAAAACATTTTCGTTCCGAATAGCTTTGGAAGAGACCCGAAATCAATTTTGTACCGTTTTTGGTAGTTTGTTTTAATTTGTATTTCTCTCATAAACTCAATGAAATATGATAAATTTTCAAAACTGCCTGTGATAGATTTTCTTATTATCCAATATTCCTGATTTTTTTAGGTTTAGTTTCGAATATCGATTCGTAGGGAGGAATTTATCTTTAAAATTAAATATTAATTTTTTTTTTTATGAAATAGTGAATTTCATTTCGTAGTTCTTTAGCGCAAAAATTAGTAGCGCAAAAGTCATGGCTCTAGTGCTTCCTATTTTAACTTAATTTTTTAGTGTTTTATCTTTCATGTTTAATATCCGAAGGTGGATTTACATCGCGTTCGCGGACAGCATGTCTCAGGCACTCTTCGGTTAATCATAATAAGAAAAGAATTCGAAAAGATAATTTGTCTTTTGAGTTAGCTAATATAAGGTTCTATACATTCTTTTAGCTTGTTTCTGACAGTGCTTATGTCTAGAATAAGGTAAATAAAAAGCTAAAAAAATTCGCTAGATCTACGTCAGCAGTCTTTATAATCAAAATCGTAGTATAAAGCTGCGAAGGTCCGGTCGTCCATCTTTGTTCTCTCAATTTCGCGTTTTAATGTAAACCTACAAAATATCTGTTTATAGTAAGCCTGTACGCCAAAGATCGGGGAATTATTAGTTGGTCACGTGGTTCGTCGCCAATTGATGAAAAAAAGTTGACTTTAAGCATGTCACATACTTGTAATAAAAGAAAAACTGACAATACTGTTTATTGACGAATTTATAAATGGAAATGCAAAAAGAGGTTTCATAATATTAATACTTAAAGAAAGTTGATGAAATGTCCTCAACGTCCACCACTCTGTAGACTGTAGACAAAAAGAAATTTTGAGACTCAAGTTGGATTTACTTAATATTCAAATAAATAATTTAAACTAATGAAAACAGTCTACCAAGGTAATATGGACATACTTCTTTTATATTCAATAATAAATCTTTGTCGGGAATTGCAATGGAATAGAAATGATAATGGTGGATTCCCAAGGTAATCCTTACTATAGCTGTCCATTATTGGTATGTAGTTGAATGCGACTTAGTACGTTTTACAATTTAAAATTGTAGAAAATCGTTTTTAACAACCTTATTGATTTTTATGTTATTTAATCATGATCATTAGTTAAACAATTAAGTTATAATTTTTAAACTAATTAATTAGAAAATAAAAGATTCGACATAGGCCGGGAATCGAACCTAGGTCCTCTGCATTAATTAATTTTTAAAACGATTAACAATTCAAAGTGTGGATAATATTTTAGGCAAGGCCTTCCCCTCTTTTACTCTTGTGTTAAATGATTTACGCAGCAATGAATGAGTATGCGGGTACGGGTACGAACAGCCTTTCTCGGTCATCTTTGGGTAATACAATAGAAAGATCGGGCACTTCGGATGTTCAGGTACGTGGTCGGAACGGTGTGCGGGTACATACGTATCTGTGCAACTACATTCTAATAATGTGTGTTCTCTTACTGATACCTACCTTACTAACCTATATACAGCCTTTAATGTGGCCTTTCTAGGTTTTTTGAGAGTGTTACCTTATCTATTACTTTGGATCATGTGTATACACGTGCACATTTCTCGGTCTTTGTCCTCTGCACCTGTCTTCCGCGTCCTTCCTTAACACCCCACGGTCCACGAATTGGATAATGGCATTATAACAATACCTCCTCGAAGTCACTCACTTGTCTTATCAATGTCAAGAAAGGGAGCCACGAAACAATTGTGCGTTGTCAACATGGGGGGATTAGTTCGCGGACATAAGCAATTTTACTCCAGGACAAATTATGTTCCGCGCTGGTAACTACCCATTCCTTGTTCCCTCGATGTGGGATCCGAGTCCGCAATTATATTTAACTGTTCAGAGGATGATTTAGATGTTAGGAAGGGTGTGCCATTGTTCCAGTAACATGAATCCGGCGTTGAACGTCACAGCCCTAACTTCGTGGAATGAGTGTATAGCAACGTCAAAATAAATTAACTACTGTAAACTACTCCAGTTATTTTCATATTTCTTTAAAAAAAAAAAAAAAATCATTTTAAAACAAATTTTACCTTCGTTTTATTTCAAAACCATATCTAATCTTTGATTTATATTCACTAGAAAAAAAAAAAGGAAGGAAATTGATCCGTAATGGAGATGTTTTCCACGGCTCTATAAGAAAAGTGTAAATGTAGTGACCAAAAAATTAACCTGTAGGCTATTGTTTTAACAAAAAAGAAATTGAGAGAGGGGACAATTACATTGATTGTCCCAATCTGTTGGACCGGCTTCCTTCTGGTGAAAAAAACAAAAGTGTTGCGGTCCAAGCAGTTTATTTTTTTAGGTCAAGCCAGGTCAATTTTGGCCATTTTTTTAATTTTTGGTTTTAAATTAAAACCAAACCGCTGCTTTATACTCAATCTTTCTCAAATATATTTTTCATTATATATTTTTATTCCTTCATTCGTTTTTAAATATTTTTTTAGGACCTTTGCTTCTTAGATTATATTCGACACAATAAAATAATGTATTGTTCAATGTAGTTGAAAATTACTGATTAATAATAATACCGACGATTGTAAATGTGGAATTATTTTTTTTCGGCTACTGCTGGATGTCACAATTTGCTACTTCGGCATAATTTATTTTGAGACTCATTGGTGTTGGCCCTGAGCCATGGAGGATTTCCCTTGTCAAAACACGGCATAATTTATCGTCAAACAATTATGTTATTTTACAACATATATTATATACTAAATCACCACGCGTCCAAATAGTTTTAATGATTGTAAAATAGTGGCTCTTTGTGTCCCTCTGTATAAGTATGTTAGGAGTCTAGCTCAAGAACGGAAATATTCAGGAAACTGAAATAGCGTATTGAAGGTAGATTATTGGCCTGGGATGTATTCCTTACGAACAAAATCAATTAATATACAAAGAGGGCTTTAGAGTCTTGGAGTAAAGTTTAAATAAACAAATTTAAATCAAACAAAAACCTACAAAAAATTAAGGAAGCTCTAGTGTAAACAATAAAAGAATAAATGAACGTTAATTATTCAATTAAATAAAAAGAAACTAGTTTTCACATATAATCATACATACACATTTACAAACTTATTTACATATAGGCTAAGGAGCATCAATATTTTCCAAGAAAACCAAAAAAAAAAAATAATAATAATAAACAATAAATAATAGCTTCTATTGGTTTAAAAAATTATATAATAGGAAATGTCAATTTAAATTGTTTTGTTCGTTTTGGTTTGGTGAGGGCTATGAAGTGATGATATAGGCGGGATTTAAAGGTGGAATTACGGATGAAAGGGGGAATAGAATTCCATAGGGGTGAGGACCGGATAATGAAAGATTGTCAAAAGCTAATGTTGGGTGGGCCGGAGTATATAGATCTCAAGACCTAGAGCTGGTATAATATTTTATTTAAGTTTAAATTTCTCTAATTACCTTGATACATTTTTATATCAGTGAAGTTTTATTTTCCTTGATATAGAATAATGGTGCTTAAATGCAAAATTTGAAAAATCCGCCTAAAGGACCTCTACTTTTGATCACTTGAATAACCGTAGTAATGTATATTTTATACAAATGAAATGATTTTGTATACAATTGTATCTTATGATTGAAATGATAAGATTTTATTATTAAAAGCAGATTTACTCTAATTCACTGTATGTCTTTTTCTACATCCTTTTAAAGGGTGTATTAAATTTTTTTCTGTTATCTTCAATACATTTTTTTACATGTTATCTCTATCTTTAGATTTTGTATTTTTACACTCTTATTACATTTACATACATACTTGCAACATTTAATATAATTATTATTAGATTATTTTTGTTTAATAATTGTTTAATAATATGTATATGTATTAGAATAGTGAGGAGTGGCGGTCAAAAAACTACAGATAATATTAAACTATTTTATTGAAGCCTGCCAAGCATTTCTTTGCAATGATACGAAGGTTACCTCTAATTTTAAACAAGCTCAAACATCTTTGCTTATGGATTTACTTACGTCAAATAGCGCGCATTTATTTCTGATTGATTCTTGTCCATTTTTGTTTAATTTTTTTTTTTTTCAATTTTACTTGTAGAGTTAAAATTTTACTATGAATACTATATTTTTTTTAAATTCAAATCGAAAGATATTCATAAAAATATGTATAAAACATCTATTAATAATAAAATGTAGGTTTTCCAGGGAAAATTAATCGAAATATGTGTTTTTAGCATTTTATTCAATTGAAAACCGGTGCATAACATCCAAAGAATAATATTTGCATTCACAGAATTTTTCTAACAATAAATCGAATACACGTAACAAAATTAAGGATTCCAGAAATATGGTTTTAGCCAAAACCTAGTTTGAAGATAAATTTTTTGGGCTAAGTGGGATTCATGTAATATAAAACTAAAGACTTAAAATAAAAAAATAATAACATCTAATGAACGAAGCCACAAGGTACAATGGAGAGATATTATAGAAAAATCTACTACGCAATAATAGTTTTATTTAATGTTTATATTTTTTTTAATTGAAAATAACCACTTCTTTCTTTGACAATCAACAAAATTAAAAAGAAAAAATCAGAAATACCTTGACTTACCGAAATAATGCAAAGGATTATTGATTTTTTCCCTTTAATTTAGTTATCCGTTGATATTAAAATTTAGTTATCTATTTAAAATTATATTTCAATTCAAGGTAAGGTTTTTGTTGAATATTGTGTGATTAGAGCACTGCGAATCAATTAGAGCTATATAATTACCGGAAATTGTTTTTTTTTTTTTTTTTCTTTTTTTAAGGCATCGAAATTAAATTGAAATGTGATAATTTTGATTGTCTCAGTAAGTAAAAGTAAGGCTTTATCTACTATCAATAATTTTGAGCATATTTCCGTTCGGGATGTGTTGTCAACAGTTTCCTTAATATCTTTTGTTAGTATTGTTGTCATTTTTTTTATTTAAGTAAGGTCACCTTAGCCTTTATGATATGACTATTTGCGGAGGGGAAGCCCATTATCCACTCTATTCTTACTTTGATAGGTTAGGACGAGAGAGCGTGTCGAGATGGTTTGAAAGGCGTGATCAAGGTTCTCGCTTCTTGGATTTTTAGAAGATGTCTTTCGCAACGCTCTCTCATTGTCCCTTCGCTGATATCCTGAATCAGCTATTTTAAAAAAAGGCTTTATTGTACCATATTGAGAATTAACTGGTGATGAAATTACTTATTATGATGAACACATGTTTTGTACGTCACTGAATGCGTTCTCAATTAACGACTTAAAGTCGAGCATTAGCTTTTGATATTATTAGGCTTAAATGAGATTATATTGTCCAATATATTATCAAGGGCTTAGAGTTGTAATATAAATCAAACAATTTACATTCATTTATTAATAATTGTTGTGTTTTTTATTATTTATTTTAAGAACTCTTTTATTATAACCCAGCAGTTTTTCTTATTCATTTGTCTTGGAGTTCCTCCCGTTCCAACCCTAAGGCCCGATGCACACGGACGACACTTTTCTGCGATCCGGACTATAAGCCAGGTCAGGGGTACCTGGAGTATAAGGCCCGATGCACACGGACGACACTTTTCTGCGATGCGGACTATAAGCCAGGTCAGGAGTACCTGGAGTACAATGGACCGACTGGATTTACCATTGTACTCCAGGTACCCCTGACCTGGCTTATAGTCCGCATCGCAGAAAAGTGTCGTCCGTGTGCATCGGGCCTAATGGTAAATCCGATCGGTCCATTATACTCCAGGTACCCCTGACCTGGCTTATAGTCCGCATCGCAGAAAAGTGTCGTCCGTGTGCACCGGGCCTTAACCTTCCAGAAGTCTTGGTTTAATCATAAACGCTGCTATTTTTCTATAAATTTCACTGAAGATGATCCGAAAAAATCTGAGAAGAATCACCTATAACTTTCTCCTAACCTAGTGGTTCTCGAACTTATATTGCGAGATCTTTTATATCACTTCTACTTTTAAATTATGTTACACGCTCAAAGCTGATTCCTATTGAGTAAACGGTTTCAATCTTGAAATAATTTATTTTTTTAATAACTAAGCTTTGTGGCACTCACCCAAAACCCGTTATGTGAACCACTGCCGTAATACATAACTGTCATTGTAGCATTATTGGAGAGTAGATTCTTCACTATTCACAGCACATACATAGCATTATTTTTTGTCCAAAATGTAACTTCACCATATTTATTTAAAATGGATCAAAAATAAGACCGAAAACCTGACAGGGACAAGATATGTTATATTGATATGGGAATATTCGATAAGCGTTGTATGCATTAATAGCACTATTAAAAAATATTGAGAAGCTTACTTAAAAACCTCTCGTAGGAAATATAAACACCTGATTATCCCTTCCCGAATATTTTAGCTGGAGTGAAGCATAAGAGTATATCGATACCCTATGGTGGCTGACACCAGCCGGCTGGGACATGGTTTTTTTCCCTTCCGGGCTTTCAGTGTTGCGGGGTCGGTGTACCTGACACGGACAAGATAAGTTACATTGCCGTCCTATGGTAATATTCGATACAAGATGGATTTCCCACTCTTCACGCTTCTTAGTGCATCAATTTTCCTAAATAACTTGCCTAGTTAAATCGGAGATTGGCGTACTATTAAGGGAGGAACTCTTGTCGAAAGATATGCCCATCCGAGCGATAGGGAGGGTGTCATCGGGGTTGAGGAGTTGATTTGCTCCCCCACCCTCCCCATGTTATCTTCCATTACTATATCCCCTCCATTTTTCAATTTTCGTTTACGTCATTGAGCCCGTTACAGAATTTTTTTCCTAGAAGAATACTCTAACGGTCCGAATCGATAATTGTAAAAAAATTATGGAATAGAGATGTTTATTTAGTTCCGTTTAGATGTTATTCGATTTCCGATATTGAGTTGTTTCTTTTATATAAATATAATGTTTGTTTTCTCGTGCTATTTACACCTCCAAACCATTGATTGTTCGACATGAACTGCAAACGAGAACCTACTCTTTCTTAGCAATATCCTTTCTATCTGGATTTGTACTCTCACTCCACGAATGTTCTTGTTCATGAGCGCGTCACCTTTACGAGGTCTACAGGTGCAAGACGTTTCTGTATTGGATAGTAAAAAGCGTGTTGGTGCAGCTGCGTCCAATCAAGACGAGTATTGTAATCATCCTCCCTTTTTCCCCGCCCCCCCCCTCCCCACAGACAGCTGATATCTTAAGTGATTGCATGACATATTACCTTACGTTATAAACTTCTTAAGCTTCACTGCCAACTGTATAAGGCTTTTTTTAATAGACCTATATCTTCAAATGTCCCCTCAATAATGATAGACTGCTCCACGGCCGAATGCCGGTAATTTGGTCCGTTGGTGTTTCAATATGGAATGATTCCTGCCGAGTTTGATTGTGTCTCTGAATTCCGTGTTGTAGAAGTTTTTTATTTTTTGCTATCCCCTGCTTGCTCAAATGTATTCATGTGATGAATAACTTAATTCTTGTTACGCTATGCGGTCGTGATGTATTCCATTATTTATGCTTGTGATTTATTTAAATTTTAAAGCGATCTGTGAACTTTCACGCCGGAACATTATTAATATGAAATCGGAATCTCTGGTGCTTTGTGAGATCCCGCTTACTAAGTAGTTGTTTTAAAGTTACCTTTTTTTTTTAAAGTAAATTCGTAAGTGGGTGTATTATTATTAATGCTCTACATAATAATATTAATAGCAGATGATACTCTATAACATTATTATACTCCAAGTTCTAAATAATTGGAACTAATGACCAAGATAATAATTTCTATAAATTCGGAGAAACCTCTCAACAACAGATTCATCTGTTGGAGAATGATCTCTCATACAACAGATTTTAAATGGATATACGTAAATGGATCTTTGGATTATATAAAGGTAACAACAGCAACACCACACTACAACGCGATTTATTCTTAAATTTACCCACAGTTTTTGATTGAAAAAAATTTGGATGCTTCGTTAAAAATGGCTTTCAGTTCCGATATTTCCTTGGACTTCGGTAGAAGGGAGTTTTATTATTATTTGTTGGAGAGTTTGTGTGAACAGGGAGAGGGCTCAATGCATTACAATTTTTTTTAAAAACATTAATATCTCAAAAACAGTTTAATTAAATTGAGAATGCTTCTGAACTTTCATTTATTGTCAACATTGTTTAAAGCGTGCCTGTAATTTTATTTTTACGAATTAAGACTCGCATAGAAAACAGATGCTGAGCCTCAATTCATTTAAAGGTGTCAATTTATGTTCACAGAAAGAAAAAAAAATCCTTTTTCCTCTTCTCACTCCCTCTCCTCTTTGCAATAACTTATTGAGGGGAAAAACACCTCTTAGTTTTATTATTATACGAAACAGAATCATCGGTGTAGACACGAAAATTCGTCCCGCCCTGGAGGGTGAGATATTTCTTTGGAAGAGAAACAAAAACGAATGAAAAAGACCATAAAGAAGAAGAGATGACTTAAGAGCTTGGATAAGAAGAAATTTTCTGAAATAAAAGAAGGATGCTAATGGAATTTGGAACGGGAGTGGGCTCGGAGCAGCTGCTAGTTGCCTTGGCCCTCCCCCCCCCCACCCTTCACCTCCCACCCCTTCACCCTTCAAGATAATTCTCCCCTCTCTGATATATTAGCTCCAAGCATACTCACCTTGTCGCATTAACGGTTAGAACATCTTTTTCTAAATGACTCATACCGGCTAGGTACTTTCTTAATGAAAAAAGGGAGGAAAAAAGGAAGAAAAAATGATAGGGCTGAATATTGGTTGTTGCGCAACGCCTTGTTCAACCCACTCCTCGGTTATACTTTTGTTAGGCCCTGAAATTTTAACCCATAGTTCCACTGAAATCGTTTAGTGTGTCTCATTTAGTATTTTTTATCAATATTATATATATTATTTATAATATTGAAGGCTCATAAAAATAAATTACTGTTCCTTGATATTTCTAATGAAATATCAGTGATAAATTTCATATAGATATAAATAATATTTATACATAATGAAGCTATAAATAATATAATATTGATTTCGTATGCTAATTTTATTGAATTTAAGTCAGATTTATAGAGTTAGAATAATAATAAGTTTTTTCTTCTATTTATCGAAATAAACGTATGTATGTCCGCTTCCAGAATATTGTACTTATCAATATAATAAAAATATTAGTGTTCCTTATTTAAATCCTGGCAGTCATTTAATTTTAACTGATTTATATTTTTCCTTATGCAATTTTAGATTGACATTTGTCCTTTGAGTGATTCGATCTTTCAACGCTAATTGGCAAAACAACAAAAAGTGTAGCTTTATGTACTTAATAATCAAATGGGTAAATTCCGTTGAAGAAACAGGGTGTAAAAAGTAAGAGGTTATCTCATGAAAAGGAGATTATTAGCCATTAAAACCAGAAGACCTTTGGTAATAAAAAGTGCGTAATTATTTTTGCATTCATTCCGTTGCGAAATCAAGATAATTAATTTTATTATTATCTCGATTCCTCAATCTATCTAATTATTTTTCATTTTCAAGGTGAATCAAATCTTATCTATAAAAGAACAACAGTTGCACATATATATATACTTTCCATTAAATCATATGAATTTCTTTTCACATTGTGTGCATTATACTACTTATGCGTTATTCACAACAATATACAGGTATTTTTTAATTTTTTCAAGTAGTCTCAAACAAAGGAAATAAATTTAGAAACATTTTTATGTGTGCAGTCGGGAGTTTACCACTAATTTTGCAAAAAAAAATTCATTCTTCTTTGATTTCATTACTTATAGATTTTGGTTTATTATACTCAATAATAAAATTAGGTTAATTGATATTCAAGATTTTCAGTTCAAATTTTTTTATTATAAAAAGCCAACGTTTCGATCCCTATATGTGTATCATTATCAGGGATTCTGAGTCCAGAGTAATACAGAGATTCAGGCTCAGTCTGTGAATTACTCTGGACTCAGAAGCCCTGATCAAGATCCACATGTAAGGATCGAAACGTTGGCTTTTCAAAATAAAACAATTTTAACTGAAAATCCTGACTATTAATCATCCTATCGTAATTTAAAAATATTTATTTTCTCTAAACCACCATTAAATAAAGATTTTTAAATAATTAATCAAACATTTCTCAAATAAAATATATGAATACGTCATACACGTGGTGTATCGTAAAGAATAACAGTTGACTATTTTTTACCTCTAAATAATAAAATTACTGTATGAGATCAATCGTCGCCAGAAAAAAACCGTTATCCTCTCTCTTAAAATGCCTAGATACATTTATCAAAGACTCAAAACCATTCGATTACTTTTTTTTATTTCGTAAAAAAAAAATATAGTATTTTAAATTTTAATTTTTGTTAAAATGTTGTCCAGAAGCCACAAGTAACAAAATTATCACTACACTCATTAATAAACATACTATGGTAATCAATCTAAGCCAAAAAAAAATGTACATCTCTCTCAAAAGATTTCTAGATACTTATTAAAGACTCAAAAGCCTCCAATTTTTTTTTTCTTTTTTTCATATTTCGGTTTAATTCTTCATTTATTCATTAATTATGGATTTTGGTTTATTGTAATCAATAAGGAAACTAACATAAGTAAACAACCGTTACAAAAATAATTTAATTTTCCTTCTACAATTTTCAAAATATTTATTTAAGAAAAGCATCCGATTTTTTTCTGCATTTATTCTTTTTATTTCTTATTAAATGGTTATTCAGTGATTTCTGGTACTAAAATTATTACTTCTCATATATATATATATATATATATATATATATATATATAGAGAGAGAGAGAGAGAGAGAGAGAAAGAGAGAGAGAGAGAGCGAGAGAGAGACTGCGGATTCATATAAGCCTGCGTTGCTAAATGGACCTTATAATCTTTTATTTAATCACTAGATTTTAAGCAGTAAATAATATCTTTAAAAAAAATCATCTCACAGCCCCATTATCATATCCGTTTCTAGGAACACCTGTTCCTGTAAATCATATTTCAGATTTTATCCTCTAGACAGAATAGTAATTTTTTTTACTAAGACGAAATTCGGTCTATTGCCGTCGCATATCGGCCGAAACGGAGAAACAGAAAAGAAAGATGCTGTCAAGGAGTCTATTCATTAGACGGAATCTGAGTGCTGGATCAAGAGGAGGGGGGGGGGGGATCTCAACCAGCGGGACTCGATCAACACACATTAAATCTCGACATGGCCTCCCATCTCAGCGCTCAACAACGCTAGGATTAGGATTCCACCACAATCTCATTTAGAAGAGGTTTAGCTTCTCTAACAACACTGCTTCATTTCCAACAGTTCCCTAGGACAGTATTTGCCTGTAAATTCTTATACGGGATAACATCATCTTATTTTTTTATTATTTAGTTTCATTTGGAATATTTTAGTTTAGTTTGAAAAAGTCTCTTGATGAAAAACGTAAAATTCAATTCTTCTCTAATACTCCGAAGGATAAAACTTTTCCAAAACAATAAATAAACATTTAAAAAAATAAATTAAAACTAAAAATGAAATTATTAGATTCAATAATTTCATTGCAGAGGCCCAGATACCGGAAATGACTTCTCTTCATTTTAGAGAAGCGAAGATTGGTGTGTCGAATTTTCATATGCAAGCTGTACCTTTAGATAAACTTGTATGCTGGTAGAAAAGTTGGAATCTTTAGAGTATTCAAAAGACAGAAGGTCCTATTATGAAAGAAATGAAGGCTATCAATAAAATTAAGGGATTCCGTACTGCAGCTGTTAGAATATGTGAAAATATATTGTAACACTAACATGGGTTTAAATAATTTTTATTAGAAGAAAATTATAATTGATAACGCCATAAATAAACAATTAAAGCTCAAATTAATAACTTTACAAAAAGTAACTACTAGTTACTACAAAAGTAATCATATGCTTCGATGTACAGAGCTTTCGAAATGGAGCATTCTAGAAGGGCGTAGAACGTTCTCGTAAGATCCAGAACGTACTAAAACAACATCCTTTCCAAGAGCTAGTTGGTGATACTCAATCCACAAAAAAATCGAAACTTTGTGAAATTTCTTCTTACTGTTGAATGAATACGACTAAAAAATGATGACAAAAAAATTATTTACAAAAACTTAAAAATTCGTATTATGCTTCAGTCTTATGACAGCGAATGCGAACGTTTCAAAATCGAAACGGAAAAATTTAAAATAGAAGGTTTAAGGTTATTTTTAGATGATTCTTTTTAAAACCTTACCTTTCCTGTATTTAGGTTGGTCCTGAGTTGACTTCTTGTTACTCCACTCAGTCTTTGTAGGAACGTGGAGGGCGGTTTATTTACTCGCTATTGATTTTTAACTAGGAAAGTGGGACCAAAATTATTCTTTCGCTGGAAGGACAACGGGGAGGAGTTGAACTTAACTTGACTTAGCCAAAATAGCTTTCTCACGGCCTGTAATTTAAGAAGTGGCATAAGAGATATGAGACGTCCACCATGTCTAGGCGACCCTCTTTTCGAAGGATCGCCTTACTACTGTTGAGAAACTCAAATGTAAACTAGTACTCCACTTATGAAGGAAAATTTGAGAATACGGAAAGTTGGTAGGAGCGTATCCTATTAAAATGCGTATTAATCATCGTTAGGGGGGGCAAAGATGGGTGCAACTTGGGTGCATTGAAACTAGGCGCCAACAGTAATTAGCGCGAGGGAACAGAGTTATCACTTATGTGCTCCCGTTCCAATATTTCCTTCAAAACTCCTAAAACCGCCCCCCTTTCACCCCCCCCCCAACACTTCCCCACTGACTAATGGGCTATTTGCAAGTAGAGTTTAAGCTGAACAAATTAATCTCCGAGTTGGCTTCAGCAGTCCTACCTAGCTAACAGCCGTTCATCACGGTTCAAACCCAAGCCGGTTCGCACCCTCTTAAATCTCAATCTATTAATTATACATAGGATAAAACAAATCCGGAACACATTATGATTCGGGCGAAATTCCTATGTATAATTAATATCCGGCATGAACACGTTTTATTTTAAGCCATGAATGTACGCTATCCTATGCAAAACATCGCCTTTCCCCAATATAGAAAAAAATAAGGGGACGAATTGTTTACAAATTTAGACTTAGATATTAGATTCTTTTATATTCTCAGGATAAATAAGAAAGACGAATTTCAGTCAACAATTTGTTTCTTCATTTAAACAGGCTACGTTTCGAGCTAAACATGTGGGCTCATCAGTCCTAGGTCAGTGAGTCGTAGGGCGTTCTACAGAGACTCTGCCTTTCGATCAAAACGTTTACTGTTTAAAATTTACAAGCCTTCTATGTTCTCCACTTCTTCGAATCTTAACCATTCATAATTTCTAACTCATTCATTAAAATCAATTAATATTAACTCAGTTAATAAGAAATATATAAGACATTATTACATTTCCTATTGGTACATATTTACATCTTCATTGCTTGAATTTTTCCTTCACAAGCTATTAGAATCTTAGTTCTGGAGAAAAGTCAATTAATTGAGTAAATACATTTGAATAGACAAGAAATTGAGGAGTAAAATATGTTTTAATCCACCATAGATTGCCAAATTATCAACAAAAAATTATTTCTTATTGATAAATATAAATAATATTTCTTTTTCTAAGATCCTTTGCTTAAATAAAAAAAACAATGGTAAAAAAAAATACATATACCTATAAAATACACAACTGCAATGCCAATTCCGCATTAGAATATTAAATGGCAATGCAATTCATAGTGAAGAGGACAATGGAAAACCTGTAGGAAGTTGCAACAGTAAATAATAAATCACTACAGATTTATATTGTTATATATACGATTAATAACTTATTACTGTTTTATGGAAATTCGTATGAATATGCGGGTACTAACTGTGAGAGGTGTGGGAGGATCAGTGAAACCAACTAGCCTCGCTGCGTCTAACAAATGAATGAATCATTTGAAAAACTGCTCCAATGAAGACAAACCTAATGTCTTAACAAGCTCTAAAGTTATTGCAGCAAAAACAAGCAATTGACACCTCAAATATTTGCACTATACATCCGCATACACCCTGGCATTTCCTTAAATGATGAGTGTTACACACAACAATAAACAATTTTGAACTGCCAAAAACTTTCAGTATATATAAAAAAAGTAAAGGAATAGGTCCATTAAATACATTATTTCTTTTTTTTATTATATATATTATATATATTTTTGTTGGTACATGTAAATGCAATTTGAACTTCGTACAGGAAAGTATGAATATTTTTCAGCAGATAGCATTATATTACTATTTTAGCATTAATTTAACAACAACAATTTAAAATTATTTATTATCAATATTAGATTATAGAGGAATTAAGTTATTAATAATTTAAATAGATCGATACTATTGAATTTGGAGATTTATTGTATTCATATGTTAAATCGTATATCCTTATAATTAACAAGTATTAATTGTTTTTAATTTGGTGAATGCACAACTAAATAATTTCATGTATTTTTTTCTGTTTTTCGACTTTGGGCCTGGTATAGATTTGGATTGAATTTTATTCAAAGCAAACTACGATTTCGATGTGAAAAAAGTGGATAATATATAATGGATATTCTATCGAAAGTATGATAATAGCGTTCTGCCAGACTGAAGCTCATTAACGCAAACTATTATAATACGATGAAGATATTTTTTATTTATACTTGTTTTTTATTTCAATGACATGATGTGGCATCGTTGTCTCGACATCCGCGCGTCCGCCCGTTTATAAACTGACAATTAGTTCCGCTTCATTGTTCTCTCGTAAGGATAAAGAGGCATTAGAAAAAGGAAAAAAAAATTAAAATACCTTTGTTCTTAACTCTTGTTGAGGAGGACTATACATATACATATGTTTAAAGATATTGTAAACAAATTCTATTCTTCAAAGTATTAAAGAAGAATTAAATTATAAGTTTTTCATCGGCAGACTTTTTCAAACTAAACTAAAATGTTCAATAATTTATTGTTGAAGAGAAAAGATTTGGCTCCGCCGGGAATCGAACCCGGGTCTTCGATTCCCTTAATAAATTATTTAAATCGATTAAATAAATTATTTAAAATAATTTAAAAACAAGAGTGGTTATCCACGATAATGATTGAATTAATATAAAATGTTCAAACTAAACCCACGAAATCCAGCTTTCTTATTTGTTCGAAAAGATAATTCATGGTCGTAAAAATTTTCCCGATGTTAACAATAAGATTTATTCGGGAAATTTCAATTCCATTTGGTTCGGCATGAAGGCAAATTTTTTCTTCTTACTCTGGACTCAGAAGCCCTGATCCACAAGTTGGATCGAAACGTTAGCTTTTAAAAATAAAAAAGTTTTAACTGAAAATCTTGACAATCATTCAACCTATCGTAATGATAACCGAATAAAGAGTAGAAATGAGAAAAATAGTTTTGAATTAGGTATTAAAATATTTTTTTTTTTTTTAATATTTTTTGACGATATGTTTTACCGACCAGTAAACGCTAGAGTAGTAAAAAAAAAAATGAAAAGTAATACAAAACTAATAATGAGATCTTGGATATATAAAAATTAGGAAAGTTATATAATTCAAAATATACGTATATAATATATATATTTTTTATTTATCTCTTATTTTCAGTTGTTGTTATCTTGTTTTATACTTAGGCCTGATGAAGACCTGAATATCTGTAGGCGCAATATATCTTAATACGCATATAGTGTTGTTTTATTTAACAGCACCCCCAACTATTTCCATCACATAGATATCCTCTAGATTGCTTAGTATATAAGTTTAGGTGGCGTTTCTTACATAAATTACTGTTTAAACACTAGTTGCTGAATTAGTCTGACAAACTGCTATTTTCAATTAAACAGTCGTAGATGTTGTTTTAAATAGTCAATCTCTGATTATCCCCTAAGTTAGACTTGTAAGATAAGGTATGTTTAGCAAATTTATCTTTATTTATACATTTTGAACATTACGAAGTACCCATGGTAAATTACACTTTAGTTTACATAGCAAAAATAACCTATTGAAGATTGCGTGCACTAAGAGTTGACTGCTCTAACGATTAATTGTTTTCAGATTTATCCGATTTAAACGGCTTTTGACACGCTGAACACTTCTATAGGTATTTAAACTGATCACTGTCATTTAATCCAATTCGGTCTCTTTATAACTTAAAAAGAGTAGGATTTTTACCACCATATTCCGCATATAACTCAATTTTTATTGAAAGGTAACTTATATCTTTTAATCTTGGGCCCCATCGGCTAGGTCTGCATATCAATCAATGTATTAATTTTTTTCAGGCTTAATTATTTTAGGAGCCACGGATTCAAATCACAAAGTACCATAGAGTAAAAAAAAAAGTCGCAATTTCATGGCACTATAATGAACCATATTAAGTTACCACTTGCATCGATGTAATGCATGTTTACGGTACTGGGCTCTAGGCTTCGCCACAAGCTCTTAAGTCGACACAGATCAAGTGTCTTTGGCTGCATAATGTACACTATTAATTGTCACAACTAATTACTCCGTCAACGTTTCGAGGAATATAGGCAGTCTTAAGGACCTTTCTACTGATTATTGAATGTTATTTCTTGAGGCTCTTTTTAAATTATTTATAAGTTAATAACTATCCATATTCATTTTATAAATTCATCGGAGATTCATTATCTTTATAAACAATTTATTGTGGCCTCAAAAATGTGCAGTATTCGATGCAGTACCTTGAATTGTTTACACGACATTGATAGGATAGTGTTCTTGTAGGGTACACTTTCTATTCTGAAATTAAATGGTTTCTGCGATGTTAGTGATAAAACAATCAGAAAAAAAAGAATTAGTTATGATAACACTGGAACTGTACTGATAACATATTGCATTACGTATAAATCACAATTTTCACTGTGAATTGTACGCACGTCCTGTTAAACATATTATATAACTTCATCTAATCCTCTTGAAACTTCTATTGTTTTATTAAGGAGAAACGTGAATATATGAACTAGGTGAAAACAACTCAGAATCAATTATGAGAAAGTAGAAAATGGAAAGTTGATTATACAATTGCAGGGAAGCAACCATGTATTAACCTGAAAATAAGCTAATATATATGTGTTTTTTTCCGTGCCACGATTATCATAGTTCTTTGACAGAAAGTTATTTGGATGAATGAATGAATACATGCTTTATTTACACTAATATAAATAAAATACAATTATTCTCAATTGCAAATTAAAACAAAATGCAACTAGCTTAACAGACATAAATATTTTATTTTAAAAAGCGCAAAGAGACAATGACATTGACCCTTCTGTTGGAATGCACCATTTTCTATTTATTTGGGGGATCGCACTGTAAGATTTTTGAATTCTGAAATACCCATGACACTTTTGATATATCTGCCCATAGAGGTTTTAAGCTTTATTTGTATTGGGTGTTCCTTGAAGCTTCTACGAGGAGCCATAGTAATAATCGTTAACAGCTTCTTTTTTCTTGAGATGGCGAGCCTCAATTTTTTTACATTATTTTAATTTTTTAAATATATCATTTTTTTTTCGCGACACCCTCCTAAGACAAAAGCATGATGACAGCTGATGGGAGATCGCAAAGATTGAAGTGCGGTCGGCTAAGAAAGAACGGAAGAGGAAATTACTTAGCTAAATTACTTGCTTGCTCAGAAGATAAATAACCATCTCTCTCTCCTGGGGTGAAAATGAAGTCACTATATCAAGTCTCTGCTATATGTTTTCATTCTTTTTTATATCGCTTTAAAATATTTTATACTACATCTTTTAACCTCGTATGCTGTCTATTTAAATCCCTACAACGTATACTTGTATTTTCTATACTTTAAATAGCCTTGGGTGCAGATACCTATTTTTCTTCTATTTAATTTTATATGGTTACAGAAGTAATCAGTCATGTATATAAATTTATAAGATCTTACTTGTAAAATATTACTGGATCACAACGAATGGTATTTTTTTACAATATCTGAGTTAAATTATTTTTCTTATTTATTTAATTGAAATACGTTTCAGAAAGAAAAAAATAATTATTCAGCAAATAAAAATTAGGCCAAATTTCACAAAAACAGTTGCTCGGAGTTATTAGTGAGGGTTGTTATAAGATATGACTAACTGTTTTTTAGATTTTATTAGAATGGCGCCTCCAGCAACCAGTTTTTACTTTACATTGTAACAATAGTTTTTTTGCAATCACTCTATGAATAATCATATATAATGAATTTATGGCTTGAAGGCTTGAAAATGGCTCTAGGAGCCGAAACGTTGCCTTCCTAAATAAACTTGTATTGTTTTGGTGAAAATTGGCCTAACTTTTATTTATTTCATTATATTGAATTAATCACCAAATTTAAATAAGATAATTAGTAATTATTTAGTATCATATTAGAATCAATATTACAACGATTTTTTTTTTTTTTTTTGTCCTGTCTCTAAAACCTGTAACACGCACACATGCAATTAATGGAACGACAATGAATGATACTTTTTTACATTATGCTACAATTGGTATTTAAAGGCGGTTTATTTTTGATAATTATTTATGGTGCAATTTATCCTGTTATATTTATTGTAGCTCTTCAAACAGAAAACAAACAATGATACTACTTAAAATAGAACCACTACGCAAGTAATAGAAGGATACTCAATAATAGCTATTATCGGTTATTTTTCAGTTGTTTTATGTGAGTTGATACGTGTGATTTTTCTAGAAACCGTTTCACCTAATGTAACCTATGAAATTGCGTTTCATTAAACCATATGATCCATAAGTAACCTCTAAATAAGCATTATATCATTTTTTGTGGTCTTAAATCTTTCTTCGTAGCGAATTGGATAGTGTGGACAAATGCTTCCGTTCCTTTCAGGAACATGGAATTCTGCGGCACTTAAAACAATGTTCAAATTTACTTCAAATGTATATCCAATTTCCCTGTATTTGATGGAAAACCGTTGGTATAAGGCAAGGAACATGGTTTGAATGCTATGTAAGCTCATGTTAAATTATAGTATTTATGTTTTAGAAAATATTTTTTAAAAACGGTTAAATAATTTTCTTTTTTAAGGTTAAAAGAATATTTAGAAAAAAATTAATTATTTAGTATGTATAAAACAAATCAAGAACCTGTTTATCTGTACCTTATATCATCCTTGGTATTTGAAGGTAAATTTTAAGTCTTTATATCAGCATTTCAATTTGTATTTATTTTTCCACAAAAAATGTGAGAATTTGAAATTAAATATCACTCTAAAATCTTTTTTATATAACAGACAGAGGAGATTTAATAGTAGAGAATGCATATGATTGGTATAAAGTATATCCTTATGCACTTATTCTCTGGACAATATCCTTGATACCATTTAATTTATGTTTCCTGCTCCGTTCTTTTTACTCAGTCGGGAACGAGTTTGGCTTGAAGGGCTAGAAGTGGTTCCCTCTGGCATTGTCAATTTATATTTTTTATTAATATTATTTTTTGCTCTTATTTCCGTGCATTGAAAATTATTTTCTTTTTTTGTTTTTTGTTTTTTTTGTTCTCCCCATCTCTTTAATGAAAAAAGAATTATTCGATTATCGCCATTTGGTCAGGAGTTACAGATGTTTTGCCACTAAATGACAAAATTTTCCCACTGTACAGCGTTGCTTGTTGTATTTTTATTTTATTTTTTATTTTCACGAAGTTTGTTTTAAATATATTTTTTCCAAAAGAATTTCTCTTTATTACATTGTGCGTTCAGTTTGTAAACATAATTATGGATATGGATATAAGTTGACTTAAAATTCGTGTAAAAGTTCACTTTCAAACTTCATTAAATTGAGAAGACTACTTGAAAACATTGAGATCCCGAAATAGCCTTCGTGGTCCATCCTTCCGAAGGTTTGAGAGGGTGAATCCTCAACCAACCCCTCGAGACTCCAAATCCTTTTCTTATTCCATCCACGTATATCCGGCAATGGTGGTGGTGGGGGAGAGCTTTTTATAAAATCAGGTTCCAATTATATTCGTCCATGCTTTTAAAATTCATGCGTATACATTATAATACTCCCGAGGGACTCCCGTTGTTGGGAAAGTTGTCGAACACGTTCCCCTCAGTTTGTTCGTGTTCGTTGGGATCTCTTTGGCAAGATGCTCAGAAGTGATAAGACATCGGCAAGCAACTAGATCTGTTCTACTGCTCAGGTTTGGCGCCATGCCTCCGATTTATTACAGTCATATATTTTCTTAATATAAACACTTTTTTTTATACTTCAACTTCCTCTTCGTGTGTTTTATTAAGTGTATAAAATAAATATAGACCGAATTAATATTAAATAATTGCTAGCTTTTAGTCACATGTAATGGAGCTCATGTGTTTTATGATGTGGAAATGGATCAAATTTTTTTAAAGTTGTTGTTTATAGTTGGGCAGGTGTTTCCAAGGAGGCATTAATCATACTAATTAATATGCTTAATTATAATCTGATATGTTTAAATTATTCGCATATGTAAACTACTATAAATATCTCGCTTTCTATGCATCTAATTTTATGCACTTAATTTATAAGTTTTAGAATAATCTTACTCCTCAATATTTTTTGTTTCTAGGTGCTGAAGTGTTACTTTTTTAGTTTGTTATTTAATTTTATTGTGTTAATATCCAGTATTTTCCTGATTCCTTTGGCATCGTTTTCTTATATTCCATTTAATTTTAACGTTATATAAAACTAACTAAGCTCATTATACCACTGTGCATTTAAAAAAATTTCTCTGGTATTACGACGTACCCAACGTAAGTATAAATTTGAGTGTTACGGTTGTAATATTTTTCTCAAAAATCTTAAATAATTTTCTCACTTTTAAGAGCTTTCTAATTCTTGGTGCTGGTTCCAAGAACACCCCGATTATCATAAAAAAATTATTAATTTGAAATTTGACATTTTAATTTTATATTAATTTATAGAATTTTTCAATTTATGTTTGCTTTTGGTATATAAATATATTATTGTTTTCTCCAGATTTTATTCCCTATGGGACACAGGCTATGCCAAATTCCATATTCCTAAAATTGCATCAGTTTTTGAACGTAAATTTTTTATTGTTATTTAACGAAGTTTATATTTCCTTATAGTTTGTTGGAAACTTTGACTAAAAGAAAAAAAAAACTAACATATTTATGTACTTTCCCTCATTGATATCACCCAAAAAACATACGTTTTGTTGTTTTTACTTATTAGTAAAATATTATTACTTGGATTTCAACCTTACTAGAATAACGGACGGCTCTCAAAATCTGTCTTTTACATTTGTTCCTTTCTCGTTTTTAAAAATAACTCCTGGAATGTAAACAAAATTTACTCGACGAAAACAAAACGCGGTGTACCATATTGAGCGTGTTCTGATTTATTTACCTCATGCTTCAAATAAAAATCTAAATCAGGTATCTCCATTCAGTTGTCAGGAATTTTGTTGAATATTCATCTCGTCATTTGAATAAATGTTTGTGATTAAATATTGTTTGTTATTGTTAATCAACGCTATTGTTCATTTATTTGCAGGTGTTATCAGTTTCGTAATAATTACCA
Source organism: Aelia acuminata (assembly GCA_911387785.2). Taxonomy (NCBI): domain Eukaryota; kingdom Metazoa; phylum Arthropoda; class Insecta; order Hemiptera; family Pentatomidae; genus Aelia; species Aelia acuminata. The sequence goes on from OU426980.1 coordinate 4,383,036, forward strand.
AAACATTTATCACAATCGCTATATATATATATATATATATATATATATATATATATATATATATATATATATATATATACTCACACATACACATATTCTATTTTTATGTTGCATTTTTATTAATCAATATTCTATGTTTTATTACTTCTCCATGAATCAGTCTACCGTACTCATTTCTTATGTCTAACAGTAATTTAGATTTAATTTTCTTTATAATTTTAATTTATTACTTCCAATTTTATATTCTTTGTTCTTATCTGATTGATAACTCAACATTACTCCTACTTTGTTTCACCCTGTTAGTACCTGTTTTTTTTTTTTTTTTTTTTTTTTTTTTTTTTTTAGTAAGTCCTCATGAATTTGTAAATATTTTTTTAAATGTAGACAGTCATTGAATAATCTATTTTGATTTTTAATTATTTAATAGATCTCCATGTGTTAAGCTAGTAAAAATCGCTATGTTACTAAATTGTTCATTATCAAAAAATATGCTTTCATTTAATAAATGATTGTTATATTGGGTTATATTGTATATGGGGGGAAAGGGTCTCATAATTTATTCTGTGATGATGCCGAACATATTGTGTTTCCGCCCGGCATAACAGCTTATTTAGTCTTTTTCTTAGTTAGTTATTTTTTTTTTTTTTTTTTTAGTTAGTTATTAAGTTATTTTTCTTTTTAATGACTTCAATAATGATTATAATACATCACGTAATCGCCTTCGATACAGCCATCCTGAAATAGCCCAACCCCTCACAACAGAGAACTATCACTCCTGATTCAAATCAAAGTGTACCGGTAATTTCTCGCGTGTTCTCCCGATGCACAGTGGCTCCCAACACCGAAATCATCCGTTATTTTCGGCGTTGCGTGGAATTTTCGAATTCCGTGGGTGGCTCGGATCCGGTGGAGAGGTGTAGATGATTTGAGTTTTAGAAGCAAGTTGATGTTGAATGTTGTTGGGGCAAGAGGCAGCTGGGAGGTTGGCGTGAGCTCGGGTCATTACCTTCGGCTAAACACTGCTGATTATTCCGCGTCAACGCATAATCGCCGCTAGCTTTGGGTGGGGGACCAGTGTAGATCTACCCGATAAGAAAATTGAACGAATTACAAATTGTTAAATTTTTCCCCCTGACTTCCCATACATCTTGCCTGTTTTTAATGGTTTTTTTTTAATATAAGTTTTCTGGGAATTTCGTTACCGTTAGTGTTTGAAAAATCTTTTCTGAAAAACTAAGAATAAATGATAAATAAAAGGAAATTTTGAGAATATTGGTAAATAAATATAATTAAATGTTCACTTTTTTATAATGCACGAGATGAATAGGGTTTGGAATAATAGGATTTTAGTGTCCTCTGGTCGGAACGACTATAAAGCAACTTTAATCTCTTTGAAACATTTGCTTCAATCGTGGGCCCTCCGCTTAGTAACAGATGTCAAGTATCCCGTCATGTACTAGAGCTGGTCTAGCCACTAAAATTAATGATAAATACAAGGTGTAAATAATTTCTATTCAATACTTTGATTATTACTCATCAATTTAACATTAATGATGAATTTGAATGAAGAATATTTAAGATAGGTTGAATGATTGTCAGGATTTTTAGTTAAAACTTTTTTATTTACTCCTACCATCCACGCCTTCGTTTCACTACTGAATTGGAAACCAATTGTACCCTTCAATTCCTAGACATTTCCATCACTAAAAATCCAGATAATTCCATATCCACGAATTGGTACGCCAAACCCACTTATTCTGGCCGACTCCTCAACTATTTTTCCCAACGTCCACATCACAAAAAAATCAACGTCGCAAAAAACCTTAGCCTGACCTTGTCCGATCCACAATTTCATAGTCATAACAAAACCCGCCTGAAAAATATCTTAAAATCTAATGTTATTTATTCATGGTCGTTGGTTATACAATTTTTAAACTATTTAATTAGAAGATAAAAGATTCGACCACGGCCGGGAATCGAACCCAGGTCCACCGCATATACGTTGCGGCGCTCTTACCACTGAGCTAACCGTGAGTCCGTTCCGATCGTGATTGAATCTTTCTCTTGCGGAGGACCTGGGTTCGATTCCCGGCCGTGGTCGAATCTTTTATCTTCTAATTAAATAGTTTAAAATCTAATGATTTTCCCGAGTACTTGATAAAAACACTGATCATTAACAATGCTAAAACTCACAATTTTTCTAACAACTCATCAGAACCTCTCATCTCTACTTTCCAATACAGATCTATGCCATATATCCCCTTTCTCTCCAAAAGACATTAAAAATCCTTCTCATCCAGTTTCCCACACATAAGCTTAGTATTAAAAAATAACAACAAATTAAAAAATCTGTATACCAAACTGGACCCGGTACCTCTCCTAAACAAGTGCAATGTAGTTTATCGTATCCAGTGCTCCACGCTTAATTGCACCAGTTGATGTATCGGTAAAACCAAAAATTATTTTAAAAAACGGATTTCCCAACATAAATACAGTATATCCCTGCGTAATTCGTTAACGTCTAACTTAGCAGAACATGCCATCGCCCACAACCATTCCTTTGACTTTGAGAACCACTTCATATTAGCTACTGTGCCAAACCACGATAAACGATTCCTCTCAGAATTCATTTTCATCCATCTGAAAAAAAAAATAACCCTGTAAATCAGAAAACAGATTAAGAGATAATATCATCCACTTGATGGTGTGGCTTTGAGAAATGGCATTTAACAAAACACGTCAATTTCTAATTAAAATAAGTTGGTAAGTGAAACTTGCGTGTTGCGCGCATCATACCTTTTTTTTCTATATGAATACCCCCTAGCCAGGCCATTGTTCCGTAATCCAGTTTTGAATATAAGAAAAATCCAAGTAAAAGATCTCATTATTTAATCCGAAGTTATACAAGGGCAAACTTAATCGGCTTAAGTATTTGTTATCCAACAAAGGGGCTACTTAACTAGTTAGAAAACTCGGTTAGAGAAGAGCTTTAAAAACTCCGGAGGGGATTGAAGTGCTGAGGGAAATTAATTTTTAATTTATGCATATTTATTCAAATGGAGTCTTCCTCAATGGTAATTAATCTCTATTAAGTTAGGACTGAAAAAAGAAGAGGAAGCGTTTAAGGGAAAACACAGAATCGTCATTCGTTAAGTCGGATTTAGGCCGGGGTTCACTAGTTGTTTAAAAACGTCTAGGTTTTAGACTTCTGCCATTAGAAGCACTAGGATTAGAGTTTTGAATTTTAAAAATTTAAAGAAACGACTTAATATTTATATAAATTGTCTATTGAAACTTTAGGAGTTTCTACTCCCCCCTTGCCCTACTCAGGTATGAAACTCAGTAAAAGGGCTAAGTAAACCCTCCCCCATACAAAAGGGAACCGAATCCACATTTTCAGGCTCTTTCAGTTCACTTAAATTATTTTCAAATTCTAAATCTAATAATATATTATACTACTTGCTCATTGCACAAAAAAGCTGAGTAGGTTCTCATTATTGATAACATCTATTTAGTTTATTGAATAGCCGCAAGCAGTTGCCACTATTTTGGTATTATTGATGGAATTTCAATCCTAGATAATTAAAGCTCATTTTATACTCTTCAAAATTTTTAAAAATCGTGCCGTGAAAAGTTAGGAAAGTGGACTTAACTTTTTATTCAATGGGATTATATATTTACGTTTATTACTAATATCATCTGTATCTTAATGTTTTAAATTATTGATAACGGAGGATAATATTATCTATTGATTTTTTTTTAAAGTTTTATATGTTATAAGTTCTTCTTCGGAAATACATGTATATATATATATATATATATATATATATATATATATGTTCGTATAAAGGGGCTTGAGAGTAGAAACACGCGTGTAATGTGAAACATCCAATGCCAGTAGGCTTGCTAATTTATGCGGTTTAATGTAATAACCATGTTATTGTGCTCATATAATATATATGTGGTGTGTGTGTGTGGATAGTTGTTATAGTTTCTCATTAAGCTGGTTATACTTGGCGGGTAATACTTTTAATCATTAAAGATTTAGATTTCGACCTGTGTTTATTTTTGTAGCATTGGAATTTTTATTTTTTTGTTTTTATTTATTTATTTTTTTTTTTTATTGTATAGGGTTAAACTATCGGTAAATCCTTGGAGAAAAAAGAAACAGTATATTTAAAAAAATAAATATAGTTACCACATATTTACTTTCCCCTGCATATGTATATTTATAATCTGTGTGTGTGTAAATTTTCTTAATATAAATAATAGCGCGAGAAAAACAAGACCTAAAGTAATAGTTTACCATTTTGAAGTTTCCGTTGAGATGCTGCCATAAATACTGTCATAATTTACTTCACAAGTCCATCTGCACCAAGAATAGCCGTGTTCGTCATGTTTTAACCGAAACGCAATCAACTCCAAAATATTTTTTAAAAACTATGTTATTGTGTTGTACATTAAGTTAGTGCGAAATTGTTACAATAAATACTATGAGAGAATTTTTTCATGAGTTAAAATTTAAGAAATTAAATTTTAAAAGAAGAAGTTAAATTTTTCCTTTTTGTAGTTTTGATGCTTTAATAAAAAAAAATTAAACTTCAGCAACATTTAAATAAAATGAAGTTGACTGACTGAAGTTAATATAAAGAAATATTAAGATTACTTTAAACTTTTTATACCTTATTCATCCATAGTAGTCTATAAACTTCCTCATAATTTGAAGATTATTATCAAGTTGTACCTAAATTAAGATGGAATAGAGATCTAAGGGTGCACGATTCCAAGCTAGAAGATCTTTAACAGAATACCTTAATACGTATCATGATTCAGAATAAAGAAATTATATATCAATATATATTATAACGCCATATATTATTTCTATGAGTTATTAGACAATATATTTGGTACGCTTCTTCATCCATAGTTATTTCTAGGAAGACTGGTCTTCTGGGCAGTGTGCCAAAAGCTTTTTCCTAGACAGAGTGCTCTTCAAGTTTATGAAATCCATTTAAATCAGAGTCCTTCTATGAATAATCATCGACATTTTATAGATTAATATTTTCTTTAATCATAACTGCGTTGCATGTTATGAGCAAAATTTTATAAACGGGCTACCTGCGAGTTCAATAGAAATAACTGAACAGCTATAAATGACTAAAAACTTATTTCTTCTATTCAATAAAAGTAAAAAAATAGTGCTAATTACTTTAATATTGTTATTCAACAAACAAGACCTACGGATTGAAGTTTTTGATCTATGGTTCCAAATAAATAGAAATGATTATTTTGTTAATTCTATAGTCAACTCTTTGTAATACAGACTTTTGACTTCTGATATTTGGAAATACTGGAATTAGTTGCTTTTCTTTTCCAGCATGATTAGGTAGGCTATATATATATATATATATATATATATATATATATATATATATATATATATATATATATATATATATATACAGGGTGTCCCAGATGAGATAGGCATAGTTATTTTAAATCCACTTTCAGTGGGCCTTATAACGCGCAAAACACAAAACAAAAGTTAAATTTTTAATAGTTTTTGAAAATTCCTCACTCCTCACTGGAACACGCTGAAAGCCGTCAAATTTCCTAAAGCTGCGGAATTTAGTTAGCTTTTTATTGGTGTAACCTATGCTACAATTACATTTCACCTTTTTAAGTCTAAAAGAAGTTTTTCTGGTAAAAAAACACGCTAGAGAATAAATACTTGATTGCTCCACGTACCTACTAGAAAAAACTTGATCGAATAAAAGTATCAGTTATTTTATCTCTTGTCGATATGCATGCGGTGTAAAGATTTGTTAAGGTGGCAAGCCCTCCCCCCCCCCCCCAACCAAAAAAAATAAAAATAATCATATTTATAGGGAGTTAGGGGGGGGGGGTGATCCAAATTCTTGCTGATTACCTAATGTTACATAAACGTACTTTTTTTTAATAGTAATAAAAAATAACAATTTAGGATTATTTGAAGAAATTGAATACACCAACAGAAAAATTACAATTCTGAAGTAATGGAGGACATTTTGAACACGCGCTGCAAAAATACATTTTAATGGTTCTATAATAAAAATAATAATAATAATCCTCGAATTTTTTTTTTTTTTATCTTCAACATTTTGTATGTAAAATTTTTCAAATTTTAGTAGATAAGAAGAAAAATATTTAATTTATTTTAAAGATAGTATTTTTTTAATTTAAACTAAGGAGTTTATTTTTTTTTTTTAATTTTAGATTATTATTACCCTTTTTACATTATTGAGAATTCATACATTGTTCTTTCTAGTCTTATAAAAGTGAAAAAAAAAAATTCTAACTCATGGGAAGTTTAGAAAGAGGAAAATTCTATTAATTTAGCGTAGTGAGTTTACAACTGACCACGCAAGAAGGACAATTTACTTTGCCTCGTTTTTCAAAATAATAACATCTAAGGCCCAAAAAGTGAAGTGCAATAGTATCATCACACCACTAAAAAAGCAAACTAAATTCCGCAGTTTTTAGGAAATTTAACGGCTTCTAGGGTGCTCCAGTGGGGAGTGAGGAATTTTCAAAAACTATTAAAAATTTAGGTTTTGTGTTTTGCGCGTTATAAGGCCCACTGAAAGTGGATTTAAAATCTAAATAGACCTATCTCATATTTTAGAAAATTTAATGCTGATTAAGAAAATATCGTCGTTTTTGTTTCTACGCTAAACCAAAGTAGAGAAAACTGCCATTTTTCAGAAAAAAAGTAAGGTTTTAAATTTTTAAACTATTTTATTAGAAGATAAAAGATTCGACCACGGCCGGGAATCGAACCCAGGTCCTCTGCATCCCAGGTACTTCGCTACAATTTGGCGAGACCTGAAGGGAGGGATCACAGAAGAGAAAGATTCGATCACGATCGGAACGGACTCACGGTTAGCTCAGTGGTAAGAGCGGTGCGACGTAGATGCAGAGGACCTGGGTTCGATTCCCGGCCGTGGTCGAATCTTTTATCTTCTAATAAAATAGTTTAAAAATTAAAAATTAATTATCTAACGATAACTAATTACTACATAACAACAGTAAGGTTTTAAAAATATAAACAAAAAATCTCCTTAACAGATTGAGATAGCAAACTCGTTTCTGCGCCATACTATCCCGTTTAGCATGCAGTATTACCTGATTATTTTTTGGGACATCTTGTATATATATATATATATATATATAGGGGGGGCACAATGCAACAGTCAGTGCATTGGGCGAACCAAAAGGTCTAGAGCAACCAAATTCAGACAACAAGCGGTAAGGGTGGCCAAACAAAGTCAGTTTATTGTCCCCTTTTGACATGTTTCGTGACTGACTTCACGTGCTGAAGTGCGGTTTTTTGTGTCATTCTATGAAAACTATTGAAATTTATTTTTAAAGGACAGACAAACTTATAATAAATGTTAGTACAGTTTGTGAAATACGTGTCAAAGATTAACAATGTTGATTTTTTTAGTTACATTGTGCTATTAGTTTTTGTTCCATTATTTACTTAGTATAGTTTATTTATTTTAATTTTTTATTACACCAAAATCAATCGATACCTCTCGCAATCGAACTTTTCTGATTTTCCTTTAATTTTTTTACGCACATGTGAACACATCTAGTTTCTTTTCCATAAAAGACCGGACCCCCCCCCCCCTCCCAACACAGTAAGATTACTTAGCAGCGTGTGGTGTTGGAGCCCACCGCTCAAAACCGAACCCTATTTCGGGTCCAGTCCAAGGGGAAACTCTCCGTTTGTGTATTCTCTTGGAAAGATCTTTCTCCAGTTTGTATCAGTTTATACCTAAGCCCTTCTCGCTCGCGTTCAACTCCTTGATCCTCTGCGAGTATTTGAAATTCATCTCTGGCCCATTTTTATCCGACTTTTGGGAGGATATCCAAATTGTTATTGAGTTGAGGATTACAGTAAGGAAGGCAGGAGACTAAACAAGCATGATAGATGTACATTTTTGAAGAGGAACATTTTTCATCAACAAAAAGTAACATGTGTATGCAGGATCAAGCTCAGATATGAGAGCCCAAGATTATTTTTTTTGCTTACCATGCCGATTGCTTGTATGTTGTTTATTGTCGCTTTTATCTCAAATTTGGAGATTATATTTACAATATTCAATAATAATAAAAGCTTTAATTTGATCCTTTAGAGAACCATAAGCTCCTCCCTTGGGAGGTTAGAGTTTATTTATATTTAGAAATTAAAATGAAATATTGTAACGTGAGATAAAAGCATTTGATTTTGTGTATAATTGAAAGGAGTTTTAGACTTTTTGTTGGAAGAGCTACCTAACTGTTCTGCACCTTTTAAAATCTTCCAGAATTTTCTACACCATTCCAGAATGTTCTATTTCGGACTGAATATAAGAAGCGATGGGCTGGATTCATAATCTTGCTCTAAAGATGGAATCATATAGTTAATTTTGTGTCACTGTATCGTTACAAGTAGTTACTTTTCCAACCATTGTTGATAATTTGAGTTTTTATTGCCTAGCGTTGTAATTATAATTTATTCTAATAAAAATTATTGAAAACCAGAATAGTGTTTCAATATTATCTATACATGTTTATCAGTTGAGTGGATAATTTAGTCTATTATAAAGACTTTTTAGAACCTTAAGGTGCCTTTACACCTTACGAACTTTACGAACCTTCGAACACCACCCTCGAACAACCTTCGTGAAGCCTTCACGTCGACTGCTCGGGTGTTCTAGGTACTTCATCTGTTTGCCTGGGTTCGGGGGTAGCGCTAGTGTCACTTTTGATTTGGGTTTTTCCTAAGTGACAGGAGTTGTTTGTAATGTAATTTGTGAAACGTTGTAAATCGTCTCCTATTTTTTATTTTTCAGATAATATAAAATATATTGCTAATGGAGATTTTTTCTTTATCATAAGCTAGCTTTGGGTGCGTCAGCCATATTGGTTCACTTAACCTCACGTGAAGTATAAATGGCTGTTCGCTTCACGTCGGTACGGCAAGGTTCGAAGGAGAACTTGTTCGAAGGTGAAGTTCGTAAGGTGTAAAGGCAGCTTTACTCCTGACCAAAGCCTCCCATTCTGCATTATTAGGTTTATGGAATTCCTCTGCATCAATCGTATTCTCATGGCATCTATTCTGTAACGGTTTTTGATCATCTTCAAACAAATCTGGCAATATGGTCAAGTCTACACCCCACTCACATTTTTGTAGTTGTGTTCTTAACGAAATATTTTTAATACCACTACTTTTTGCACTTTCTGGTGGTTAAATAATTATTTCGTTTAATTTTTACTATAGATTCCGCAAAATTAAAATTTTTAAACATGTTAACAGTACCATCTTTATTTTATTTTTAGAGGTAGCTGACTTAAAAAAAAAAAATAAATAAAAATAATTCTGTTGTATTTTTTCCATCCCATTTATTTTTATAAATCTTCTATTTATTTCTTCTTCATTATTTTCAAATGAGATGTATTGCCTTAAATAAATATATTGGCCTACAAAACTGCTGTCCAGGTTTCTAACTCTCGCTATTCCTTTCAGTGTGAGTTAGGAGTCTTTTTTTTTTACATTATTGATCTGCAACCTATTAGTGGTAAAGACAAAATTTTCTTTTATTATTATTAATTATTGCCATGGATTCAAATTTATTGAGTTCTGACTTCCATATATGCCCTCCAGTTCTGAAAATGGTCCGTTATATCGTTTTGTGGTGTAGAGCGTGACGCCTAAAGCGTGACGTTTTAATTTCAGTTTTGTTCAGATTGGTGTACTCGGACTCCGAAGAGAGAAGGTTGTTCCATATGAATCGGGTAACGGAGTAGTGGAGGAACATAAATGGGAGATCATTTCCAGATGATGTATTTGATCTATTATATATATCTCTCTTCAGATCTGTCCGTGATCCTCAGATTCTTCGAGCTCTTACTCATCAAGATACCGTACCGTTCCTCCTGTCAGAGGACAGGACCAACTTTAGGACATCCTCTGTGTCTTCTTAATATGATCAGATCCGGTTCAAATAATTTTTTCTCCCCCTTGGACGTTACATATACCTTATCGAAAAAATTTGAAATTTTTTTAACTTGGGACCTAGTCCGTTAATAATATCGACAATTATTGTCATTGTTGATGTCCTGATGTGTCTTTCGCTTCTCTATTGGCGTCGGTATATCATTTAACAGGACTTACCAAAATTGTGAGAGATGCTGACTTCAATTTGACTTTTTATATATATATATATATATATATATATATATATATATGTATATATATATTTATATATACTAGGAAGGCCAGGTTCCATGTGAGTACATTGAAATGAGAGTATTTTTAAACATAATATCTTAGAGATATTCGTTTAAATATTTTATCAGAATAAAAATTAGGTATTTTTAATTGCAATAATTAGCCCATTTCGCTCCATGGGTAGAAATAATGTAATGTTTTTTTATGTTAAAGTATGGCAAAAGTATATGATTGGTAAATTCAAAAATGATTGCCCTACCGATAACACTATTTTTCGGCTCCTCTGAGACATTAATAGGTGAAAAGTAAAAAAAAAAATTCTTCCAATGTTTTAATTTTTTTTTATTATTGCATTCCTTTATCTCGATTAGGGCACACAAACAATTTTAAACGTTAATTTTTTTTCATAATTTTCTTGAAACACTAATAATTTGGAGTGAATCTTTAAACTTCATATTTCTGGAACGTGCGTATTTGAAGTGTTCTAGTTCGCAAAAAACTAAAATAATTTAAACGAGCTTTGACATTTTTAAAAATACTTGAGACCTTATACCTTAATTAAAAAATGAAATTAAAAAAAAAATGTCATATCATAAAACGCATGTCTGGGACAAAATAATTGTACTTTCATGGCATGAAATTTCTATACTTTTAATTTATATGATTTCTTTTATTATTGGGAATTTTAATTTCGTAAAATATATATGTAGCTATAAATATATAGCTGCTTATTCTATTATATAGCTGCTATTCTCGTTTTTGTTTTGTAGATTTCATACATTAAACTTCCATTTTGTTTTTATCAGAATAAACCTTTGTCTCTCCTATTGCCACAAGGGAAGGCATAAATCGTTCGGCTGTTCAACTATTTTGTTCAGAATAAAGTTCCCAACCGACCTATATCCATGCGTTATTCATGTGGATTGATTTTATTAACTTTCTCGGGCAAACCCGGATAAAATTGTCTGGTTTGCTTCGATTATTTGTGCGAACATGGATTCTGTTTTAGTTATTTTCCTATTGAATATGCAACTGGCTGTGGTGTCAGTTCTTTAATGATTTAAAAAATTATTAGGATTGCGATTCATAGCTCGTGGCAGTGTTTCTTCTCGCATTTTCTGATCCGTGTGTGTATGTTAATCCCTGTGTTAGAATTGCAAAGCGTTTCATGTCTATGTATAGGTCAAAAGTTCATAATGAAATAGTTGTTTTAAATATCGTATCGGTTACTCCTCTCTGATCGACTATTTTTATAAATTAAATATTTTGCAATGTCGTATTTGTGAGATATTGCGTTAGTAATAAAATTCTGCGGTTATTCCTAAAGTAGTTACTTAGCTGGCAATAAGCATTGCAAATCGTACGTTTTCTAAAAAGAAGAAGAACCTCCTTACAGTGGTCGGGTCAGAGGAAGGGGTGCAAATGGTGAACCCCAGGCCAACGTGGTCTGCTTGTAAGTGCCCCCAATTACAAGTAAATGGGGTCGCTATACCCTGCAATGCCCATTCCCTGCAGAGGTACCGGCTGGTCTAAACTTCATTGGATGAGGTAAAAAAAAAGAGAGAGAGAGAGAGAGATAAAGGGCAGAATTGTTCTGTAACTGATTGCATTTAAAAATAAACTTGTTCGTGTATGTGTCATCCTGATTTTGTATTAATTGTGATAGGATCTGCGTGGTGTGGTATCGACCCATTCCGGTGGAGCGAGGACCCATCAAGCTCCCGATCGCGATCAACTCTAGGGACCGGAGTGTTCCCCCAGCCGAAGCCTCTTTTAGTCTGTTCCTACAGTTGTCACAGAGCTTAATGCTTGTTCTCTCTCCTCAGCCACATTGCAAAATTTATGAACTTATCCAACACACACACACTCTTACATTTAAAAATAATTAAATAATAATAATGTGGGTTTTAATTTCAAGTGTTCGAATTGTAGTCTCTATATAGGTATCTTCATTAAGCAAAATACGAGTTAGTTGAAATAAAAATTAAATTACCATTGTAAACAAGATTGCTCAGCGCTCTCGGATCGTATATTGTTTCCAGTCCAAACGTCGACTTAAACCACACTAATTTGCCATTATGACCATAAAGCAGAGGAGGAATGGCGCTCGGCTTTTTAATGATGGGGCTCAATTATGTTCGTTTTATTGATTGCAAACGGATGGGAAAAGGAATCCGTCTTACTGCCCTCGAACAAAAAAGGCCGAAGAGTCTGTTGTCGACTTTTTTTTTTTAATCCGTCGAGCACCGACACACTCCTTCCCGCACAACATTAAACATGTCGTGTACGACATAATTCTTCTTGTCGGCGGCATTCCATTCCTATTCGGATTCGGATTCCTGGATGTTGGTATGGAATCTTGGAATGTTATATGATATAACTACTAATTGTCAACTTTTTTTTTTAATATTCGTTATTCAGTCAGACAAGAGACATAAACTTTTCATTATCGTTATGATTGACGGGTTAGGATTCTCTCTCCGGAAGGAAACCGAAATGGAGAGATGATGGTGGAAGGACTGGAGTAAGGCCGAGGTGTTGCAGGGGGAATAACGGTTGGCATTGTATAGCTGCGGGCAACAAGCCTTCCCCTTCCACCGCCATCTTTCCTCCAGGATTCTCCAGTATTTCTTTTCTTTCTCCAGAGCTCATAATTAACTGTCAGACGGTACGGCAGTTTTATTCGTTATAATTTTTGTGGTATTCATTCCCTGAATAATAAAGCAGACCAAATGTAGGGAACTAAGCACTGATTTCACTTAAAATAAATCATTTAATCTCTAGATATTTGTTTTTATATATTTTTTTTTCGGTTCCTGAATTATTTAGCATCATATTTTAGATTTTCTCAACTAGGCACGTAAAAAACCTTTTTCTTATTTTTTTTTTACTTTTCCTTTACTCTTTATTCTCTCTCTCTCTCTCTCTCTCTCTCTCTCTCTCTCTCTCTCTCTCTCTCTCTCTCTCTCTCTCTCTTCTCTCTCTCTCTCTCTCTCTCTCTCCTCTCTCTCTCTCTCTCTCTCTCTCTCTCTCTCTCTCTCTCTCTCTCTCTCTCTCTCTCTCTCTCTCTCTCTCTCTCTCTCTCTCTCTCTCTCTCTCTCTCTCTAGTATATAAGTCTGTACTATAATGTAATCATTTTATTGAATGAATAAAATTGAAAAAATGAAATAATTTGCAAAAAATGTATCGATATATACCTGATGGCTATTAAAATAATGGCTTTAAATAATAATTTAAAATACCATAAACTTTATTAACTAATCATAACTATGCAAGTTATTACATAGCCATAACTTTATTAAAAAAAATCCTCTCTCTCTCCCTGTCTCTTTCGAGATTTCGATTAATCGTCACGAGATTAGAAATAAAAAAAAAAGAAACATTTTCCTTTTACTTTCTATGTGATATTTTTAAGAAAATTAACAAAAAACTAAATAAATTTACGTGGCCTACACTACGTACATAAAATATTTCTATTCATGTAATAAAAAAAGTTTTGAAAATGAAAACGTTTTTAATTTATGTTTAAACCAAAATTAGGGACATTGGACATGTATTGGTTAGAGATTTTTTCTTATCTTAATTATGTTTATGTCTATTCTCTTAAGCGTCACGTCTCCTGTACTGACGGATTAAGAGATGTTTTACTGTTTATAAAAAATCAAGATATGGGATTACCTATGAATCATGTCTATGAACAATCATTGTAAAACGAGGATGAGAAGTGTTTTTGTTCATTAGTAATAATACTATAATATTGATGATACACTATAATAATACTAAGGCATTGATGAAACTCAAAATTAGTTCTTCCCACTGCTAGAAATGTTTGTTACTAAACTTTTTCTTGGTGTGGACGACGCTTGTTCAGGAACATTTCTACAAACAATATCAGTCAAGAACATTAGTTATCGTTCGTGTGGACTAAGGAAGAATTGCTCTGTACTGAAATGTGTCTTGAAGTTTATTAAAAATTTAGCTGTTGTGCAGGGGAATAATTTTGGGTTGGAAAAACGGGAAGTGTATTGCCATTGGTCAGTTGGTTGCTGGATATTTAAATTTTTAATTGCCATAACAACTCCTGCTACATCCTGCTTTATTTATTTTAATGGTGACCCCAACACCTTTGTTGGGTTACAAGTCGCAGATGTTGAGGTTACTCTCTCGTTAAGAGTTGATCGCCGACGATAATGCTTCCTTTCATCATCAGCATCAGCCTTCTTGTACCCTCTCGATATAACCTGATGCACCGTGACAACCCCGAGGATAACCTATAGCGGAAATATTAACAACGCTTTATAAATGATTCGTAAGAGAAATTGCAAGTTGTCTGTCAGTGCTCTCGCACAATAAGTTGATTGATCGTACTCTCCGACGCGTACCGTTGCTTCGGAGTTGCCGACCATCGTTGGCGCGTCCATGTAAGTGTGGAAATTAAAATACTTCCGGATTGTTGTTAACTACCTGAGGAGTTCTCTTCCGAGGCGCTTATTAATTTTTATCTTGGAACCCTCGGCCACTGGGAAAGGTGTGCTTTATACGAAATCTGTTCCCATCATTAATTGTAACTGCTCCTATCTTAATTACTTTCGAAATATAATTACAGTATCTCCGTGTATCAGATAACTCAAATTAACAGTGATACTGCCGCCTCCTTAACGCAACAGCATGTTAGTGAGCCCAGACATGGCGCCTCATAGAAGCATTGTGCTTTTCCTCATCAGTTGCTAATCATTCATAATTTTTAAAAAATATTATTAGTATAGAATGCAAGGCCTCAAAGTCTCGTATTATTTCAATAATTCACTTAATCGTTCAGATTACATGCCAAATTTTCGCCTATTCAGGCATCTTCAGGGCTAAAAGGGTTTCGCAAGCAAGCTAGAAACAGACCCTTTTTTTTTAATGAGGACTTAATAACTTGGCTAATTTCTTAGTAGGACCTTTTATGCTGTTAACTATCGGTCTTAATGGCTTTTCAGGCTTGTGCAATTTCACAAGACCGTAAATTCGAGAATGGTTCACAAAATATGTAATTAGTGCTTTCTTTTCAGTATCATTAATATAGTTCTTTTTATTCAATTTCTCAACGAATTTGTTGCAGTTGTTAGTTAGCTCTCTGAGTCGCTCTCCTTTATTATCATTCCCCAATACTTTATATAGTCTGTTTCTAGCTTGCTTGCGAAACCCTTTTTGCCCTGAAGATGCCTGAATAGGCGAAAATTTGGCATGTAATCTGCACGATTAAGTGAATCATTGAAATAATAAGAGACTTTGAGGCCTTGCATTCTATATCTATAATTCAATAGTCTCTTCTTACAAACTTGTTTACTAAAATATTATTAATAAAAATTAAACTGTCTTTTATTTGCAATATTTCATTATTATTCTATTCTAATTTAAATTGACGAAAAGATGTTCCGTTTGGAACTACTTTCCATGCTATCATCCATGCTATTGCTCATGACAAATTTTCGGAATATTAATGATGTGACATGTGCGAGTATATTTTTTTTTTTAACCATACAAAGTTGCAATAAAAATTGTCAATTGTTCAATGTATATATTCCTTTAAAAAAAATTCTAAACCCATTTTGTCCCAGAGATGCGTTAACGCATCGTTAATATTAATACTTTTTTTCATCATTTCATGAGAGTTTCGTTTTCATTTCTAGTTTTAATTGATATATGAGGTTCTATATCAATATACAAATTTCAAGTATGTTTAAATTATGTTTTTTTGTGAACTTGAAAACTTCAAATATACGCATACCTTAGAAATGTGAAATTTCGAAATTCGCATCACATTATTAGTATTTAAGATTGACATGAAAAATAAATGTTTGACAGCTACTAGAATGTTTTGTTTAAAGGAATTTAATAATAATAAGAAATATGCCTTATTTATATTTTTACTTTTGACTCCTTAATATTCTGAAAATTAATGTTCCCGAAGGACAATAATTTTTAAATTTACGAATCATACATTTTTGACATATGTTAACATTTAAATAGAAAGTCCATTTTATTCGAAAATTGATTTTATTTCCGCACTTGGGACGAAATGGGTTAAGCAGACAGATATCCCTAAGAAGTCATAATTAATTAATCTAAATAAAATAATTGAGAAACTAGAAAAGTGGGTGCTCGTCCTTTTAGTTCAATAGACTATTTAATGATATGTAACTATAAACGTTTACATTGATAGAGTTTTGCAACCTTTCAACGCTATCATACTTATTTATGAAAAATATTTTTACTATCCAAAAATAATTTTATACTTTTCTCTGTTTCAGGTATGTTTGTGGAAGATTGTTAGTTTACTAGAAAACTGTTTCTGAGTAAGTCCTTGTACTTTTAATATTGATCATAAAATTAAAATCGCCTTTTAGGAAATTCATTTAGTTATTATATTTGGGCGTTTTATTTATATTAATTCATTTTTACATTTCGTATTAATTAAGTTGTTCAACTTATTGGATCTGGTGTATTAAGGATTTTGTTAAAACTGTTCACCCAATAATGTTAATATACATACAGCTACTGGTCGACACCTGAGTTCCACCAAGGCAATTATATATTTTTATATACATATAATTTTATGACACCATAATTTTTAATTTATTCGGAAATGAATTAAAAATCGGTGTTCTGTTTATAATTAAAGAATTTTAGTTGCTTAAAATTTTCTTCACCTTCTACTGCAGACTCAAATTATATAAACAATAAAAATAATTGTGATTTAAAAAATTATTGCTCAAAACCTATTATTATTTTTTAATAGTAACATTTTTACTGAATAATAATAATAATCAGGATATAACTTTTTTCACCTATGATCAATAGTAAAAATAAATCTTTAATTAAATCATCAAATGATTATTTTATTTTTTAAATCCCTGATAAAACGTTGATCGGTCATAATTGTTTTGTTTTTTATTCAAACCCTGTTTTTCTGACTTTATACGTGTTTATAATTTTGACAATAGTACGTTGTATTATTAATGTCATATTAATATAATTTCTTTAATAATAATTTAATAATGATACGATAACGAATTCCAATTAATTCTGCTCCTCTCACCCTTGGTCACTCTGGTTGTTGACTTCATTCTAACAATTGGGCGCATGGGGCAAGAGGGGATCTGTGCTGTGATTGGCTGATTAGCCCCCCCCCCACCATATATATCGACTGGTGGGATTACACCTTATTAGAGCAATCCATAATTAATCAGCTTTATCCATTACCATACAGGCCACCCGGCTCTATATAGGATTTAACTAAATGGGAAAACAATCGTAGCGTTCATCTTAATCCCGATTATATTAATGTACTTGCTGAGCAGCTAATTACGATGATACTACTCGAATTCCCTTTCTATTTTATTATTGAATATAGGAGTCTCCATGCCCTATATTTTGGGTTTTCATTCAGCCTATAATTCCCTTTAGTTTGGGATCGATGGGCTTTCAAAGGTCCTGTTTTATTGGCGTTTCTAAAGCTTTTATGGGATAGCCATTCGGAATGTCTCCCACCACGACCAGCCATTCCAAATCTCCTCTATGAAAAATAATCCTGAAATGATTTTTAAATGGACTGTTAATTACTGACGTTTCAGTGAATAATAAACAACTATATTACTGCGACGTTTTGAGACTATATTGTTCTCATAATCAGGCCCTATAACGAACAAACAACAGGAAAGATAAAATTATATCATTTACATATTTAATTTTTTTAAGACTAAAATTTACAATATAAGTATATAAAATAGATACATAGGTTGTAATATATCACTGCATATAATTGAAAATATAGAAGTGTATGAATATACTTACAATGATGGTGATGGATAATCCACATAGAACCATACATACTTACATACATACATAGATAATCCATCCATACATAATCCACATAGATGTATAGATACTAACAAACTATAATACTGTAATGTACACGGCAAATTGAGGATTGTAAAGGAATAGAAAGGTAATATGGTAAAGGGTTCACGGGTATTTGCTAACCTTATTGTATTACCGGGTTTTTAACAGGCGGTAAATCTTTGCCGCATAAATTATTATAATAGATAAATAGTTTATTACTGTGAAGTATTATATTTAATATTAATCTGAGTGGTTCAAATTTATATAACATGTAGATGTAGGATTTTTTTTTTATTGTTTATTGCGCGATTGTTATATTTTATGCTATAAAAAAATTAAAAAATGGCCTAGGAGCCGATTAACCCATTAAAATTTAGCGTACGGGTCTTTGTGTATTCAATAAAAATAGAATGTGATTATAAGTTATCCCTAGATTTTTTTATTTAAGATATGTCATGAAAATTACAAATGATAAATCTGAGTGTGTTTCTGCCCATCGGAAATATATTTTCTAAAGTATTTTAAATTCCTTGTTTTATGAAAGTATCTCTTACATACGTTAATACTTTTTTTTAAATTGGGGGATATATTGGATTTATTATTGTTCGATTATTCCCCATGATTCGCGAATTTTTGATAGTTATTTTCCATACTATAATTTTATTATAACTCGAAGTTTAAGGTTTTCGTAGGTTTTATGGTCACACCATTGGTACATAAAATATAACTGATATTTTATTTCATCTTTTGGAACATTATTTTAATGCAGTAAATTAAAATATATTCTAGATTAATATATTAGTATAATATATTAATAGATTTATACAATGTTTCATTATTTACTGAATTTATTTGTCATCTTAATAGAAAAAATATTATGCAAATTACCAAGAACACATTTATGCTTTCTTCCCTATACGTAGGGCATAAAAAAACAACAATATTTGTAAATATAAAAGTTCATTTGTTAGTTAGAACAGAAATACTGTTTGTAATAACGCTGCAATGATGTAATTCTATGTAAATTGTTTTCTAAAAGAAATTCGTTTGATTTAGTTATTATATTAATTTTTAAATTATTCGTTCATTTAGTTCATACAGTAAGAAAAATATTTGTTGGTTTAGCGTTTATTTATCAATTGATAAATAAAAAAAATGAGTATTGCGGCATTCTACTTGTCGGCGTCAGTAGCTTCAAGTTTGATATCGGATGCTGATGCGGCTTTTTAAAGGCTACTATATTTTTTTTACTTCTCAGCACTGAGCTGGTCAAATGCTTAGCGAGCAAGATAAAAACTATATATAAAAAAATAATCATTCTTTATTATCATTAAATTATTATTCATCGCTATAAATATAGCGGCACTATTTATTTTATTTTTGAAATAATTTTAGTAGAAATTTAATTTTATAAAATGTTTATTAAAAATAAAATATTTAAGATGAAATTCGCCTGAAATTATTATTTTATTTAACTACTAACTTTGTGATGAACCCGCGACTATACGTCGAATCATATAATTTTTCCTAGATTTACTTCAGTTGCTTTCAGGACGTGGAGGAAGGTGTAAAGCTAAACAATATTTTTATGGTGAGTCATTCCCGATACCTTATCAACATGATGATATATACTATATATATACTTTTTTGTTACAGTTTTATAGACCTTTCGAATCTCTTCACATCCATAACCTCCTTTTAGTAAATTTTGTACTAGTTTTGCCAAAATTGATGATAAATGGCCGATTTGTCCCTCCCTGACCTGTCACTTCCTAGCCTGTACTGATTTAGTTTTAGCTAGGGAGTGAAAATGTTGGTCAGGGAGAGACTTGTGATTAAATTTGTAACTTGGTTATGTTGATTAATAATCATTGTCAGTTAGAAAGTTAGTTTTCGATTAAGTATGCATATCTTAAAGCTCCCCCCCCCCCCCCCTCAAGCCGCCAAATAAACTTTTAAGTTTCAATAGTTTTTGTACTATTTTGATGGTAGGGATCGAAATCATCATCAAAACGAGACTTTTAGATAAATCTTTTTTAAAAGATTTAAATTAATATAATGTCATATGTTACATTTTGTCAGTCACTTTCTAGAACATTACTTTTTTTTTAAATCATTATCTCGAAAACTATGAATATAAGTGTGTGCATACTTCACATCATTGGTAAGGAGTAAGTGACCAAACCATCTGAACCAGAAACATATGAAAAGATGACTTAGAGATTTCAAAAAAATTAAGAGCCAAACACCACCAAAATTTTAGAATAACCCATATATATATATTTATTTATCTGTGTGTGTATGTGTGTAAACTATATGAATTATTCATTAGTGATGATGGAAAATAAAAACAAAAGTGTGTCTCTTTTCAACTCTTGTTTGTTGAAATAGAAGATAAAAGAGTCGGTAATATGACACCTACTTAGGGGTGGAGTAAGCACTTCTATGTGTTCATCGACAAACACCTTCTTTTCTTTCTCAGACCTTAAAACACTTTGTGATGGTTTCCAGCACAGCCACACAAAAAAACCATATATATATATATATATATATATATATATATATTAGAAAGCCAAATAAAATTGCTAAAAAATAAATTGATAATCACTTCTCTATTGACTAATGTGTTGTTTTACAACTTGTGTTTATATGAAAAAAGTCACATTTGGTCTGAATGAATAATGAACTAAGCTTTCGTATTTTGTCCATATTTTTTTTTAATTATGCTCATTCTTCATTTAATGAAATATTTAATAAGAATTAACTGCATTTCTAATATGTATTTTTCACTGCAGTTTCAAAATCGTTTTGATATCATATATTTCTCATTCATACACTGTGATCCCTCTTTCATGTTTTAATAACCTTTTCGGTACGATTAATGAATAAAATCTGAAATATACCTAGTAAGATAAAATAATTAATTAATATAATAAAAAAATACGGAAAATGACTTTTTTTTTACTAACTTAAGACGTATTATTATGAGCATGAATATGTTTAGGTACTATTTAAAGAATAATTTTTACCGCTATTTTTTCGATCTTATGTACGTTTTTTCTCTTGTGGACTCGGTTGTAGCATAAAGTTTTACCCTGCTCTTTATTCATATTGACTGGCGATCATATCTGCCGGAAGCTGTTGTAAGCATAATTGCCCACACTTTTGCAGACTGGTTGACCTCTTTAGTTACTGCTCCGTAAAAAGATCGGAATGATTTTTATTATTGCTAAACCTTCCGGGGACCATTAAGATGTCGAAGTTAAAAGATTGATTCAGACATTTCTGCGGTTGCGGTTTCCAATGAAAAACGATCTGCCCTTTAATGTGATATTATGAGACTTTTCTCATCTTCCCTAAATTTAATTTATCCATTTATTTAAATATAATTTTTGTTTTATTTGTTAAAGTTACTACTTTCGTAATCTATTATTATTCTGTTATTAATAGAATACAGTATAAAAATTCTAATATAATCTGTAATAATATATTGTATTCTATTATTATTACCATGGCAGTGAATCTTTAAAATGAATCTGACTTTTATCTAAGGACCTAATACATTATTGATTTTTACTTTTAAAATTCAATTTATTGTAAAGTCCAGCTTGGACTAAATTTAAATTATGCTCACTTTTTGATCATGTCCCATTTGGGAGTACAAAACAATTCCATTAATTCCATCCCTTTTTGAAGAGGGGGTGTGAGCGGGGATATTGACTTATGGCAACTGTTTTTATGTGACCACCCCTCTCTCTGCGTTCATTATTATTTTGAAAATTTCATTTCGTTTTGAGGCAAAAATTAAAAAATATACACTGTGCTTGATGGCCCATTGCAGACTAAATTGACATCAGTTTGATAGATCACAAATTATTTATTGTATTTTCATCGAATCGAAGCAAAAATTTAACATCGCTATATTATTTATTTATTTTTCCATTTTCATTGATAATTTCTCTTTTTTTCCATGTGTCTTGCAATCGTTCTCTTTTTTTTCATGCATTTTGACTATACACTTACTAACATTAAGAACTGCAATAACTATATGTGAATTTTACGTGACGTGTGTATAGAATATAGTGAAAACATTTTAAATCTATTTTTCATAATGTTGACGTGTAAAATGACCATTATATTGTTACAATTAATTAGCATCAATTATTATTAATTTAGAGGTTTGTAATAGTCAACTGTTTCTTTACGATCAGTTGATTGATAGTCAGGATTTATATATATATATATATATATATATATATATATATATATATAATTTTATTTTCTTACTTTTTAATTTTATTTTCACTTAGTTTTCATGTAGCCTTTTACTTCAAAAGCGTTGGGTTTCCCCGTAACTAAGCTTTAAAGTCGGCAAACTAACCCCTACCACCTCTCACCTATTTTTACCCTCAGTCTCTGAATTACTCTGGACTCAGAAGGTAAATATCAGATTTTATGTTATGTTGCTAACCAGCTACTTATTTAAACATTCATGTATAATTATCAATTATATATAACTTATATAATTATCAGATTTGTAAAGTACCAATGTCATGTAAACACACCGTCAGTTGGATTTGTTTTCCATTATCCTGTTCCTCCTTGTTATTACTATCTATAACTAATAATTACATGATAAGCTTTTAATTGTCCTCTTCTAACATAGATACTCATATATTTGTCTTGTTTTTAGCCCTGATGAAGATCCACATGTAGGGATCGAAACGTTGGCTTTCCAAAATAAAAAAGGATAAAACTGAAAATCCTGACTATCAATCAACCTATCACTTATTAATATAAAAAATATATTACACCAATCAACTCAATATCTTTGCACTAATAACAATAATTTTTTAACAGAAAATACAATTTTCAAATTTTGTGATGTTTCTAATTAAAACAGAATTGATTTATAACCTAAGGTAATGTTTCATACTCCTCTGTTCTATAAAATTGTCTTTTATAAAAACATATAATTTCCTAAACGGTATCTTTTTCACTGTAATTAATAATAGTTTTTCAATTGAAACTGTTTTTTGGTCTTCAGTTCTTTATCCTTCAATAGAATACATAGAATTTAACCTAGTCTGCATCCATTCGAAATTCTATCATTATCCATTATCTCCTTAGATATTATTTTTAAAATTAGTTAAAATAAAAAAAAAGTAACTTTCATTATGATGAATTTTTTAAATCATCAATATGTCATTAGTTCTCTCGATACGTGAAAAAAAATTATAATATATAAAAAACATTTTATAATTGGTTTTTTATAATAAGCATTTATTTGCACTTTCTA
This sequence comes from Aelia acuminata, assembly GCA_911387785.2. NCBI lineage: Eukaryota > Metazoa > Arthropoda > Insecta > Hemiptera > Pentatomidae > Aelia > Aelia acuminata. The sequence goes on from OU426980.1 coordinate 4,406,481, forward strand.
ATTTTTTTTTTAAATGATAGATTAAATTAAATATTTTTAAATCGATAGATAAAAAATTGATATTTTATGGTTTTCTTTTATTAAGAGATTAACTTTATCCTCGTATGGTAGGACCTTCCAAGGTGAAGTTAGTAACTGAAGTAATTATCATTTGTAAGTAAGTAATATTCTTTTTCTGCACATTCCTTCTGAACTATTCTATTTCGAAAGCCAATTGATCATAACTTTTCTTCTCTTTTTGTTTTTCTTTTGTTTAAACTAAGAAATTATTATTGGTGCGTTGCCTTGCTTCACTGTTCATTGCAAAAGATTGTTTTGATATTTTCCGTGTTAGCTGAAGACAAACGGGTATAAATCATCGGACAAGGCAGCCATGTTTCCCTTTCAGGTCCTTGTGTTATGCAAATTATTACAAGAAATTTTAGATCTCCTCTTTTTGTACATATATATATATATATATCCAGTTGGAGCCCAAGTATGAAAATATTACACGAGTGTCATTCACACTGTCATTATTTATTCCCCCTATCATTAAATTTTTTGTTATTAATTATAGAAATGTTATTAAATTCGTGGGTGTGAAACTATGGCGTTGTTCTTCGTTGCGATTTGAATTCGTTTTCTGACCACGAACCTCTGTAGAGTTATATATGTCTTCTACTTCTCATCCTCCTTTTTGAACTTGATATTTTTCGAAGGAGAATAGAATAAATATTCAAGTAGTAATGGTATCAATCTAAATCTCTGAATATTCTTTCACACCAAAAAGTAAATTATATATATATATATATATATATATATATATATATATATATATATATATATATAAATATATATAATTTTTTTTTTTTTTTTTTTTTTTTTTTAGTCATATCAGCCATGGATCGGTTATCATAAGTCTGGGGCCAAAATTCGTAGTTTAAAGGGTGGAGGTTATCCACCGGCCCCGAAAAGTTAGGAAATAAATTTATACAAAATGAAGGAAAAATAAGAAATTTCACATTATTCCATTATGTGAGGAATAAGAGGAACGCGTACATATCTACTGTTAAAAAAAAATTGTAAAATTTAAATATAGATAATTTGACTTCATTTATATTATACTATATACCACTTATGACCAGAACAATTTTACCTATTGAGAAACTGTTTTTGTCTCAACAAGGTATTGTATTTTGATTTTATATTTTAATACTAAAGAAACAAAGGAAAAACGATGTTTTGGATGTTTTATATAATTATTAAACCTATTGGGAATGATTGTTCTTATGTTTATGGTATCAAAGAAGCTACTTTGATATTTTTTTTTTTTTTTATGCCAAAGAGAGGCTGTTTAATTTTAATTTTATTTTTTTACACACTTGCATATCTGAAATTAATGTAACTTTTTTTATAATTTCTATAATTATTACTATAAAATTTTATAAAAGCATTCTGAAATACTTGAAGATCTTTGTGATAATTTACTTAATGTTTGTTTAGTAAGTAGAGTAAGTGTGAATTGTTCTAATGGCTAAATAAAATAAATTTTATATATCCGCAGTGAATTTTAAACTAGCAGATAAGGAATACTTCTTGTCTTTAATTGACTAATTAATTGATATGGAAGAATAATTGAATTATTTAATTTATGTGCTATATGTGCGTACTATTTTTTTAAAAATTACCTGGAATACGTGGAAAAGTTTTTAGTTCACACCCTGTATTCCTTTAAATTTGTTTTATTTATTTCTAATTTATTTTAATTTTTACACCTCTTTCAGAATATTATTTAATTTCGACAAGATTAATGTTGTCTTTTATTAATCAAACCCCTTGTTTTTAATTTTAACAAATTAACATTATATTTTTATTAAATATTATTTATAAAATCGCTTTTGAATTCGTGGGTGAGAAACTTGGATAAACTATTCGTTATTCTCCATGGCGATTTGAATACGTTGTCTGCAGTAGCGAAACCAGAATTACTATCAGTGGGGGGGTAAATCATTTTATTGAATTTTATATATCTATGAAGTAAAAAATGTACTATTATTTATTTGGCAGTGTGTGAATGAAGAAATGCTGCTTAAAATGTTAATTTAATTCAGTATGTGAATTCAGTGAGAAAATTTGTTTTCTTTCTGTCATCTGGGAGAGCTCCGTAGACTTATATACATATATATATAAATCTCTTGTCCCGATGTTTGTCGGGAGTAAAATCTGAAACTATTCAACCCAATTCACAATTCAGAAATTCACAATTTCTATTTATTAGAGTGCTAATGGGTTCACAATGGTTTTGGTTAACCTGTCTTTTGCTAAAACAAATAGATTCGATGTTTTCCCCACACTTGAAAAGGCGACACGTAATTGTCCTATAGTGAAAATATGTCATATATAAAAATATTGTCAAATATGAGATGTCTAAAATAAAAACTTGAGCCCTTCTAAATTCTTTCCCAACATTTTTAAATTAAAGCGTTAAGTTCTATTTTAAATCCCGTTGGTTTTTAGATTAGCTGAAACGTTTTTATCTTTATTCGTGAATTTTGATTTGGCTGTTTAAAAAAGAATAGGGTATAATTATATATATATATATATATATATATATATATATATATATATATATATATATATATATATATATATATATATAATACTATGATTGTTGTGCTAGATATTTTTACTTTCACTTCCCTATACCTATATGAAATATTAAGGCGATCATGAAAAATTTCAACTTCCGGTTTTCAACGGAAATACGGTTTTTGGGGTCCCCTGAGTCCAAATAACCAAGTCCCGCGAAATGGTCTGTGTGTGTGTGTATGTGAAAAGACTAGCTCAAAAACTATAAGCCGTACGAACCTGAAATTGGGTGTTTGGTATATGTGTATGCCCGCGATTTAACAGCAAAAATTGAATCAAAATTGATCAAACGGAGGGGGCACTTTATTTCATATTTTTTTTCCTATTTTTACGTTGTTTTCGATTTTCTCAAGAATAGCTTTAACGATTTTGATTAAACTCATAATATAATGAGAATTAAGTATTATTTAATACCAGACTGAATGGATGTGGAGAAATGTGTGACTTTAAGAAATCGCTTTTATCAAAACACGTCAATTTCTAATCAAAGTTAATTGGTAATGGAAAGTTGTGTGTTGCTCGCATCAGATCAGATTTTTTGAAGGAGAATAAGTATTTAAGTAGAAATAGTTTCAATTTAAATCATTGGATATTATTTCACTCCTAGGGCGAAACTATATATATTTTTTTTGTTTTATCTATGTAACATTAATAAATTTTAACAGATATTAGACTGTACGTATAGTCTTATTCTTTTCAGGGATGATGACATCATTGTTAATACTCGCCAGCACTCCAGCCTCGTCGGTTAGTGTTGAGAAGGCCATTTTCTTTTATATTACGCCATCAAGGAGTAATTTGGTTGTTGCCTTCCCCCTCCCCTGTCCTCAAACCCCATAAAGGAGATGGTAGCAACCTCTCATAGCCCTCATTTCAGAACTAGGCTAATGCACCTGTAAGTGAGAAAGATAGATAGAAACCCGCGAGTTGCACATGATTTTTTCTTTCTTGTGTGGTGCAAAAAAGAGATCCGGCGTTGGTTTTGATGTTGGAGAATGTGGCACATGGGAAGAGTTTCATCTGAGAACAGCCTCCTTCTCTCTCCTTCTTCTCTCTCTTCACCCTCCTCTTCTTCCCTGGCGTCTAAATATCGATCCAGTGTTGGCTATAGATCTGCAATTGATGGCTTGTCATAGTCTAACAACTTTGTTTTCATGTTAGCTACCTACTTACCAGGTCCTACTTTTTCATTCTTATTTTCCTGCTTGTGGTACTTACTGATTATTAATAGTTATTTTCCACCACTAGTACCAAAAGTTGTTTTCGGTGCACGGTCGAGTTTAACGTGCGAGGCGTAGCCGCGCACGGAAATTAGACCAAGCACCTCAAACACACTTTTGGTACGTGTCATGAACAATACTTTTCATCATACTGCTCATACTTGAGTACATTAAAACACTTTTATATTTCATAAATAACTTACAGATACAATATAAGAAATTAAACAATCTGTATATTAACCTCTAATAGAAGAAAAATACTTATATATTTACATTAATATTTATAGTAGAATTACGATTATTCATTATATTAAAACCTTTGTTTGGTATCGCCTTTTGGAATACTGATAACTTTTGATTAAAGACATACTACTTATATTAGAATGAAGCACAGTATAGCTACAAGTGACCTCCTTCAAACACATGTTTATTAATATATATTAGTAGCAGGTTAGGTTAGCGCACCCAAAAGATTTTTCAGGCCTAGGCCCGAAAAGAACTACTTTACGGACTCAAACCTAGTATTGGAAACACATGTTTTTGATGCAGTTTAATAAAAAATTATTTTTTATAGATTTATATATTTTTTTGATAAAAAAATCGTTAAAACATTGTAGTTTTCGGTGAATTTTACTTAATTTTATGCATTGTACCATTCGAGTCCTTAGCTCAAAGAATTTACTATGCTCATATTCAACTTAAAATACTTTTTTTAAATCAGTTTAAAAAATGATTTGATATTTTATTGCAAAATGTTTGTGGTTATTTGAATATATTATGAACACATAAAGTATATATATATATATATATATATATATATATATATATATATATTTCCTTAGATATTTGAGGTCTTATCCTAAAAATCATTTTTTTTTTTAATATATATCATATCATATTTTATATTTTAAGGAAAAAAAATGTGATTATTTGAATGTATCATGAATTCATAATTAGTATTCAATGGTGCAGGAATATATCATGATAAAACAATTTTATTTCTTTATTGTATCCTTGATATGAAATGATTTTAGAAATGTATATTTTCTATTGTTAGGATTAAACATTGTAAATCACGTCATTTTTGTAGGAATTTAAGTATTTTTATCCATTACAACATTTGAGTTCTGAGAATTTATTTATTATTATGAAGTTATAATTTTATTCTTTAATATTTTTTTTTTTTACATTTTTATACATACATTTTTTATCATTATAATGCCAGATTTGATTTTTAAAAAGTATATATATATTTCTTATGATGTTTGAGGTGTTATCCAAAAAATCTTTTATTTTTTTAAATAAACTATCTGACACGTGCGAACCATTCGCACTCTCATCAATTTAAATCCCTCTTAGTTAAAGTACACAGAGTATATTTAGATCCGACATGGGACTAGTTGAGGGTTTTGAGATTGAGGTAAAGAATAGACGTGTTTAAATTGTTCACACTTTGAACACTATGTTTTCGGGGTTATTCGAAAACATATATATAATCGAAAATGTTCTCCTTGAAAACCTGAAAAGATTTGTACAATTTAGAAACCTCTACCACCATTTTGATTTTCCCGCAAACACCGCGGTTACGGATAACTCGCAATCGATAACGAACTGAGAATATTTGTATATTTTTCCGGTGTAGCGGTTAAGGAAAGCTTTAAAATGATGCCTCATTCATGCAATTTGATGTATTAAGGAAGTTATGGCGTACCGACAAAAAAAAAGGATGAATGACAAATAATAAATATGATCCTCGATTAAAAAAAAAAAGTGGTTATTTGAATATATCATCAATTCATTATTATTATTCAATAATGCAAACCTATACAATTTAAAAAACTATTATATTTCTTTAATTTATCACTCAAGTGTAATTATTTCAGAAATTAATTGTTTTAATTTTTTTTTCATTAAAATATTTCTTTTTTAGTCAGATGAACCTGGGAAGAAAAATCTTCGGAATCTAAATGAATCTCAACACCGTCATGTTGATTTCATTAAACAAAAAAAACATCACACAATATAATAATTAAATATAAACAAAAATTTACTATATGTAATATACACTACTATTAATAGACTCAATAGCGGGGCATGGTGGGTTTAGAAAATATTTATCCCATACTTTCGACGGCATTATTAATTTATATGAAAACACTCCCATTTATCCACCCAACAACTTTTACATCGCAAAAAAAAAAAAGATGTATAAACCAATTGAAAGGTCTCAACTGAAGTCTCATAAATATAGTTCACGCTGAGAACTGGTTAGGGGCAAGTCTGTAACGGAAAATATTTTATGTAATACGCCGGTGTCTTTTGATGTATCTCTGAAACTTATAATTTTTCCTTTCCAGCTGTTTTAAGTAGATATATTGCGTTAATATGGAATACTCAATTCTGAAAGAAGGGTAAAGAAAAAAACAAACGTAAGTGCCGCTATTGACATGAGGATTCTAACTCATCATTTGGAGACCTTTTCAAATTCTTCCTTTGAGCATTTAATCCACCCACGAGTATATTGATTATTGTATTTATCAGTGCTATAACTTTTTTAATATACAATCTCTCTCTCTCTCTATACTCTACAATATGTAAATTTTATATAAGACGTAGAATTAATGGGATAAATTAAGCAAATTTATGGCTTTAAGGAAAGTCGCATTAAACCCATGTTAATATCAAGAAGCAACGCTTTGATACCAGAGGGAATTCTGTGTTCATCGCCAGAACTCTAGATAAAGATAAAAAAAAAAAAACTTACATATTATTTACTATTTTACTTTTATTAGTTTCAACCTTATACCACCAGTGCTGAAAAAATCAGAAAATACCACGAACTTGCCTCAGAACTGAAATCATTTTATAAATTTTGCGTAATATAATCGGTAATAAGGGGATTGGTACACGAGGGGTATAGGATTTTACCCCCAATTTCCAAAAAAAAAATTATTGGAATAAATATGCGCATCTAATTCTTACAAATTTTCTAGTATAGTAGAATTTAATAAAGTTGAAAAACGTATGTGTTTTATTTTTTTTATATATCTACCAATCACCCAGAATTTTTTGCCTGTGACCGTTACTGACCCAGAGATGAGAATCGAATTTTCGTATTAGGAATCCTGATGCAAAAACTGATCAGGAAATTGTTGATTTTCAAATAAATACTTAAATACGGTGATATTTCGACATATGTGATATGGACGGATGACCTGGATTCATCAAAACCCTTTTAGGCACATTAGCATTCTAATGTGTTTCGGATTTACTCGATAATGTCCCTTGAGTACCTTCGTGCTCGCTCTCTCACTCTCTCTCTCTCTCTCTCTCTCTCTCTCTCTCTCTCTCTCTCACACACACACACACACACACACACACACACAGAAAGATTGCGATAAGGGTGGAGAAGAAAAACGATGGAGTTTGATCTATGGCTCCGAATGGAGAGACTAGCCGAACAACTAATCTGCTATATTAATAAGAGGGGTTGGTGGCCGTGGGTAGCTGCGTGGGACGGCAGAGTAACCGAGGTCCCTCGCGACTTGCAAAATCTTTTAAGGGAGCCGTTGACCCCAAGCCCCGATAGCATTTTTACATTGCTGTTATTTTAGAACCCTCTGACAGCCAACTAATAACAAGGTACCGGATTCATGTGTATTTACATTTTTTTTTTCCAAGCCTCGCAGAGCCCTAGTCCAAAGCGTTTTGAGTTTCATACTACTTATAAGCTAATAAAGCCTATTTGGAGGTGGGTAACGGTCGATCGTTTTCTTTAAGATTGGGTTCATTGATAATCAGGATTTTCAGTAATATTTTTTCTTTATTTGGAGAGTATAAGTTTCGATCCAAACATGTGGATCTTCGTCAGAGCTAAAATGAAGACAAATATATGAGCAACATGTTAAGTATTCTCCATAATCTAAAAAAAAAAAAATTAAAAAAAATAAAAATTAAAAAAAGTGCGCGTTAGAAACTAAGTATATGGTTAAGAATACAATGGCACCAACGTGATGAGAAATGTAAACAAAAAAAAGTTTAGCAAACACTTATAATATTGGACATAAATTAATTTAGACAGCCCATGTTTTGAACAAAACATGTGATCTTCTTCGGGGCTAAAATGAAGACATATATATATGAGCAAGATTTAAAGCATCTGTGCTAGAAGATGAGATTAATTACAGATAGTAACAATAAGAAGTGAACAAAATTAATTTATGGAATCTAATAATTATTTAAAAGATAGTAGAAATGTAAATGAATACTCGATCAACTACTTATTCAGGTATTAATATATATTTTTACTTTTATATAATTACTAGCTGTATATCCCGGTTTCACCCGGGGAATTTCAATTTTCTAATAAACGTGAACAAATTTAAAGTGAGATCATAACGATTTTTATAACAATAAAGAATGTACCCAGTAAACTACCATCTGTTGGAATTAGTTTTCATTAATTTTATTTCTTATTGTTACTATCTGTAATTAATCACGTCTTCCTTGCATGTATACTTTACATGTTACTCATATATTTTTATTTGTCTTTTTTTTATTTTTTTTTTTCCACATGTTTGTATCAAAATGTAGGCTCTCCAAATAAAGAAAAATTTTGAATCGAAATCCTATTTATCATTTATCATATAGTTTCAGATAATACATATTTCGGGTTTATTGTATATATCATCCTCTAAATTTATTCAAAGAAGAAATTTCATATTAAGAAGAAAATGGTCGTCTGTTTTAAGATTCTTTCGGGTAGTTTTCTGAATTTCAAGTTTAAATACTTAATTTCATCTATTCTTATATATATTTATAATTTTTTGTAAGATTCTCTATGGTTATCCATAATCAGGAAATTTAGTTTAAAATGTTCTTTATTCATTTTTTTTTTTTTTTTTTTTTAATTTGTCTTTATCTCTACACACAGAGACTCAGTGTGTAATTCCCCACGACTCACCTTGCCCTGACCCACGTGATTTGGTCTTAACGGAGGCTGTTAAAATTAAAAAAAATGTTTTCAATGTAATTCTCGATTATCAATGGATCATGGAATATTTAATTAAAAAAAAAAGTGTATCAAAATTACTTTCGGGTGTTTCTTTTGAATTTTTGTATGTTATTACTGGCATTCCATATAAAGTATTTTCTATGGAAGTTCAATGTTCAGTGATTGATAGTATTATAAAATTGTACATAGTATTATACACCAGTTTTCAGATTCTTCTATACTATTTGAAAAAACAATTATTGAATAATGTACTTAAATTTTATTATACAGCCTCCAAGGCCTAAGTACCGTTATTGATTTCCATAAAAAAAAAAAAAAAAAGGAAAAAGAAGGGGAAAATTTTGTGAACCATGTCCCTCCCATTATACGGATTGACATAGGGTCGTGCTGGGATTCCTGTGGTAGTCCCTCTTACCTGGACCTGGGGCTGCCTGCACAAACGGCTCTTCTCGGGCCGCTAACATTTATTAACCCCCACTCTCTGTCATGCTGATTTTTCAATTTCCTCACGTAACCCGAACCCCTCGGCTTCGTGAATTGATCGTAATTAACATTTAGCAGTCGTGTGCAATCCGCTTTCTCGACGCCCCTTAGAAAATAAAAGCTCCGAAGGCTAATAAAGCTTGCAGAGTGTGGTGCGGGCTACAATGGTCCCCGATTTCCCGATAAGAAACCTTTTGTACTCCCGGAATATTTCCTCCTAACAGTTTCTATAGTCTCTTTAATCACTGATCTTACAGCACCATCCTACACGTCTATTGATCGCTTCCGCATCCAAACTCTCGTGTAGTTACAATGGTTTTTTTTTATTTTCTTTCATGATTAAGTGTGTACCTCCAGTGGGCATTTAGGCTCTTATGATATCCCCCGGCGGCGGATGAAAGAGGAGAGAAAACGAAAATTTTCAAGAGAGAGGGAGAAGGGAAGCTCCTCCCTTTTGGATGTGATAATTGTTCGTTTGTGCGTGAGTGTGAATGGTCGGCTGCCCCGACAAAAGCTGCAGCTGCTGAGGCAATAGCTAACACACTGCCCTTCCTCCCTTTGATATACAATATTCCAAGAGTTTTCACCCTCGGCAATGTGAACCATATCCATGGCAAACAAATCATTTTCCTCTCTCAAATAACAGAGAATCCCCATGTTATCGCTTTACCTTCATTTATGACCATTCCCAAAGGATGGTTACCATCCTTCATATACATATAGTACTATCCGATGGTACTATCCACGCACTCAATGAAACACAAAGGTTAGTCGTTTGCCTCAGTAGCTTAATGTAATTGTCACATATATTAATTATTGCCCCTTTTATTCAGTCTAAGGGTAGATTACCATTTGCAATGAAGGTTATCGTAAATAATTATACGTACATATGTCTCCTTTCTTGGGGTTTATTAAAAAAAAAAAAACACAGATCAAACTATTGCCTTTTAGTTTGCTTTCAGAAGCACTAAGACTCATACTTATATCATTTTACCTTTTATTTATTTATGTTAATTTTTTATTGTCTAATTATTTTTTATTTATTATTTATTTTTTTGCGTATCCTTTAAGTCTATTGAAAGTGTAATCTATAGGCGTTGATGACCCAAGGGTTTTACGCCTCTAAGCCCTAAACAAACAAATCACTATGTTGCTTAAATTATTTGAAACTGAAAACTAAAAATAAATAAAATGATGCAAAGAAGATAAAAAAAGATAAACTAAACCCATATTTCTCAGATGTTATTTATTTTTAAAAAATTGCCTACAAGTGAAGCCTTTTTTTAGATAATATTATTTTTTGTGCTTGTTATTTGTCTTAACATAAATGTTACGATTTTTCGTAGTAAACTAGTCTCTTAAATATTTAGGATCCAATTTATTTAAATTATAATTCGATATTTTATCCAATATCCCTAGAAATCTTAATAAAGTGACTTAATAACATTTGATAGTAAGATAAGTGATTTATTTCCTCTCATTTACAGTGATTTGAACTACTCATTCATTGAAAGAAGAATGCGATGTAATTAGTGAACTTTAGTTTAGTGAATTAATAATATTATATATTTTCCACTTGTATCCAATTTTAAATTTGTCGGTAACATTTCGACATGCTTCCAGCTGTCGATACCTTTTACAAAAAAAGGCACATTTTCTTTGTCTTCTCCCATTTTTTTTTTTTCGATATTTTATTGTTTGTTTTTTTTTTTATTTTTTTTTTAATGGGATCGGATAAGGGGGAGCGGAGGAGAGGTGGCGGTCATCCACCCTAGAGATAACATTTTTCCGAATTCCGTTCAATCCGACCAGTCCAATTTCCATTAGTATCTTAAAGTAAAAGAAGAAATAGATGGACTACTTAAGGCGGGGGACCCTGGAACCAGTTCGCCTTCCTCTCCAGCTCCAGCGCCAGCCCTCTGGAGTCTAGTAATTCATGACCCTTTTATACTCAGCATTATACCTCCTCTGGTATTTTCCAGTCTTTGTATAATTGTTACTCCAGGAAACGTTTTCTCGAAAGAATTATTTGTATAATATATATTTACAATTATGATACATATGATATTAGGTCGGTTATGTTCATTACTGAGTTTTCGTATTGTAACCATTCTAATTGAACATTCTTAATACTATATGTTCATATTTAAAAGTAACAGTTTTTTTTTTTTTTTTTTCGATTTTTATTGCGCTATCGTCTTGAGGGGCAAAAAATAACAAATTTAAATTTCCCTTGTTCGAAATAAATATATATAAGAAGTTAAACCCCAAAAAGTATTACAAAAATCACAGAAAAAAACAAAACATTTAATATCTGAAATTACTCTGAATACAGAAACACCCATTATTTATTATTTAGGATTGCAGTTACATCTCTCATTCTTTAATTTAAATGCCTAATTTTTGATCCAAACTTATAGGGTCATCAGGGCTAAAATAAAACAAACATATGAGTAAAATGTATGCTACATATCAGTTTCAGAGAAAATTAGAAATTTAAATATATAACAGAGGGGGGGGGGGAATACAACATATATTTAGAATGCAAAAATATCCAACTAGAAGATAATTAGGGAATTACAAATTCTGAACATTTCTTAATGTAAACAATTATATTTATTCCGTATCATTTACTTATTAACATATTATTGATTTACATATAAGTACCTTTATGTAATATTTGTAAATACTGTGTATTCAGCATTTATTTGTGCTCAGTCAGCAATATAACTCTTGTTCTGTACCATGCCAAATGTAATATTATTCAAATATATTTTTTGTAAAGTCAGATCTTTTCATTTAGATTTTTTTACTTACCTTCAGATTCTCTGTTTGTAATATGTCAAATGGTTTATTTATAATAAATTGGAATAAATTTTATTATATATAAATTGGAAGCGGGATTCCAACTTAGTCCTAACTATGCGTCATTTTGCGACGTGAGATGACGACGAAGGTTTTATAGCAGGGGATTTCGGTATTAAAATTTACGAGGAATTCTAGAGAAAACTAATTAATTTCCGCATGCAATAATAAGAGAATGTAAATTTACAGTTTTGCCTCCATGAAAATACCCGAATTAGAAATAAATTCTTCCTGAAAAAATATTTCCTTATAATTCAAATACTTCCTTGGCATAAATAGAAGTATTTAAAAAAAAAAAAAAACTCGTACTGGGATAAGTATTTCGAATTCCTCGCATACTTTTCCTTATCTCAGGTAGTAGTAGGTTGGTGGGTACTACCTCAAAACGAATTCATACACAGCTCATGAATAAAATTGGTGCTCAATAATTACAAGGATGGTGATTCTAAACCTTATCATTACCTCCAGCTGCGGAACTCCAACCAGTAATCCAGCCCCTTTCCAAACCCTTCTCAGAAAATCTAATAGTCCTAACTAATCAGTATTTAGCATAATCTCCAGAGGATTCGTGCGAGTTCTCTCGGAACATGAAGCAAAGCGAAACATCGACACTGCACATGGCATACGGCTTGCCTTGCATTATTTACTTTCCTTCTTGGCAAGTTTGGAGTGGAGCTAGCTGGTTGTTGACTAATGACGTTGTTTCGGACCATACTCGTGCCTGCCTTACGCAATCTCACGGTTTCCATTAAGTCTGTTTCAGCATGTTCTGCCAATGGGTTAGTAGGGGGGGGGGGACAATGACTGAGTCAACACGAGTGTAATTCTGGGGAAGGGGGTGAGTCCAAGCCGGTGGACACGTGCTTCAAAACAAGACATGACAGGGCGCAGTTTCCACTTGACAGCATCCGTTTCGTTGATCAATCCGTACGCCGACATAACGGACAAGTTCCCCTTTAAGCGTGAAACCGAGCGTTTCCTCGGAACATCCGACCTATTTCGGGGTCAGGTCGTATTCCTCACAGTTTTGGTCGATCCTTTCTTGACTGGATATGGTTCACCTCCAAAGGTCAGCGGCTTATAACCCAATTATTCTTTCAGTTACACTGAGAATCGATTTCTTATTTCATTTACGGCATATAGTGTGACTCCTTTTAATTTAATTGTTCTATAAAAAAAATTCAAATGAACTCATTTTAAAATGAATGAGTAAACTTAAAAAGTATTACTATAAAAGGCAGAAACTTAGCCTAAATCTGATGTTTGAAAATAAAATCCAATCCTTATTTATCGTTGATGAAACTTAATAGTTTAACCATCATCACTTCAAAAATCAGACACCATCAAGGTTTCAGATTCGAAGGTTTTAGAAACACACATTAAAGAAAAACATATCTCCATCCATAATAAATTTCTATTCATTTTTGATATATAAGGATAGAATTGAGAAAGATAGATCAACTAAAACATCGGCGTTGAGTATCGGTTTGGGCCGATATATTGGCATATGGTAGATCAGCCCCTCTCATTACCGTCTAAAATGACCTTTAGATCAGAGATTTATCCGCTATATTCTACAATAGGTAGGTAGGTACAATAGGTAAGAAACTAATGGTATAGTTGGCGATTGGGCATTATCTTATATACATGCTAGAGCTTTTCTTTTCTAAAAACACATACAAGTATAATTAATTTATAGCTGCCAAACGTTCAACTCTTTTCTTTGATATTAGAATGATTGATAATCAAGATTTTTCAATCGAAATGCTTTCTTTATTTAGACATCCTACGTTTGGATCCAAACACGTGGATCGTCAGGGCTAAAATAATATTTTTGTTTCCATTATTTTGTTACTTCTTATTGTTTCTATATGTAATAAACCTCATCTTCTAGCATAGATACTTTCATATATTTGTCTTCATTTTAGCCCTGACCAAGATCCGCATATTTTGATCGAAACATGGGCTGTCTAAATTAATTTATGTTCAACGCTATATTTTTTTTTGTTAGTATTAAATATGATACGCGTTTGCCAAACTGTTTTTGTTTAAGACATTTCTCACCATGTTGGAGTCATTGTTTTCTTATCCATGAAACTTAGTTTCTAAGGCGTACTTCTTTTCTTTAATTCTTTTTTTTTTAGCTTATGTAGAATTCTTATTGTTCCAATTACCAATTTCTGTTCAGTTTGTAAAGGTTGTATATAGGTAGCTCGGAAAAGACAGTTGGTATCCAAATACAGACGAGCTCGGAGGCCGCGTGCCTCTAAACCTGTTTTTGCTTCCCCCTCCACTTCCCTTCTGTCTGCTGCATCCATCTTCAGGCTCACTGGTCTCATTCCAATTTTAGGAACTCATGCAAACTTAGCAAATAGGGATGTTTTGGCGTCGAGAATTCTATTTAAGAAATTGACAATAAGCTGATAATTTTATCCGGTCTCGAAGAAAATATTAGAATTCCAAATAATATCTTAAAACCATTCAAAAGAGAATAGATTAAAATTATCTACGACATATAAAATTAAACCTTACCTTCAAAGCAAAATTATCAAATTTGGAGTATTTAAACTTAAAGCAACGGATATTTTAGGTTTTTGTTTAATATTTACTATATGATATCTATTTTTTATTATGTATTATTATGGTTGTCTCACCAATGGTTATTCATTTTATTTATGTTATAATTTTGTTATGAAAATTTCAATTCATTGAACATACGGACATAGCATTTTCTTAGACTTAAGAAAGTTCGTTATAAACATTGTTAAACTATCTTCTCATTGGACATTAATACCTCCTTCGTTTAAAAAAAAAAATAATAATAGTAAAAACAAATGAAACAGTAATTCTCTATTTATGTCACTCCTTTATTAAATATAATAACTCTTAACACCTAACTTGAATTAAGGTATTTTCTTTTAAAGGATAAATTATCTTCAATTAAGACTTAACATTTAAATAAACATTATATTATAAGAAGTAACATTATAAAGCAAGAAAAGTAAATTTATTATTTGATATTCTATTTTTTTTTATATAATCTACTGTTGATTTCTCTGCTTCAGTGTTCGAATTTATTTATTGATAAATTATTCTGTTCGATTTTAATCCTTAAAACTAAAATAATTTTTTAAAAAATTCATTATAATTTTTGCTAACAACAATATTACTAATAACTTTTATGTGTAAACCAACCATTATGGACACACAATAATAGTTTTAAAAAATCAAAAACACTTTTTTTTATTTATTTATATTTACATAAAATTTAACCTATCATTTATGTATTGAACCTAAATGTGTAATAAGTAAATTTGAATTTGTTTTAATAGCGTGAAACAAACTGTGGTAAGTCCTAAACTCTATAATAAGCTATTTATCAAAAAGCTTCCCGTTGCCATTTTCTTTTCAGAAGCGCTAAAGATTATTAGGAAGGGAGCTTAAAAATTAGTGAGTGGGTTCGGATCTTGCAAGTTTTTTTTTTCTTCTTTAACATTTATGACTGGATCAAGGCAAACGTACAAACTATAAAAAGTATAGAGATTCAAGAATTATGAGGAATTCAAGAAATGTATAGATCTAAACTTAATCGAAAAAAAAAAGTAATCCTGTTTTGTTCATGTAAATGAGCTATTTATAATTTTATTCTAAAACATTCCTCAAAATACTTACTGGACAGCCCGGGGTGGGCCTTCACATCAGAGCACTGCTGTCTACATTTCCTTTTCCAATTGGTCACTCTAAGCGCACACAAATCTCCTTCTACGTCCTCCAAACATCGTCGTCTCGGGCGACCCCTAGCTCTTGTACCTTCCATAGGGGTCAACAACATCTTCTTAGGCATTCTTTCATCCGGCATTCTCATTATATGGCCTAACCATTCGCCTCGCCTTTACAACTCTAATAATGTCGCATTTCATGTCATACAGTTATTTCTTTTTCCTTATTCGCCATTCCCCTCCGTCGAAAACTGGCCCATAGACTTTCCTCAGCACTTTCCTTTCAAATATTTTCAACATTTTAATAGTGACGCTGCATAGGGTCCATGTTTCGAAAGTGTATGTCACAACCGGTCTCACCAGTGTTGTATATAAATTCATTTTTGTTTTCCGTGACAATAAGGAAGAACGGAAAAGTTTAATATTGGCGTGATAGGCGCCGTTACCAGCCATAATTCTATTATAGATCTCTGCAGCGATTTTGTTTTCTTCGCCGATCTCCCCCCCCCCCCCCCCCTAGCTATGTTAACGTTTTCACTCTTTCAAAACAGTAGCCTTCTAGTTCTATTTTTCCCATTATCCTTGAATTTCCATTCGGACTGAGATGCATACAGTTGGTCTTGCATTTAAAGATAGTGAGGCACATTTTTTCTGTTTCGGCTTTGAACGCTTTAAAAACCTCTTGCAGTGATCGAATATTTCTTGCTAAAAGACATATACCGTTTGCGTAAGCGCATATTTGATTCGAAGAGTAAATTATGTTGCCTCTAACGTTAAATTTGTTCACTACACTGTGTAAGGCCATGTTGAAGAGTGTTGCAGACGGTGCATCTCCCTGTCTTACTCCAATTGAGATCGGAAAAGCATCACATACAAAGCCGTTGAACTTTTGCGGTGCTATTATCCATAGTAATTTTAATCAATCTGACTAATTTGTTTGTAATATGGAAATCCCTCAGCGCAATTATTAATTTTTCCCTGCTTACGCAGTCAAGCGCCCGGCAATAGTCAATAAATAGCAAAAGTCGGTTCTGTTTTCCCAGCATTTTTCCTAAGTGTGCCTCATTACAAATGCTTGATGAGCAGTACCTTACCTCCTAAACCCACACTGATATTCTCCAAGTACGTTTTCCGTGAATTCGCTGAGTCTTTTAGCAATTATCTTTGAGAGGATTTTGTATGCAGCACCCGGCAGAGTTATCCCTCTATAATTCTGGCATAGCTGTTTATCTCCCTTCTTATAAATTGGGCATATAATGCTGGCACACCAGTCCCTAGACATAATTTATTTTTCCCATATTTCTTCTATTAGAAGATACATCTGATTTAATAGTTCCTCTCCACTATGCTCGAAGAATTCCGCACAAAGGCCATCCTCACCCGGAGCTTTCCTGTTGTTCAGTTTTTCAAGGGAATCAGTTATTTCTTCTTTTGATAATGGTTCTAGATCATCACCGACTTGTGCATGAGAATAGATCAGATGAGATTCCCTTTCCAGATTTGCATTATTTAACAGTTCACAAAAATATTCCTTCCACCTTGCTGTAACATGCATACTATCCAGTACATTTCCATCCTTATCCTTACATGAATCTATTTTTGATTCATGTAAACATGGATTTTGGATGTTCATGTAAACATTTTGGATTCATGAAAACCTCTGTTCATGTATCTTATTGCATCATATTTCTAGTTTCATTGCTTATGCGCAATCCTTCAATTTGTATACAGTCGATTACTCAATTTACAATAATCTACAATAACGACATGCTTGGAATAGCAGCCTGTCGTTATTGCAGATTATTGTATTAAGTATTTCCACATGTTAAATGGTAAAATTATAGCAACCTTTTATTATACGCTTAATATGAGTCCTTTTTCCTTTTTTAGAATTAAGCTGTATAATTCTATTCCATATTAAATTATAAGAATTTCATAAATATTGCTGGGAGAAATGTACTTTCACAATGTATGAAAAGGATTATTAATAGTTTGTTTTGAAGAAAATAGATTGGTCTTTTCCGGGACTTGAACGCCTTTGTTATCGTAATTGGTTTGCGCAACTCAATAGAGATTCGGAGGCCCAGGTTCGCGTCCCGGAAACGACCTTTGTTTTCTGTTTAAAAAAGTAGATTTAAAATCAATTAAAAGATGAACTTGAATCGATTATTAATAATAGGTAAAATCCAATCTGCTATTCGAAGCCTGTCGTTATTGTAGATTATTGTAAATTGAGTAATCGACTGTATGGAATGGAATGGGGACTAGTAACAGCGATTAATCTAATGCATATTCATGAGAGAAATAATTAATCTGGTTGCCGGGAAATAATGTCAAGTTGGACTGGATGAATTAGAAATATTAATATTAATATCACGGCAACCGCGCATAATTAACGCGTAATGAATAAGCGAATTTAAATTCTTAAATAGAACGGTAATTATTATACGCTAAATTCAAATGTTTCCACTGTGTCAGATCTGTTCATTATATCCCTTGCGAAATATTTACTACCTAATGACCTTGGAAGTAAACTTTTATGTTAATTGGTGTAAGTGGGTATGTAGAGATAAATAATAATATATGATTGTATATAATAACCAATAATCGCACTTAGCTTTTATATAGCTTTTTAAGTGCATGCATCTTTAATTTATGCAAGGTCTCTCAGCAAAAACTACCATACAAAAACTACCATACTGAAAATATCTCAAAATGAAAACTTTTTATGGACAAATTTAAGAGAAACAAACTTATAATGCTGGTCGAGTTCTATAAATTGACAATCCGAGGTTTTAAAAAATGTCCTTTAAGTCAAATAATGATAAAGTGATATGTCGAAAGAGAACCGCTTTTGACCTATTACTTTTATAACGTTTTTTAAAATGGCTAAAAAAGAAAAAAGAAAAGTCATTAATGCATCATGCAAAGGTTCTTTGGCTATTTTTTTTTTTTAAGAAACTATAAATAATAATTAAAATATCCTTAAAGAAATTGCCAAAATTTATTATATTGACTGTCTTTTTATTTAAAGAATTAGGCCCAAAAAAGGGCATTAAAGGAGAACCAAAACAAAATCAATATCTGTGAGATTTGCAGTTAAATAATAAGAAAACGCCTTCATTTCAATTTTAAAATCTTAACTATTTACATAGCTTGGTCTCTTTTGGGAGAATCTTCAAAAATTAAAACTCCTGGCAAGCAAATCAATTCCTCGTTAGCATTTTGTATCAAATGGTATAGCAATCGTTATAAGAAACATTATGTAATAAATGCAAAGGTCTAAAAAGGGGTAATTTGGTAGTTTAACGTTTACCGAGGTACCAACTTTTTGATATTTATTCTTTTTGTCTAATAATTTAACGAATAATTTACTTGTTTATAAATAATTCAAATGATCCAGAAATGACGAATATATATATATAAAATTGCGACCTTCAGCAGATTAAAACGGGGGAGGACATTAGAAGACCTGCCATTGCTTCTAGGGCCATTAAACTTCCAGCGTTCCGTTAAACCTTCTACAAATATATATTTTACAATTTGAAATAAATTCGATTAGAAAACTAATTTTTTAGTTTATCTTTGGTCAAATTTGCAATTTAATCATGAAAAATTTAAAATATATATAAATATATATGTGTGTGTACATATATACAATACCGAGAGTGTTGATTGGTTCCAGTGATGTAATATTGATAATAGTTTTTAATCAATTGTAAGCAAAGTGAATCTGAAATCCAATTTTTATTTTTGTTATAGTTAAAAATTATTTTAAAAAAAAAAATATATATACTTGTTACAGCTGGGAATGAATAATACAACTTTAAGCAGTTGGACCTGTCGAAAAAGTTTTTAGAGGCCTTTTGTTTTCCTTTTCGTTCTATACAATGAAATCCTTTTTTTTTTTTTTTTTTCTGGTATACGATTGTTAAACTATTTGGATTTGTTCATAAAATCGGCGAGTAATTTATTTTCAGATTTGTCGTTGGAAATAATACCAACAAACATCACACCAACATATACATAGATGATATTCCTTATATACAACATATGAGAATACCTTGGGCCAATTAAATTAGTTTTTATGTTGGAGTTTTATTTTTGGAATTAAAAATGTTGTATATGTGTCATTGTAAAAAATTGACGAATTCGCAAGCCTTTTATAAACTACAGTTTGAGTAATCGACTAATAGGAATTAGCGTTTCGTAAGAGGTGACTAAAGTAACACCAACTTTCGAAAGTGGGATCAGATTGGGGAAACGTGTCAAACTTTGTGGCTAATATTCCTTTATCTATTTTTTATTTGATCCCTCCTTATTTTTGTCTATAAAAAAATAAAAGAATATTTTTAATTTGATCTCACTTTGTTCTGTTTGAAACATACAACAATTATTAAAAAAAATATATTATTGACTTCATTTTTTTTTTCATTTGTTATAAAACGTTTATAACTGTATCAGTGTAACTTAGCCTACTAATAAGAAATGGCTTAATTCGGAATATGAAAAAAATCGGTAAACATATACAGGAGAAAAAAAGGAAAATTTTTGGTCAGGATTGATTACCAGTTGTACATCTTATATACTAGTATAAACCAGTAGATTGGATCGCCAAAATTTCAATTACCGTAATGATTTCCTTAATATATATGGATAATATATTGTCGGAAAGCTGAATACTTAAGAAAGAATAATATAAAGTTTATACAGTCGTAAAAGGTATGTGTATGCACAAACAATTCATAACTTGTACATTTATTTAAGGTAATTATGTTCCAACAACACTTAAAACACTTTGACTACTCTTTCGTATGCGCAAAAGTACAATATTTCTAATCGTCAGTTGCTACCCGTGTAATGTCATTTTATCTGTTATTGATGTTTATTACATTTTAAAACATTAAAAAAAAATTAATGATAAAACGACCTGAAAAAAACAATAAATAAAATGATTTGTGTACAGAAAAATCATACCAACATTTTTATTTTGTATCAAATTTGTAAATTGCTATATACATATTTATGGTTATTAAACATTAACTGCATCTTGTATACGAAATATTTTGATTTCGACCTTTGGAGCTATTGGTGAAGCATTTGCAATTATTTTTAAGCAATTTTGTATCCATTGATATATGATTCACATTCAAGCAATTTGGGAAATGTAGGTGGTGCTTTGTAAAATTATGTAATATAAAAAGTCGTTAATGTCTTGCGCTGTTCTTTGTACTTGCTTTTTCTCTCCTATAAACTGGTCTAGGAAATAACCTATATATCATACACGATATTTAGAGCTTTAATACAAATTCAATTTTATTTTAATATTATTACAAATATAAAAAACATATAATGAAATAGCTCGATCATTCACTTTATATTTTCTATAAATTATTTTTCAATATTCTAGCTATAATTGATTCTTTATTATTTATTAAAAATATATTTCGTACCGAAAATGTTTTTGTAATTTTATTATACAATATCAAATTTTTTTATAAGCCATAAATATCAACAATAATTAGAATTTTAGGATCTTTCTTTTCTTTTTTTTAAAATAATTTATTAAGAGAAATATTTTGTAAATAATATCATAATAAATATTATAATAAATATATAATATAATATTATAATAAAAATAAATTATTTTTAAATATTTTTTTTTTGATTTAGCAAAATTCTTGATATGATTAATTGTATTATTTCTGCATAATACCAAGACTTGAGGATTTAATATGTTTTTAAATTATACATTAATGCCAGAAACATTATGTTTGTTTAATTCCGAGTCTTTTGATTATTATGAGAGACTCATTATAATTATTAGTCTTTAGTTTTATATCTGATAAATATATTTTAATGTAGGTCTATGAAAATTATTTAAATTCGAATACGTGAAAGATATTTTTTACTAATTTTTTGTTCTCTTTTGGTTACAGGTATGAAATTTTGTACAGACTAACCTGATTTTTCGTTTGTTATATTGTAAGTATTAATTAAACTGATTATATTCTCTTAATACAAACATATATTCTTTTGTTGAACTAATTTAATCACTAAAACTTGTAGACTACTTTCCAATATAAAATTGGATTCAAATTAATGATATAAATTCCAATAAATGATTTTCTGACAACTATAATGATCTCTTTTTAAAAGATTAATACACACATATTCATGTGAGAATATTGAGTGTAAATCTATCAAATTATTTCTGAAAGAAATATGTAATGTTTTCTTAATATCATAGTTATTGATACAGAGATAATACGAATGCTGTAATTTAATCTGTCGCCATATAATTAATTTATTTTTCCTCTGTTATTTTATTTTTCTATTCTTTATTATGTTATGTTAATATATTTAAATAAAGCGTTATAAAATTTAAATAAATTAATGTTTAAAAAAAAACTAAAACATCAAACAATTTCGAAGTAACAAAAGTTTAAAACGTCCCCCTCCAAATAAAACTTGATACAAATTTATACGCTCCTCTTCTCCTATTGACCTCCTAAATTTTAAATTGAACTTGCTAAAGTTTCTTTGCAACTTTCATTTCTTTGAGTAACTTTTAGGGTTGGAGGTAATAGAGCATAAAAGGGGACTCTAATACCTTCCATTATGTGTCCCTCAGCACTTACCATCACTGCTTCAATCAGCCTATTTAATTTCTCACCTCTTAATGACCTTGCTGAAAATATAATTTATTAATAATTATAATTCATATCAAAAATTCCTTCCAAATGGTAGAAATTATATGCTTTTTTGCGTTTCCTTCTATTCCTTTGTTAATATAGATCAAAACATTATAATTTGTAAAGTTAAAAATTATTGCCATCTGGAATCATGTTTTTCGAAAACGCACTTATGGGACCTAAAGGGGTCAAAAGTCTAAATATAAATCGGGCGAATTTGGTTTTTGTTTTTCATGATATTCTTGATACACGCATAATTTGGTGTTAAATTTAAATTAGTGCGTTTCTGAAGTGTGCATGTTTTAGGATTTCAAGTTCACAAAAAACATACTTAAAAAAAATTAACTATCTTAGACGTTATTAAACATTATTCGAGAATGTTTGGGGACGTCCAAGAATTTTAATTACCTAAATTGGTGTCGCTATGTAATGAATTTAATTATAGTTTTAGTACGTGGTTTAATAGTGGCATTGTTAATTTTTATCGTTTTCTCAGTAGATACAAGCAAAAAAAAACCATAATAGGTAGTAAGCTTTTATAGTTTAATATCCCTACAAAGACTCTTCTAAGGGCATTTATTTGACACAGTGGTGGTAAGGGATATTTTTCATTTCCTCTTTTCTGAAAGGGCCACGGTGGCGAGATAGTTGGAGAAAGAATCTGACCAGTTGGCGGCCATTCAATGGGGGCTCCTGTACAATAGCTAAAGAAGGGATTGACAAAAGGGTGAGAGGGAATATGTCTACCGGAGGGTTGATAGCCTCCAGACAAAGAAGTCGAAAGCCGATCAACCATCCAAGGAGAGAAAGCGGCCGTATCCTTGTGCACTCACACCTCTCAAAGGCTTAAAAAAAAATATCGACTGACGTGTATCCATAATACGCAAATTCGTGATTAAAAAAAAAGGGGGGAGTTTCTTATTTCGCTAACATAATAAGGGCATTTTATGATATACTGTAGAAACTTGAAATTTTTGACATAGGTAATTTTTTTTTAATTTTCAATGTGACTAATTTTAATTTATAATATTGAAAAAGATGCAGATTATAATATACTATTTTGGTCCAAAAATATAAATATAAATATAAATATATATATATATATATATATATATATATATATATATATATTATTTATTTATTTATTTATTTTTTCTCTTGCATAGTAACCCTATACAAGAGGGGTTTATTCGTATAATACAAGAAAACAAAACAAAAATTACAATACCTTCAGATAGAATAAACAGAAATTTGAAAGCTCTTATAAAACAGAAAGATATTTAATGGTTAAAAGTTAGGAAAAACTAATATATATATAACTATAAAAATTAATATATATATATATATATATATATATATATATATAAAACTAATAAATATATATATATGTATCACATCATCTGACAGAATTATTAATTCTGAATTATTTCACCTTTTTTCTTCTTCTCCATTTCATTCCGTTTTCCTTCTTTCTTCTTCTTCCTTCTTCCTTCCTATTTCTCATAATCCTAGTCCTTTTCTTTTTTAGCGCTTATTCCCTCTCTTAACGCTCACACCATAAATAGCACACATACAGAGCCGCTCGAGAAAAAACCCACTAAAAAGATATATAACAATAAAAACCTTATATCTAATAAATAAAGAAATACATATGTGCATAAATAGATAAATAAATCAATAAATAACTATATAAATAACTATATAAATAGATAGATACATTATTAAATAAAAATAAATAAATAAATAAAATTGTAATATTATTATATTACAGAGGTTTCACTGATATATTACCAAAAAAATAAATTAATAACTAATATTTTGACAAATTTTTGAGGCTTAATTTTTTAACAAAATGGTTCTTCATTGGAAAAGAGTTTATAGAAAATTTTACTGAAAATAATTATCACTTACTAAAAATTAAAAAAAATGGGGATACATATTAACTATAAGTTGATCAAATTGAAAATTGATATTCAATACATTCGACGACTTCATAAGAGTGAGAATGTATACATTATATTAAAGAGGGAGGGATGTATACATATTTACTATTTATATACCACTACATAAATATAAAGTAGTTTTTAACAATTACAATCATGTATTACTTTTTAAATTATAAAAGCTTTATATGTTATATATTTCTTGTCGTCTGCCATTCTTAGATATAGGTACCTTAGTTAACAAGGGAATTAAGGTTACGACGAGTTACAAATGGCGGACAGCCAACTGCCACATCATGGCGCTAAGCGTTTCAGTAGCTAAACATTTGTTTACACTATGGAAATGCATATAATACGGTGAGCAATGATGTATATATCAATGATTTTTTCTTTAAATTCAATTTATTAAGAATTAAAAAAATTAAATAAGATCATGTAAAAAAATTACCACGATGTAAGCATTTCCGAGTTATCTAGAATTTTCCAACCAAATTTATAATTTTCGCTTTCAAATTAGGATTTTTCCAAATCAGTGTAAGAAATTATTAAATTCTTTAGAATTAGTACCTTTTATGGATAATATACTGGTATATCAATTTGAAATGGATAATTCTAAATTTGGCTTAGATAAATCCCAATCTGGTTTGGAAAATCCCACTTCGGTTTGATAAATATCAGATTTAATTAGACTTGGGAATGCTGTATATGATTCGTTGAACACATGACCGTTAAAAGATGATACCGAATAAAAATAAAAAATATTGTTGAGTAATGTGATAACTAATCAATGCCCGTCTCCTTGCATGTATTATGTCATTTTAATTTGGACAAAAAGCCCGGTTTTTATCCCTTTTTAAGGGCAAGACCCCTGTTGATAACTTTTCAGTTATGGTTTGTATTATTGATAACACCATTAATTATTTTAATGATACTGGATCTTCAATAAGAATGAATGAAAAGAGAATATTTTTTTGAAATTCCAAAAATCGCTTCTTTTTTTCTCTCAAATTTATCTTCAAGTATATTACAAAAATCTCTTGACTAACTGGTTATGAACCTGCATACAATTTTCTAAAATCTGTAATTTTATTTTTTAGTCTCTTACATATGTATAATTACTTACATAGAAAACATCTATTATGATTACATACATACTACATTAATAATGGAATTAATATAAAAATGTTCATAACTCTAACGTAATGAATCGTGAATTTACCCTTTCGAATTATTTTTGATTGTATATTAGAAAAATGAAAATCAGATTTTATTTATTATTTTTATTTTATTCTTCTCTTTTTTTTAAGGATAATCATCTTTAATCCATTAAAATTTTAATATTAATATAACATTGGAATAACAATTATTCCAAATACTTATTTATTAGAAAGTAATTTTGTCAGTGAATCGTCTACTGTTCGTGGTATCGTTCTGATAATATCTCTTACGGAAATAGTTTATCATGGTAGTTGATTACATTTTGTAATAGGTGTATTTATTTTTAAATCGTTTTTTGCAGGATTGCCTTATTTTTATTGTTATTATTTTTTTTCTGAATGACCTTGCAATAGAAATCAAGTCTCAAACCCGTTACGTATAACTTGTTCAACTAGTCACCGATCATTAGTCCATCGTTGTGTAATTGTTTATTGCTTTTAAATTATTTCCTTTTGTGTTATATAAATCATTATGTAATTTAATGATTCGGAAATGTCAAAAGATAAAAAGACTGATATTTTAAGATATTTTACATTTTTTTTTTTAATCTATACTAAAAGCATAATTAAATTTAAACAAAATATGATTATACCGCAAATTTATTAAATATTCAATACTGTGAATTGAGAACTTAACAAGGTTATATTTCGACAAATTGCTCAAATCATCAGTCTCCCTGAAATACTTTTGTATAAAATATTTATGTGCTATTTTATATTCTAGCCTTTAAAGTAAAAATAAAATATATTTATGACCTTGTATGATTAAAATTTAAATGTTTCAAAGTTCGAAAGTTGCCAAAGAATAAATTACATTTAAAAGGAAAAAAAATATATATATACATATATTTAGTGTTCCCGTGAAAATTCAATTTATACAAAATTATTGGAAGATGTTAGAAAGTTATGGACACCACTTCTTGAAACTTGATCCTCTGGAGCTCTTTTTCTGACTCAGGGGTTGGTTGTTTCCTATCTTGTATAACTTTATCCTTTCTTTCCAGTTATGTTAATTTTTCGTCGTATCTAAGTTATGATGACTCCAAACTCATATCTTGAATTCGTAATATCTTATTCTAAAATATATATATATATATATAAAATAAAAGAAATTTGACATTACCGGGCTGAAGAAATATTTTGAAAAAAGTAACGAATCATTGGAAATATTGAAACTGTGCTTGTGGGCTTAATAGAGCTTAAAATAGTGTTAAAACTGCATTGCAACAAAAACTAATCTTTGTTTAAAATTTCCTACAATTTCAAACAAACTTTTTTGGAGCGCTTTTTATATACCTAAACTTTCTTTTTTTCATATTATTTTGTATGTTTAATTTCATTCGATGTTTTGCGTGTATATTAGAAAAAAAACTGAGAAATTCCCCTGCTTTTTATGTTTCTATATATATTATTTTAATCATCATTGAATGGTTTAATGCTATATTTTATCGTAAGGAAAACTGCGCGCAGCGTTTAGACATATTTTCCACCAAGCACTTTCCATGGTAATGCCGTGGAAGCTTACTTTCCCCTTCGCCTGATGATAAATAACAAACATTTCGCCTCCCCCCCCCCCTCCAACCACCATCCTGAATCACAAGCGGGTTCCTCAGAAATTTTCCTGACTTTTCTCTTACATTTCTTCAAAAAGGGTCATTTGAGCCGTTATTGTATGTTTAGTTTTAATACACCTACATAGTCCATTTTCTTTCTTATTTTCATACTCAAAACTGGACTGAATGTGTTTCAAATATATTTGAACAGAGTCTGTTTAAATATGTAATATAACAGTTATATTACAATATAACAATTAATATTACAGTATGTTATATTACAGTATTATGTTATATTACCCCTGTTTTAAGACTTCAAATATCATACCTAAAAAGCTTACAAATTGGATGGGAATGGACTATGAGGCACTCTTTGAAAATAGCTAATTAAATCGATAGAGTATAATAATTAAAAAAATATATTAAAATTGAGCGGAATCAAAGCTCTAAGGGTAGGAGCTAAATATTGGTGATGGAAATTGGAAAGGCCAAAAATAGGTGGGTACCTATAATATATTACAATTGTAACATACTGCAATACTGTAATATAATATAGTCTGCACATTATTTTCTTAAGACTTCAATTAATTTAAAAATATCATGTATCATGTCTCACCATATTGATTAATAACTTTATTTTTAGGATATATTTAATTACAAGCATTAATTTCAATAACGCATCTAATTCGTACAATTTATTAGTAATGAAGTTCCTAATTTTTTTTACTCTAGCAGGAGTCCTACAAGGCTGAATATTACCATTTAACTCCTCTTATATTTTCATTATTATTATTTTTTTTTTTATAAAACACGTCATTCCTAATGGCATGTTCATCATCTAAACTTAGCCATGATGAGTGATGAGAACCTCACATCTCGAGTTACCGAATACCGCTTTTTCCTGAAGCTGCGCGTGCGGGTATGATGTAAGATGGCGGAATGGAGGTTTCCTCACCGTAGGCCTTGAAGCTTATCCCGTGGCCTTAGGCGGCAAGGCCCTTAAACCAGCAAAATGGACACGCTGTGGGCAACTAAGTCACCTTTGAACAACATTACTTCCTTAAGTTCAGATAACACTGAAATTTATTATTTTAATCGATTTAATTGTTGTTTTTTAAGAGTTTCTAACTATCGGGAACTTAGCAATTTATTTAAGTTTTTAAAGAAAAAAAAAGACTTTTTTTTTTTTCGTGCACAGTGTACTAATACTTCCGGTACTTCATTCTCCACAGAGCTTGAAACAATGTCCCGATCGTTAAATGGTGTCACGGCGAGAGACGCGCTCGGATCTCATAAAGCCCTTTGGGTTATTAGGTCCTCAGGCCGATTATTTTTATAGTAAATGACTGCGAAGATGACTTTATAAAGTTATATATTTTTTTAATAAATATAATTATTTGGTGGTTATATTCAAGATTTTCATTGATGTCCTATTAATAAATTTATGACAGGATTTCACACAGCAAGTTGTAATAGATTTTCTAATAATATGTGAACTAATATGAGAGCGGAAAGCAGTTAATAAGAGATATGAAGTTGCTATTTAAATAAAAAATGAAGGCACATATTTTTCAAGTTTCACAAGACAAATTTCTTTAATTTTCCCTCATTTTCATCATACCATTGATATCATGATGGATATTTGATTAATGGGAACTGCGATTCAAAAGAAAAAAGGCAAAATGTTCTATTAAATTTTATTCTATTATTCTTAGTTTGGTTTTCCCTTAGAATACAATTTTTCAGCATAGAATAATTAAAGGAATCAAATTTTTTTAAATTGAAGTGAGAAATGAACAAGCTAGGCTATTATTAATTGCTTAAGTTAAACGAAAAATCCTTATTAATAGTTGAACGAAAAATCCTTTAATACTTTAAGAGATTATAAATGAACATAGGCTGTATACAGTTCGATACAATTAGAAGACCTTGGGAGTTCTATTTATTAATGTATAGCAAACTTTCGAAGGCATTATCAATGGAATAAATGCTCCGTGAAAAAAATAAAACAAATAAGTTTATAATCGGAATAACATTTTATCAATACTATATATAATATTCCAATAAGAGCGTAACAGGTATGGGTCGTACTTATAGAGGGATATAAATATAACGTAGATATTATTAATTTTATATTTTTTTTTAATGTAAGGGAAGCTATTCAATTGCTGTACTAAGGAACAAGCCCCTGAGGAATAATAAGAAAAATTCACTGTAGAAAGATTGTACAGGGGCCTTCATGGTTAATAGAGACGCTACCGTTATACCACGGTAGAACCGGATTAAAAGCTTCAAATAAAAAGACAATTCAACGAATTGTTTTCAACTGAAAGAAAGCCAAGTTGGAGCTTTCTGCGCGGCCTATTTTAACTTTTTTTTTTTCTTTTTTTTCCCAACCGTAACATAAATCACGAAGAAAATAACGGTAGGTGTATCATTGGATGCATTAAGAATGTTAAAAAAAGGATTAAATTAATATAAACATCATACAAAAATAAATAGATATACATAAAAACAAACAAACATTAACATTAAATAAATAAGGCCTGAAAAAAAAAATCTGTTTCATGTATGAATATTTAAAATTGACTCAATATATGATAAATATTATTTTCATTTTTTTCTTTTAAAACCTCTTTTTTTTTTTTTTTTTTTTTTTTTTTTTTTTTTACGATTTAAAATTAACTAAATTATAATACATATGGGTTAAATTCGAGTTTAATTTTCAATTTTGTTTTCAACTGAAATGTGACAATTTAAATCTTACTTAAAAACCAATTGGCATTCCCACTAATACATTCAGCCGTCCTAATGGGATTACTTTTGTACTCAAGTCCTGTGGAAAAAATAGTTTTCTTTTCAATTAATTAAACAGTTTCATGAAATTCAAGCAGTGTCTGAAATTAGGTTCAAATTACAAAAAAAGATGTAGTTTCTTTTCTCTTTTTTTAAATTTAATTTTTGTTTTGCAAATAATTTTTGTAAACACTAACTTATGAAATTTATCTGTTTTCCCTAAACTCTAATATATTCTGCCGCTTTTTTTTTTTTTTTTTTAAATATATAACTGTGTCGAATGTTAATCCCGGCCCCTCAACGACATGAGGTATATTCGTAATCAGTACAGCATTTTATATTAGATTTCATTGTCAAAAGATTTTGGTACAAGAACTGGATATACTCCAAGTATCGGGAAATGACTAGATAAGAATGTAAGAAGGGTGGTCCTTGGAACACTAGTAGTCTTCTAAGTTTCTATAGTACATTTATTAATTTTTTAATTGATATACTTTGAATTTCTTTTTTTTTTTATAATTTTATCTGAAGAGGAGAAGTTAATCTGAAATGAATTGAAAATGAAAAAAAATCTTGGAATTTTTTGGGGAAGGTTGATGTTGCTGGGATAGGCATCGTTGATTAGTTTATTGCAATTGTGATGCAGATACCCGGGTTCGAATCCCGACCATGGCCAGGATGTTCTGTTCTGATAAAATTTCTTTGTTAGAATGACTCAGTGAATGATACTGTGAGAGATTTAGGATTTTCTTTTTTCGCTGTATCTTTAATAGATTGGAGCATACCTTACAAATGGGGAGGCCCTCTTCGGTAATCGTCCCTACTCGGCACTGAGGGTACTAAGGGATTAGTTATTAATTACGGGTTTGAGAAAGTTTTGGCGTGAAAGGACTAAATAATAGGAGTTTACGGTCCGCCAAAAGTTATTTAAATGTTTTACAATTAGCTTTGTAAGTGGGACTTTATGGCCGCTCTCTGCCCTTAGAAATTCATTGCCGGAGAAATTGCACTGCTGAAATTGAGCCCTTAGTAAATGGAGGATTGTTTTGGAAATTAGTTTGTTGCTGGCGATGGCTCCTTTGTTGCGCTGTCTCAGGTTCCCTCTCAATCCGGAACCTGGATTTCAGCTTACTTATTTGAGGTTTCGTCTTTAGGCTTTCCCTTGATGGTTTCAAACCGCACATCGGGCTATTATTTCTTATGTGGAGTGAAAACCGCACAATTAGTTGACTTGAAATAGGAGTCCGTATCAAGATCCCCAGTATTGTTTCACTTATGTTTCTTTCTTTAAAATACTTTCCTCTGAATACATATATATGACTGTTAATATTAAACGCATACATTGACTGTTACTATTAAAGGGCTCTCGAGGTTCAGTCAATGAAATGACAACTATATTATTGCGACGTTTAGAGACTATATTGTTTTCATAATCATGCTCTACAGTGAACAAACAGGAATAGAATAAAATGTTTTGGCTACATAGGTAAAATTTTACGAATAAAGTTAAAAATAATTTATCAAATAAATAATAAAATTTATCAATCTATGGATGTATATAATTCGAAATAAGGAGTTGCATGAATATAATTAAAACAATACAGATGGAAATATAATAGAATTCCATCATTTTGTAATTCCTGTTTGTTCATTGTAAAGTATTATTATAAGAACAATATAGTCTGGAAACGTCACGTTGTTACTTTACTGACTGAACCTCGATAATCCTATGATAAATATATAATATTAAAATTAAAATGTGATTCTTAAAACCCCTAAATAAAGAAATATATAAATAAAAAGGCTTAATTATTTAACATAGTACTTCGAAAATCAATGTTTAATTTAATTTTTATTTTCGAATTTAGAAATGATTATTTTTTATTCTTCACTTGTGCGTTCAATAAAATTATTAATAAACCTGATATTTTTTAAACATTATTTATTAAATTTCGATTTTTTATCTTGAGCACTTTAATAATTGTTTCTTTAGTTCTTAGGTTAATAAGCGATATTTTAGAAAAAAAGCGAGTCAGATACAGAATGTGGTAGTAAAAATGACACTACATATTTGATTGGTAGGGAGATCAGGGTGGATTTAATGACTGATAATTTTGAAGTGTGTTAAAAATCAGAGTCGAAATTCGTTGAATGATGGTAAAAAACAGGTAAACATTGATTATTATAATATTTAGTATTGTGTGTAATGTTCTGGGTAGATTTATTTTAAGTTATAATAAAAATCGTATCAAAATAAAATAAGTACATATATATTTTTCTCATGAAATAATTTTTTTTTAATATATCATATCTTGCACTTCATTTTAAATCCGAAGGATGGAAAGGGCCCCGCTTTCAATTTAAAAAGACTTACTCCATAAAGTATTTAACAAGACGTCTTACTAATGTATTCAATGAAAGCAACTTTCGAAGGTAGACTAGTTTTAATTTCTAATGACGGAAGGCAAACTGAATCGAGAAGAAAAAGTGGAAAATAAAAGTTGGTTTGATGGAATTTGAAATGTTTCAATGAAAAGTAGGTCAATATTAGCTCAATATTTTATTTGCGGTTCATTGTTCAAATAAAAAATTCCTCGTTGAGCACTGTATAGTTTTAACGTCACAGAAAAGCCTGTATTTACCGCTCAAATGGATATCCATTTATTTTGAGAATATTGACTACTGTATAAACTTCATGAAAATCATTCGTAAATAATCGATTGAATCAATTTCTCTCTTTTTGAGTATATTTATTCACTCACTCTTCTTGGTATAAATCACAAAAAAGAAAAGAAAAAAAAAGTAGTAGAATAAAATAAAATAAAATATAAGAAAGGTTTGTTTACCATCAACCATTTAATATGGACCCAATTTATTTGCTCTCAAACATTTACTAACTTACCACGTTTCTGAGTTTGCCATATCTAATTTTAATCGTTATTTTTACCGTTGTAGTATTTCATATTATTTATTCTTAATCTTCGATATTTCCAGATATTATATAACGATTTATATTGATAAAAATAATTTTTAATGATCCACGCTAAATAGTTAAATATCGAATATATTTCATTTAATTTTTTAACTTTACATTAAATTTTACAAAAAATAAAATTTTTCGTAAACAAACAATCTTCATGTAAAACTATACATTGAGGAAAATCCATTATATTTTCGGCATGACTTAATATATTAATTACTCAGTTAGCTGCCCTATTTGATATTTTTTTTTTCAATTTATAAAGTATATATAAATATAACTAGATAAACCACGAAAGAAATTAATGAGAACAAATGAGTATTTATTATCCTAGGTTGAAAATATGTCTCATGATAATAAAAATAAAAAAAATAGTCGAAATGGTTAAGATTTTAGAAAAAAATATATTCATAAACATCTGAAGAATATTTGCCTCCAAAAATGTTTTTTTTTATTTATTTATTTTTTTTTTTTTTTTTGTGAATTTCAATCATTTTAATCAGTTATTTTTAATTTTAGTTTGGGGGAATGTTTTATTCCATGGGCACTGGATTTTAATTTCTTTTTTTTATCTTAAATATTATTGGTTTTTAAAACATAAAGAATAAAGATCAATCAAATTTTAGATATCTATATACCATATGCACTTTGTGGAAACCTATAGGATATTTCTATATCTTTTTTTAAAAGAAATCTTGTTTTCCTTAGTACAAGGTACAACACTGTCCCCTATTTTTTCCTTATTATTTTCTCTTGTTTTATTCTATAATGTATATATTGTTGTTGATGAGTTTTATAAATTATAAATTACTCCCTACTCATAAATAATAGGAATTGTTATGGGTGGCCTCCAACTGTAAAAAAACAACCAATATATGATTCACCAAGCTGATCTGGAATTAAAGAATAAAAAGAAATAAAATAAAAGACGGCCTCAATTAGGTAGTTCGGTATCCTACTGCTTATGTAAAAAAAAAAAAAAAAAAAAAAAAAAAAAAAAAAAAAAAAAAAAAAAAAAAAAAAAAAAAAAAAAAAAAAAACTTTCCTGACGTTAAGCGCTAGGAGAGACCCCTCTTTCACAATAAAAAGAATTTTAAAGGATTGTGACCCACTTTCTTGGATTCTGAACACGACTTTTGTGCCCCCCCTTTTGTGCCCCCCCTCCCACCGCTCTAAGTCGTGGTCCTCAATCGGCTTCCCGAGACCCCCCCTAATGACGCCCAGCCGATGCCAAACCCCTTTGTCTGCAGCGTAATGAGCCTGCTCCCGTCGGCTAGGATCAAACGCCGGCAGCCACAGAGAGGTATAATAACGCGATTAACGAATTACCAACACCGTTGTAATTATGACTAACGACTGTCTTGATAGTGACTAATTACTGGCCCGATATCGTGACAATTGATGAGAAGTGATTGCCTCAGACTAACCAGTCAGCGTCGGGTTATTGCAACCCAACCATCCTCGCCTTATAAAAGTAACTCTTATTACGGTTATTATATGAACCGCGAATGATGGCCCTTTGTCGGAGAATGGAGCAGCCGGTTTACTAATGTGCAATTTATTTTTCTTTTAAATCTGCGAGTGCATGTTTCATTTCAGAATTTCTCATAAAAGGCTGATTCTTTGGCCTATTTTCTGTTCTCCTGACTTATAAATGACCATAATTGTGGATAAGACCATTTAACGAAGGAATAGGTCTCGATTATTTGAAGGAATTAAAATGAATATATTTAAATGAATTATGCAATTCTCAATCATACACTTGTACTATTTTTTTGTGTTATGTTTTGGTTTGCGTATATTATACTGCTCTTACAAGTTGTTACTTAAGATCTTTTGTAATACAAAATTATAATAAATCATATGACTTATTTTGCGTCTGTTTTTTTTCTTTTCATGAAGATATTATTTGTTTTGAGTCGTGTTATTGGTAATATGTTTTCATTTTATACCTTATATGCAGAATAATTTTTTTTTTTTTTTAACTAAAAAAGGATATATTAATGATAAAAATATGTAAAATAATATATGTACTGAGAAATAATAACTACAAATTAAAAAGAATATTAAAAGAATGACAATCTAGAAATGCAAGGCTGGTCATTAACGAGAAACGCGAATGAGGTGTTTCAGCATCTTGCAGGCTCTGTTTTCTTATTTACACATTAATTTAGTAAACAAGTTTGTAGGAAGAGACTATTTAATTATAGATATAGAATGCTAGGCTTCAAAGTCTCGTATTATTTCAATAATTCACTTAATCATGCAGATTTCATGCCAAATTTTCGTCTATTCAGGCATCTTCAGGGCCATAAGGGTTTCGCAAGCAAGCTAGAAACAGACCATATGGAAGGAGGGCTAACAGGGAAATGTACAGTGTTGTACAACATTCAAACAAATTTAGATAATCGAAATAATAATCCAATCAGGTCTATAGAAAGTTAAATATAATATTAAAGTTGAAAATGGTTTAATCAAAGTAAGTAAATCTTACATTTTACATATCAATATTGAATTATTTGTTCTAGATTTGCCTTTATTTTTCATATGTTGTATATACTAATATATTTCATATGGGAAGTTTTCAATCTCTTTCTAGCTTGCTTGCGAAACCCTTATAGCCCTGAAGATGCCTAAATAGGCGAAAATTTGGCATGTAATCTGCATGATTAAGTGAATTATTGAAATAAATATTTACAAATTAATTAAACTTTAGAGATAGTATTGCCATCTTAAAATTGTAATGTTTCGCTAAGATTCAACGAATACAAATATATATCCTGAAAACGAATGACAATAGTTTTTAAAATTAAGAACTACGTAAGTTAAGTTAAATAAATTTTAAAATTAGCAGGGGATTAAGTTTATAAAATATATGTAATACAATCGTAGTAATTATCGTTTGATTCTGATTTCTTGCAATAATTGAAGATGTTGGAATGTTCTTAAGACGAAGTGGGGGCATGGAAGGAGTGTGCCGAGACGTCGGTTGTAGAATAGCATCAAATCCGATTATGCGAGTATGTGGTTCCACAGGGCTTTGTTGGGGGAAATATGTAGGGGCTTTTCGTCCCTGGTTTTGGTATCAGCTGTCGGGTTTACAAAGCCGTTTTGTTCTGGTAAAATGCAATTTATCCCATTCCCCCTTCTTTCATCAAATCGTATTTTTTTTTTTTTTTTTTTTTTTTGTTTTGTTATATACGAGTATAATGATCATAATTATCATTTTTCGAATAAAAAAAAAGTTTTATTGTAAACAAGCCGGAAAATGTTAATCGGGAGATGATTTTTATACTTTATTAAAGTTTATTGCTATTGTTTAATTACTCCTACTTATATATATATATATATGGTATAAATATTAATCTAGCATTGAAAAATATCTTCCATACCGTCATATTCAAGTAAATATAACGGTTATATAAATTATAAATTATCTTATATATTTTCAACAAACTTGCTTCTGTAATATCAATAGAGAAAATATAGTATTTCAAACATGGAAGTGTAAATACTGCTCGCAATGTAGAAAGAAGAGTTAATCTAGGTAAGCATACACCTCCAACAGGTGATAAAATGTTTCAATCCGGAAAAAAAAAAATAGCTTTGGTGAATGATAGCTTGAATAAAATGATTTAACTCCAATCAAATGAACGTCCGATCGTTTCCCTTTGGATGAACTCTATCCACTCTTCAACAGCATTTATCTTTTCAATTTTTCCTTCCTCTGTTATTCTCTAATTTAATGCTTTATTAATTTTTGTACTGAAAATGCAGCCTCAAATAAAATCAATCAATACTATCTATTCTATACTTCATTTTATTCATTATTAAATTCATCCAAAATGATTTTATGATTAAATAACTAATGTTTTTTTTTTTTTTTTTTAGAACCAAGTGTTGCAAGTCTTTCAGCAACGTTATGTTTAGTGGATCTCAACTCTTCATTTGACTCATTGTAAGCATCAGTTATAATTATTATTATTTTTTGTAATATTCATTGCTCAATATTAATTATCCTAAAATTTTTAATTTATGCGACTCAAGCCCTGATCTATTTAAATTTAAAATTTCATTTCAAATTTAATTTTGAAACTATATCCATTACAAAAGGAATACACGCAATAGTTATTATGAGACTTCTTTATGGAATATCATTTGAGCATTCCATCTGTAAAACTCTTGCACTAAAAATGAAGTCCAGGAATATTATTTATGATAGTACAAAACTTCAGGCTTTACCACTAAAACTTATTTAATATGTAACTATTTAGGGGGACATACGGCTGTTAAAGAGCCAGACCATTTACTGTAGGATATTTAGCATATTATTTTTATTCAGGTCGATTTAAAATAGTAAAGAAATTCTTATTAATATATTTTATTTTAAATTGATTCTGTTTTTCTTTTTCATGAGGAGAAGTATATTATGCCCTTCAAGTTTTGAACAATCAAATACTTTAAGATTTTCTTTTTTTAATGTAATCGATTCTGACTCAATTTATAAATGCTTGGTACAATTTATAAAAACTGCAGTTCTATTTTACTCTACTTAAAAAAACATTAGTTCCCTGAAAATTATATATTATGTATGCTTAAAACTTTATTTAAAACTTTAATAATTGAGTTGATGGTGACTGGCGTGATTCTTAAAAGAATTTCCATGAGATTAAATTAAACATTTTTTGCAACAACCTGAAGTTGCATTGATAAATTTTTATCATAGGCACTAGTGCATTTTGTTGATCATATTCAAATTAAATAGGCAGTGACTTTAATTAAATACCATATTTTGGTGCCTCTAGCCCATGTTGCTGTACACGGCACCTTAAGTGTAATTAAATAAATAAATACCATATTTATTTGTCTTTTAATCATAACTTTTGTTTTGCATTCACTTGAACCAGTCTAAAGTTTCTTAATTAAAAGCAGATATTTGTAAAACTGCAATATGACTCACTACATTTATTTAATTAGTATGGTATCGATTAGGTATTATTCTATAGATTATTATGATAGGTTAAATAATGGTCAGGATTTTCAGTTTACAATGATATTTATTATGGTAAGCCAACGTTTCGATCCAGCTTGTGGATCTTCATCAGGGCTAAAAGAAAACAAATATATGAGTATCTATGCTAGAGGGTGACAATAAATGGATACATTACAGAACTGATAATAAAAGATGGTATACATAAATATTAAAATAAGAGGCTGGTTAACAAGATAAAATAGAATATGATATTTACCTACTGAGTCCAGGTGGATACTAAGACTAAAGGTAAAAATAAGGTGAGAGGTAGTGGTAGGGGGTAGGTTTGCCGACTTCAAAGGTTTATGGCGGGGAAATCCAACGCTTTTGAAGTGAAGGCACATGACAACTGAGTGAACAAAATATTTAAAAACTAACAAAATATATGGTACTGTATACACCAAAAGATCAACGTCGCAAAAAACCTCATCCACCGTAGCCTGAATTTGTCCGATCCACAATTTCATTGTCATAACAAAATCCGCCTGAAAAATATCTTACAATCTAACGATTTTCCTGAGCATTTAATAAAAACACTTATTAATAACGATGCTAAAACTCAAAATCTCTCTAACAACTCTTCACAACCTCCGATTTCTACTTTCCAATACAGATCTATCCCATATATCCCCATTCTCTCAAACAAAATTAAAAAATCCTTCTCATCGAGTTTCCCACACATGCGCCTAGTATTAAAAAATAACAATAAATTAAAAAATCTTTATACAAAACTCAAAGACCCTGTACCTCTCCTATGACAAGTGTAATGTAGTTTATCGTATCCAGTGCTCCACGCTTAATTGCAACAGTTGCTATATAGGTGAAACCAAAAATTATTTAAAAAAACGTATTTATCAACATAAATACAGTATTTCCACGCGTAATTCGTCTACATCTAAATTAGCAGAACATGCCATTGCCCACAACCATTCCTTCGACTTTGAGAACCCCTCCATATTAGCAACTGTATCTAACCACGACAAACGTCTCCTCTCAGAATCCATTTTCATCCATCTAGAAACTAATAACCCGGTAAATCACAAAACAGATAAAGAGATAATTTCATCCACTTATTCTAACATCTTCCGCATCCTCAAATCCTAGTTTTGATTTCATAGGTACCTGCAATTATCTCTGTACCTCTTATACTTTTATTATTTTTTGTATTGTATGCTTCTTTCTATATATTTTCCAAATTTGTATGCATTGTTACATTATGTATTATCTCATTTTTATGTTATTATTCAGTCCAGACACAACTATTTGTATACAGTACCATATATTTTGTTAGTTTTTAAATATTTTGTTCACTCAGTTGTCATGTGCCTTCACTTCAAAAGCGTTGGATTTCCCCGCCATAAACCTTTGAAGTCGGCAAACCTACCCCCTACCACTACCTCTCACCTTATTTTTACCTTTAGTCTTAGTATCCACCTGGACTCAGTAGGTAAATATCATATTCTATTTTATCTTGTTAACCAGCCTCTTATTTTAATATTTATGTATACCATCTTTTATATTATTATCAGTTCTGTAATGTATCCATTTATTGTCACCCTCTAGCATAGATACTCATATATTTGTTTTCTTTTAGCCCTGATGAAGATCCACAAGCTGGATCGAAACGTTGGCTTACCATAATAAATATCATTGTAAACTGAAAATCCTGACCATTATTTAACCTATCGTAATTGAAGAACAGTTGACCATCTCTCATCTCTACTAGTATAGATTATTATATGCAACAATAGTGCATATAACAACATTATTATACGTAATATCCAATCAATTCTCATTTGAAATTTTTCTTCTGTAACTACATTATCACCTTTCTGTTAAAATTATTTCCTACCATGTTCTTATAAATATATGCATTATCCTTAAAATGTTTAAATATTCATCTTTTTAGGAAGAGGAGCTATGTTACGTAGCCAACTGATATTATTCCTTCTATGCCTTTCAACCAAGAAGACACTTGCAAAAAATCAAGGTACTTTCTATAATATTTTTTATTATGAATTTCTTCATTATATTAATTTTTATGAGTATTTTAATCTTGTTTTTTGATGATGAGAGTTTATTGAGAAATAAAGCTTGATTATTATATAACATCTTAAATTATTTTTTAGATACAATGCGATCATCTAATATATTTTTATTTGCTTAGATGTTTGTTAATCTCCGACATTATTAAATCTCAAATTCTTTTTCTTCCTTCTTTTTTTATAGAACAACCTCGTTATGACACGGCATATGCCTGTGAGGGTAAGACTTTGCGAATTGAATGTAAGGAGGGAGAACTTATTAACTTAATTAGAGCTAATTACGGACGTTTTTCTATTACCATTTGTAATGACCATGGAAATACTGAATGGAGTGTTAATTGTATGTCACCAAAATCTCTGCGTGTTCTTCATGCAAGGTATTTATTCATTTATTTCTTTGATTTTATTTTGTTCAAATTCAAAACTTTTCGTGTTTAATAATTAAATTCTTTGGTTATTCTTCTACAGGTGCAGTCAACAACAGAATTGTAGCATTTTAGCTAGCACCTCATTGTTTGGTG
Source organism: Aelia acuminata (assembly GCA_911387785.2). Lineage (NCBI taxonomy): Eukaryota > Metazoa > Arthropoda > Insecta > Hemiptera > Pentatomidae > Aelia > Aelia acuminata. The sequence goes on from OU426980.1 coordinate 4,447,192, forward strand.
AACCATGTGCAGGAACTTTGAAGTATTTAGAAGCTCATTACCAATGTGTACCTCGTAAGTACAACTTTGTTTGTATTTTAGTCTTTTGATTAGATCAAATTTGTGAATTATTAGTGGTAAAGTTCTTTTTCACCCCATGTGATTTACTAATACTTCTTTTTGTAATATAGCATTGTTGAATATGTTTAAACAAATTAATCACCACTACTAATAAATAATTCTCTCCTTCATCATCATAATCCATTCTCTCTCTTCCCCTTGCAATGTGAGGACCATGCTTGTAGAGCCTGGTGCATCGCTTACTTCAACCAGCTCTCTTATCTCTCTTCTTTCTGGTTTCCTTAATTGCTTTCTCCTCAGATAGTTTTCTTCTTCATAACTTACTTTGAGAAATCTTTTTAATTTTCTCTTAATATCCTGCTACAAATAGATTATATAAATTACTTGTGAAAAACCCTTTGCAAAACTATAGCTAAATTTTCGCATTCTTTTTATGGATCCTTTGGATTATATAAAATTATTTTCTATAGTGCTGCAATTAAGGAATTTATTACTAAGGCTCCTTATCTTTTTATTATTGTCAAATCATTTAACAGTTATTTTAAAAATCACTAATGCCGTTTAGAGGACTATGAACCCTAGGCCTCCTATTATAGCGAGGGTATAATTTTCACTAAATTCCTTAATTGGTACACTATAAAAAAATCATCAATCTTCCAGTAAAAAAATTACCAACAAAGTTATTTTTAAATTCTGGAACCGCCAATGACTAACACTACCTGTGTATATGTTTTATATCGTTAATGTTGTTCTGCTTAAACCTTTTTTTTTATCTTCCCCTCTTTTATTCTTACATTATTAATCGGTTTTCCAGCCAATTTAGCCTCAATATCTTAACAGAAAAGAAGATAATAGTAGAAGTGAGAGATAGTCAACAAGATAAGCCAAGATAGAGAGATAGATCAGTGTTTTTATTATTAAGTGCTCGGGAATTAATAAAAACATTGATCAATAACAATGCTAAAACCCAAAATTTCTCTAACAACTCTTTACAACCTCCAATCTCTACTTTCCAATACAGATCTGTCCCATATATCCCCATTCTCTCAAACAAAATTAAAAAATCCTTCTCATCAAGTTTCCCACACATACGCCTAGTATTAAAAAATAATAATAAATTAAAAAATCTGTCTACCAAACTCTAAAGACCCAGTACCACTCCTAGACAAGTGTAATGTAGTTTGTCCTATCCAGTGCTCCACGCTTAATTGCAACAGTTGCTATATTGGTGAAACCAAAAATTATTTTTAAAAACGAATTTATCAACATAAATACAGTATTTCTAAGCTTAATTTGTCTACGTCTAAATTAGTAGAACATGCCATTGCCCACAAACATTCCTTCGACTTCGAGAACCCCTCCATTTTAGCTACTGTACCTAACCACGATAAACGACTCCTCTCAGAATCCATTTTCATCCATCTGGAAAAAAAATAACCCTGTAAATCATAAAACAGTTAAAGAGATAATTTCATCCACTTATTCTAACATCTTCCGCATCCTCAAATCCTAGTTTTGATTTCATAGGTACCTGCAATTATCTCTGTAACCCTTGTACCATTATCTTTTTGTATTGTATAACTTTTTTCTGTATATTTTCCAATTTTTATGCATTTTTACATTATGTATTATCTCATTTTTATGTTATTATTGAGTCCAGACAAAACTATTTGTATACAGTACCATCTATTTTGTTAGTTTTTAATATTTTTTTCACTTAGTTTTCATGTGCCTTTAACTTCAAAAGCGTTGGATTTCCCTGTCATAAACGTTTGAAGTCGGAAAACTAACCCCCTACCACTACCTCTCACCTTATTTTTACCTTTAGTCTTAGTATCCACCTGGAATCAGTAGTTAAATATCAGATTCTATTTTATCTTGTTAACCAGCCACTTATTTTAATATTCATGTATACACCATCTTTTATATTATTATCAGTTCTGTAATGTATCCATTTATTGTCACCCTCAGCATAGATACTCATATATTAGTTTTCTTTTAGCCCTGATGAAGATCCACAAGTTGGATCGTAACGTTGGCTTACCACAATAAAATCATTGTAAACTGAAAATCCTGATTATCATTTAACCTATAGAAATGAAGATATTAATGTCTTCCATATATTTTTAATTAGGAATGTTCAGAATAATTTGCTTTCCTTTATTTTGGTCACACATCATATGATAGACATCCAGTGAATGTCTGAGTGGGCTTATGTATTCAATTTAATATTCCTGCTTAGCAATTCTATTTGTTTCAGGTCCATTTTGACTTCATAAAATTTTCTCGCAAACTATAGGCTATAAAGAATTTAAAATTATGTAATATATTGTATAACAATATTTAGGCTTTTTCACATTACACTTATACAGTGTATATTCATAGATGTGTAACTATTTATTCTGCTTATTCTTAGCTGCATTGACTACTACAACGAGCAGGCCGAGCCCTCCGTGGCTGATGACATCGCAACCAAGTGTCTGGAGTACTGCAAAAGCAGCAACAATAAGGCCACCAGTTCCTACTCTTCCTGCCTCTCAAATTACCACATCAACAACCAGCAAAGCAACTACAGTTGCTACTACAACTACAACCACTACCACTACAACTACTACAACTACCACAGTAAGAACATTTCCCGAGGATGGTGTAGACATTGCTACAACACATTCTTCAACAACTGTACAGATTCTTCCCTCTCCAACGTCTACTTCTTATCCTTACACTGGGACTGGCAAGTATTTTATTTGCTTTAAAACTACTCAACAGTTACATCTACATTCTTGGTTCTGAAATATTCAAAATATTTCACAAGTAACAGTATAAAATTTAATTTTTTTAAATTAAAAAATGTTCTCGAAGTGAGATAAAAAGAAAACACAAAAAAGTTATATCTGCTTTATGAATACTAATTAGTTTTATTTTACTGATTTTGTATTTAATCACTTTTATATATATATATATATATATAATAATACTTTATTGTTAGCTATATACAAAATTTGCAAAAGGATTAAAAAATAAAGTATATTCGTTTAACAACTATTTATAAAAAGAATTAACTCAGTACTAAGTTGTAGAACTGACACTAATGCAAAGAAGTCCAATTTCAATTCCTAATTTAATATTTATCTTAACACATTGTAGTCGGGACATGTAAAATTACAGTTTTTGGAAACTTGGCATAGAGGGTGGATCACATTGTAATATGTTTGCGAAAAGGGTCTATACCCAGTTTGTGGAAAACCTAATTTTTTTTTAAACTACAATGTGTTAACAGTGTTATAATATTATGCTTCTACCCAGTCTTGACCCATTGTGCTAATTATTAACCAATAATTTGAAAACTCTTTATTTATTTAATTTTTGTAAAAATAAAACAAATTTATACTTTTATTACAGGAGGAAGTGTAATAGAAGATTCTGAAATGTGTCCACCTGCAGTTGCCCGAGGACTCACCTGGAACTGGACAAAAGTTAGTGATTTTAGTGTTCAACCTTGCCCTGGTGGAGCTTCAGGGTTAGCACGATGGCGCTGTCTTCCTGGTCCACCACCTCGTAGAGCATCTCCCACACCTGATCTCAGTGAATGTCGCTCACTTTGGCTTACAAGTCTAGACACTAGAATTGCAGAAGGAGATGCAATTATCAGTATTGTAAATGATTTATCTGAGGTATAGTATTCCTTTTCTCACTTATGTAGAATTCAGAATTTAGAATCCCTCTATTGAAGTCAATGTTTTTGGAAGCCAGTATAGTAGGGTGGCTAGAGCACTTTACTTGTAAAGTGAAGGTGATATGATTAAATCCCAGCCCCTACTTCCCAATATTGCTGGTTCGCGTTGGAATTTAGACTATTACCACCTTAATTAGGGGGAGGTCTTAACTTAATATACTCCAAAAAAAAAGCTACAAACAACAAAATTAATTTACTTCTTTAACTAATGAAACTGTAATATTACTTTACACCGTCCTTAATAAATAACAATTCAGGTTGGGTATTAATTAAATAAAAAAATCACAATTCAACATTTTTTATCACAAAATGTTCTTCTCAGTATTTTCCAAATACATAATATCCATGAGGTGGAGAAATTTACAGTAATCTTCCGATTAATTTATATATCTATAAATTATGCTTGTATCAATCAAGCTGGTCAACATATGTTAAATTGATCTTCAAAGCATATGTTTTTAGTGGTTTAAAATATAATTAATCTACTTAACAAGGAGACCGTATATCTTTAAATCAACAGTACGGTTGGTTTTAATTAAGTTAATTATAACAATTTTTGGAAGCTGGGTAGCTCAATGGTAAGGCATCGAGCTGCAGTACAAATCAGGCTTAGCAGGGTATGTTTAATATTCTGTCACTGACCAACTCTGGGGTCAACCCAGCCTCTATAAAGTACTCCTAATTGAAAAAAATAATGGGAAAACTGTTGGTTTAGCTTTATCACAGTCAAAGCACCTTGCATAACAAAATAGTACTTCCTTATGGAGTTAATGCACCCAAGACCCTTCATAGGTTATAGTGGTAAAGTTATTTATTTATTTTTTTTTTTAAAGCTAACCTTTGTTACGATAACAATAACTACAATGAATGCACATATAATTTATGATATTGAAAAAGCAGATTCAAGTTTATACACATAAACATGCTTATAACCTTATTATAAACTATAAATTTAGCACCTTCGATTCCTTTAATTAAAATGTTTTTTTTATTGATGATGTATTTTGTTAATATATCAGCATTGATAGTAGTATATTTATGTTGATGTCTTATGATTGTAATTATTAAATTTTAAGCGTGCTGAGTGGATTTATATATTTTATAATGTAATTATATATTATGAATATCAATTTAAATAATCCTTATTTACTAGCTTTTGCCCTTTTCAGGTTACAGATAGTAAAACACTTTATGGTGGTGACATGATGACTACTACACAAATAATTAAGAAAATGGCAAACAAAATGTCTGTTGATATTCAAACATTTCCTGATGCACGACAACGAGAAGCTATTGTAACTGAACTTCTGCATGGAGTCGTTAGGACTGGTAGCAACTTACTTGACCCAGCTAAGCTACCTTCGTGGCGTGATTTAACTCATAAAGAACAGATGCGTGTTGCTACATCTCTACTTGTAGGCATCGAAGAAAATTCGTTTCTCCTTGCTGATACTGTTGTCAGAGAAAAAACAGTGCCACACAGGGAGAAAAATATATGTATGTTCATTTGATTTCTTTCAATTTCTTAAAACTTATGGCTTTTAATTATTTTATTCTGAATTAATGTATCATTGTGTTTAAAAAGTATATAATTTTCAATTTACTTATTTCTTTTTAATGAGTTATTTATGTTAAATAATTGTTTATTTCAGTTCTTGAAATACGTGTTGTTAAAACTGCTAATGTTGATACTGAAGAATTTAGTAGTAGCAGTTCTATTGCACCTGAATATGGTGAAGCTGGAGAATCAAACGGTGGAGATAATTGGTTGAGACTTGAAAAGAAGGCTCTCTTGGATAATAGTGAAGGAAATTTCTTGAGATTAGTCTACATTGCTTTTGACCATTTGGAAGATATTTTACAGCCTCTATCCCATGCCAATGTTTCAAGAATAGTCAATAGTAAAGTGATTTCTGCATCACTTGGGAAAGGGAGGCATATTCAGTTATCTCATCCTGTGACTATATGCCTCAGGCATATTCGTACAGAAAATGTAACCAATCCCACTTGTGTATTTTGGGATTATACAATGAGGTTAGTATAGATATTCCTTCAATTAAATTCAAATTATTGAATTAAAAATATAAATAATTATTAATAGTGCTATAATTCCAAATTCCAACATTTTTTATTAGTTTTCTTATGAAAAAAATGTATCTGGGAACGCTTAATCCTGGTTCTAGATATATTTTTCTTCATCTTTTTGAAATAAAATTCATTAACAATCGATTTCGTAGTTATAAGGTTTTAGTCTAAGTATAAGTTGAAGTTTAAATTCAGTTTTAAGTTTTGTCTATATTTTAATAAACAATGGAAAATAAAAATTGTTTAACGTATTTTCTTCATTAAGACCTTAGAATTTATTATTTGAATTTTTGTAACAAAATAAATCTATTACTTTTCCTCCTCCAGATGTTGGTTAACTCTTAATTACAGTTAGTCATTGTTTCAGTTACTATAAGTAATTTTTTCTCTTCTCTTTTTATTTTTATTGATATTAATTATTATTCTACTTTGGACTGATACTTCTGACAATTTTTTATATGGATATATTTATTTTTCAGCTCTTGGTCAGAAGAAGGCTGTAGGGTTGATTTCACGAATGTTACACATACTATTTGTGTTTGTGACCATCTTACAAACTTTGCTATTTTAATGGATGTTCAAGCAACTTATTTACCTCCTGCACATGAAATGGCTTTGCAAATAATAACATATATTGGCTGTATTGTATCAGTGATCTGTCTAATTTTGGCAATAATAACTTTTCAATTGTTCCGTGGTTTAAAGGTATGTTAAAAAGTATACATACTGCTCCCATTAACTTTTAAGCAACCACAGTATATTTAACAATTAATTTTCATTAGGAATTTTAATTTTTAATTATTATTTTAATTGCAATTCTTACCAAAGGTCTTGTATTGTAGTTTGCAATAATGATGTATATTTAAAAATGGATTTGGCTAATTTTAGTTTTTTATCTCGTGGCTATTCAAATATGAATAACAAACCCAATCATAAGATATAGCTCATTGAATATTAATCAATATTTCATGTATATTTACTAATGTATGACTTTTCTCATTTACAGTCTGATCGGACTACAATTCATAAAAATCTCTGCATATGCTTACTAGTAGCAGAAGTACTTTTCTTAGCTGGGATAGGTCAGACAGATCAAGCAATTGTTTGTGGAATTGTTGCAGGATTGTTGCATTTCTTTTTTCTTTGTGCATTTGCATGGATGTTCCTTGAAGGTAAGAATATAAAAAATTAAATTTTCACTTGTATCTTCAGTGGTGAAATTAAACTGTAATAAACCTTGAAATTGTTATTTTTTGTTATATTTCACATCATATTTCAGTGTTTTTATATCAGTTATACTGTATTTTTCAATCAACCAATAGGTCGGTGTATTTTTGCTTTCTAATATTTGTTCATAGTACTTACATTTGAAGCAACTGTTTCCACATTGATTATTTTATGAATTTTCTTTAAATTGTAAGAGTTGTCATTAAAGAATTGCAGCAAATAAATCACCTCACTGGTAGGTTTCTCTTCACTTGAGCCATCTAAATGTGAGTCAGAGAAAGCATAATTCAGACTAGCCGAGTGAGGATAAAACATGCTTAAAGAGATAAATAACTTCTCACTACAGTGTTACTGTGGAAGTTATTTCAGTCCTTGAAGGAGTATCCCGTCTGAGTTTAAAATATTATAGACGGATAAAGTACTGTATTTATTTTATTTTTAGATTTTTTATTGATTTCGGTAATCAACCAGACTCCTATAATTGTTATAAAACAAAATACAGTACTTTATAAAATATTATATAGGAAAAATGAATCCCTCCCCTAGAAGAAACAACATATTTACTAACAATTTTTAAAAATATAGAGCATTATTAAAAGCATAACTCTTTTATATATATATATATATATATATATATATATATATATATACACACATCTCTAATTATTTAGTGTTTTCCTTCCCCCAAAATAATTTTTTATGCTACTTCAAAGATTTCATGAAACTGTTTCTAATTTTACTTTTCAAATTTTAGGTTTTCAACTATATGTTATGTTAATAGAAGTATTTGAAGCCGAAAAATCAAGAATTAGATGGTATTACTCGTTTGCTTATGGTACACCCTTTATTATTGTCTCTGTTTCGTGTCTTATTGACCCTTTTAGCTATGGCACTGATCGATACTGCTGGCTCCGTGCGGACAACTTCTTCATATTTAGCTTTGTTGGCCCTGTAATAACTGTGATACTTGTAAGTTTATAACTTTTTAGTTTTGATTAATTATTTTCAGTTTACGGACATTTCTATCAAATTGTAAATGTAATAAGCTGTTTATTTTTCTATTAATTATTCCTCAATTTATTTATTTATTATTTATTTTATGTTGGATATCCGTATCCCAATTATTCTACTAATATTAAAATTTGTTCACATTTTTTTAGGAGTTGTAAGATAACTAAATATCTCAGTATTACTTTTTATAAATTGAATGATGAGTCTGAAACTCATATGTTTTATACAAAAAAAAAAATTAAAACCTAGTTATATAATTTATTGGAAGCTCTTAAAATTTGCTAATAACTAGTTTATTTAGATGATGTTAAATTTATGCAATGATTTTTCTCTTTTATGATTTCAAGATAGCTTTTTTAACGTGACTGAGCTGGATTTGTTTTTTAATTTAATTTAGTATATACATATTTTTTTTCTCAATTTAGCTAATGGTGTATTTTTACTTGTTTTTAGGCTAATCTAGTCTTTTTAAGTATGGCAATTTATATGATGTGCCGACATACCAATGCCTCCATTGCTATGAAGAGTAAAGAGCATTCTAGGTTGGCGAGTGCCAGGTCAGTTTAATTATTATGATATCAAAGTTAAAACTCATTTTTTATTTATTTTTAAAAATTAATTTTATATTATAAAAAGCATCTACTATTATTCAATAAAATAAGTTAAATTTAATTTCAGTTTTATGATTTTCCCATATTTTGGTTAATATGATTTAAATTAAGAATTTTGTTCTCACTTTTTTTGGAATGGTTTATTGAGTCAAACTATAATGGCTAAAACCTCAATAGCTTGAATTTCTCGATAACTTGATTTTGGTTTGCATCCTCCTTATTTTTACTTTTGTGAGTAACAATATTTCAGAATAAAAACCTCGATTACAGAAATTTCGAATAAGATCTTTTTCATAATATAAAATTTGTGTTTTAACAGAAAAATTGAAAACACTTATCACTAGATAATTATAACCTTTATAGGGCTCAATTGAACCCTATTTTGATGCCACAAAAATTAATCTAACAGATCAGACTTAATGCAATATTTCCACATATTTATTGACCGAACCCTTGGCTCGTTGTTTTCTGACCTTTTTTTATGACTTGTTCTTTATCCAACCCAAGAATTCAACATGCCGATTTGAATTCCCTAGATTGAATGATATTTAATTGTTGTAGGTCATTTCTTTTTCATCTGAAGTCTTCTCCTTTATCTGGAATTTTATTTTTTTAACTAAATCTTGTAAATTATATTTTTTTTTATATATTCCTATATGTTAGTTATTTTTGTCATTTGTCTGGTGGTTTTAAATGTTTTATAATTTCTGCCGTTGATTATTTTATATATATATATATATATATATATATATACATATAAATATAAATATTGCCCTTTGAGAGTAATTATTTCTAAACTTAAATTATTTATAATCAATCATCCAGGTTCAATAACATTAAGATTATATTACAGGAATTATTTTATTTACTACATTTCTGAATTATGACGCTAATCCAACATAAAATTTGCAATTTTAATTTTAATAATCCTGTTTTTTTCTACTATATCTTTGCTTGCAAATATTGTTTCTATTTAATTTGTGGTTTTATTTATGATGCTTTTTAAGTTGTCCTTTTCTTCTTTATTTATTTTCTTTTGTAATTTTTCTTTTATTTTATTTTTCATCTTTTCTAAACTTGTATATCTTTGTATAACTTGTACATTCTGTATTTCATGGCCAAAGTGGAGTGGAAGAAAATGTTCTTCAGCTCAAATTAAAATCGCATCTGTAAGAAAGCAGTTATTACTAAAATTCCTGATTGTTGCATGTTTCATTGTCTGAAGTTTCTTTCAGTGTTTCTCCTTAGTTTTTGACTAAAAATTATATGGTCCCACGTATAGATTCACAATGTAATTAATTAAAATTCACTGGCATTCAGAATACATTATATACCTTTATTTGTTTCTTTTAACTTTGAATCCATTCTCCTCATTTGTCTGTAGTACCTTTGTTTCCTCAATAACTCAAATTTAGAATTAACTTTTGAGATTGTGTTTCAGATTATGTGCAGTTAGAATGACGAAGTTTTAATTTTAGGTTCCTTGTAGAACAGTAATTTCATAGGGTTTATAACTTTGATATTTTAATTAGATACCAGCTTTATTTAAAACATTTAAAGGAATTTCATCTTCACACTTTTTCTTACAGAGTCCATCGTATACTACCCTTAAATTTTTAGTTTCATTAACACTTACCTATGTTTCTATTCCAGTTTCCGTGGTTGTATAGGTTTATAAAATAAAATGCATGAAGTATTAAATGAATTTAATTATTATAATCTAAATTACTGGTTTTGAATATTTTTTATTATTTTTTTTAATAAGTTCTATGAGTCATTTACTAACCCAATATGACTGAGATAGTTGGGCCATTCCACATCAAATCATCAAGCCAAACTTCAAAATTTAATTGTATGCGCCACTTTTAAATAAAATTTTATCTTATTAGATTCAAATCGACATAAAACTCTTTTAAGTCAATAACCCACTCATATTATTTCATCATAAGATAGAGAATTTTATTCTCTTTCTATTGATATGTAGTTTATTAAGCTGGTTGGAGAGAGATTTTTGCTCATGGCATTTTTCGATGACTATTTTACCACTTGGAATAAATCTAAATTTTTATGTTTAAGAATTCTTTTTTTCCATGATTAAAAGTAATCTCTCTGATGTGTATGGTGTCATCCGATTCTGTATGAAATGCAGAATTAATTAATACCCATTCTACAGAGGAGTGTATTAATGCGCGCGTACCAGTTGGTTTTGAGCTAAAGTCGTCATCAAAACTTCAAATAAAAAAAAAATCCTTAGCTATGCCGTCCCTCGGATAAGATGTAAAAAATCCTAGTAAAGAAATCTTAGCTATGCCCTCCCTCGGATAGGACGTAAAATGGAGATCCCGAGCCTGTACGATGTCAGGTACTCGTTAAAGATCCCTATTGTAATATCTAGATTCTATGTTGGAATGAAGTTGTCCCCAAGATGTAAAGCTTCCTTGTTCAATTGTATCTTCTTCAGTGGTTATTTTAACTTGTCACAAATGATAAAAAATTGTTTCACCGTACCTTTTGAATGTCTGAAGTAATATGTTTTTAGATGAAATATAATTATCTCAGAGAATATAATATTTTAAAAAGAATTAGTAAGCGAAAATCCCTCTGTTCCAATAAGGATTGTTTGAAGGAAGAGGAGTTCATTATTATTACTAAGGAAATATTGCCTTACACACTCTCTCATCCTAGTGCAACAAGAGAATCATTCAATATCTGATTTCCCCAGTTATTGAAGAACTTGTTTGTGTCAATGAAATATTTTGGAAACTGTTTTCAACCAATGCACGTTAGAGTAGGCAAATGTTATAAAATTGATTTTATTCAATGAGATACACTTGTTAGTGAAATTTCAAAAGTCATTTGCTGCAGTGTCTGAATTATCACTTAAATAGTTACGACATAGTCTTAGTAAAATACGTTAACAATATTTTAATAATTCTTTCAAGATCAATAATCTGTTTTGAATTAATTCATTCCTAAATATAGGAAGGAAGTTTTGTCATGCCTTGTAGCTTTCTCTGACTATTTGTTCATTTATAAGTGTTATAATTATTTTATATGAAGAGAAAAAATTGGCCTTGACCAGGATTTGAACCCAGATTTCTTTATATTTCACTTTTAATTTTTATATCAATTGTTATATTTTTCCTTATATTATAAGGCCAATCTTTTCTCTTCTAATAAAAAATATTTAAAAATTATAATAACATTCATAGTATCATGACAAGAGAAATAATTGAATTTATATGTGTAACAGATAATAATAATAATAATAATAATAATATAATATTGATTATTTTATAATAAGTATTGTAAGTTTTCTGTAATCATTTGATTACCAGTTTTTATTGGAAAGCATAAGTCTGATATTTAATTGCTTTCATTTTATTTTTAAAGTTAATAAAGAGAATGTAAATAGTCTGTTTTATCTAATCGCTGGTTATTTTTCAATTAAAGGGCTTGGCTGAGAGGAGCTGTTGTTCTTGTCTTCTTGTTAGGACTTACGTGGACTTTTGGGCTTCTCTACTTGAATAAAGAATCTGTCATCATGGCCTATATATTTACAGTTCTGAACAGCTCTCAAGGACTGTTCATATTTGTATTCCACTGTATTCAAAATGATAAGGTAATTTATTGCAATATATTTAATATATAGTGGTGTGAGTATTGATGTTAGTAGAAGAAAAACTGGTGTTTAACAGAAATTACCATACAACACCTTTCGTTGTTGGTAAAAAATATTTAGTAAATTAATTGCATGATGAAAAATAGATATTTATAAACCTTTAGATTTAATTAAAAGTATTACAGATACAGATGTTAATTAGCAAACTTTTAAATTGAATTGAATTTTTAATTTAAACTGGGAGAATGTGGAAGATTGTCACTTATGCCAAGGAAGGATGGTATTTTCGTTTTTGGAAATTAAAAATTTGATTAAATAATTAACTGTACACATTCTAAAATAAAATTCGGGTTATTTTAGTACACACATAATTAAAAACTGTTATAAAACATAAGTAAGTCTGTTTTGTCTATAACTATTCGTTGACTACCTAAGCTATTAATTTTTCTTGTATTTTTTAAAGCAAGAGTATGAGTACCTTAACTTCCAATGAAGTTGATTTTTTGTTCTTATATTTTTCAATCCTTATATATATAAAAATCTCGTGTCCCGATGTTTGTCTCTCTATTTCTCAGAAACTACTCAACCGATTTTAATGAAATTTGGCTCAATGTATATAGTTTTGGCCAACTTAACGGACCGGATAGTTTTTAACTTGATTAGTGATCAAAATAATTCTTATATAGCGAATTATTGCAAATACAGTAAGTCGTGTTTTGATTTATTAACATGGCGTCATATGTCGATTTCATAATGTTTTTGTTTATAAGCATGCTATTGTAATACAGGTTATTATTATTATAATTTTGTATTGCGTTATGTGAGTGCAGTTATTTGTTCCTATATTATTATTTTCCACAGACAAATAGTAATTCAAATTTGTATTTATTGTTAATTTTCATTAAAGAATAAATAAATCAAGAAAAGGTTACAATAAATTCTCGAATGTGTAGGTACTTTTTCTTCCTTTTCTTTTTTTATTTGTATTTAAATTAAATTACTAGCTAAGCGCTGAAATGCTTTGCTGTGGCCCACCCTGATATCAACTTTTAGTAAAGTAAATACATTTTAATAATTTGAATTAGGCTATTATTTGAAATAATACTCTATAAATGTTGTAACAGCACCTACTGTCATAGGTGTAACCTAATAGAAACCTGACTTGGGGAGTCAGTGTTGCCAAAAATTAGTGAAAATTAGTAAGCTGGCTACACTGCGGGTAACCAGTCGTAAAAACTCCCTCACAAAAAGAGTGTGTTTTGATTAGGTGTTGTGGGATACTTTGTGATTTGCTAAAGAACTGCATAATTAAGACTTTAATATTATATTTTCAGTTGATTTATTTAACAGAAGTTTCTTTATTTTCATTATTCGTTTTGTTATTATTATTTAAATAGTGTTTTTTTATTTTACCAAACCTTTTATCATTTTTATCCCGAGATCTAAAATGTAAAATTTAAAAAATGTCAGTGAAGATTTGTAATTCCTCCTTTATCAACAATAATTTAAAGTTGAGAAAATTTAATCCCAATCGAATAGAGGCTGTTACTTCCTGTTCAGCAGAGTTGTAATTATCTTTATATGTAAAATTTAAGAAATGTCAGCGAAGATTTTAATCCTTTCTTTAATTTAAAGTAGGCTATTATTGGGAATGATATTTCGTTGTTAATTTCACCAGAATACAATTTTTTACTTATCTTTAAATGATTGTTGATTAAGAAAGGATTACAAATCGCGGCATTTTTTAAATTTTACATTTAATGATTATTACACCTCTACTGAACAGGAATAATTGTTATTTGGGTAACCTCAAGTTTCAGATTTATCCGCCATAAATATGAGAGTACTACTGCAAAATAATCCATCGGCAGATATATTTTTTAAACAATTGCTCTATATTGGAAACGGTGAAATAGAGCTGCATCGAAATTCAAAATTTATCAAATTACCAGAAATTTTTTGAACTGTTGTAGAGACGAAAAATGAACTGTCTACGAAATATAAAGTGTCTTTCCTGATATTTTGAGCAATTATTTGGACTATAATTGGCTGGGTAGTCGTGCTATTTTGGCAGCAAAAAATGTTGATTTCGATGAAATAAACTTCCAAAACCAATTGACAATGTTCTAGATGTAAACGAAGCCGTAAATTTCCCATCTGAATTTTTTAATTCCCTGGATATACACCCAAACAATCTCCAGTTGAAGATTGGCTCACCGATCATTCTTCTTCGTAACTTAAATCCACCTCAATTGTGCAACGGTACACGTTTGGTCATAAAAAGGATCACAGGAAATGTTATTGAAGGAAAAATGTTGCCTGGAAGGTTTACAGGAGATATCGCCCTGTTGCCACCTATTCCCCTGGAACCGACAGAATTTTCAATAAAATTTAAAAGGCTTCAATATCCTATTCTTTTGGCTTTTGCCATGACCATAAACAAATCAAGGGCAAACAAGGTCCACTTGGACTTTGAAAATCCGTGTTTTTCCCTTGGGCAATGGCATAACTCACGTGGGAAATGGGTATCGCCTGCTTACGTGTGTGGAAACCATCAAATCTTTGGTTTGTGTTAAAAAAAACAAAACAGGTTAACCCAAAACATTTTGAACAAATTAGTACTTGAATAAATAAAAATTCTTAATTGTATTATGTAAAAACCACTTTAAGAAGAGATTTATTATCACTCAAATATATTGCTAAATTAAAAGCTTCAACACACCACCCTCCTACCGAACACTTATTAGCCGAAGAGTTGGGAAATCGAGGTCTCAAAGAAATTAAGAAAAATGCCTATCAAAAGGACATATATGACGCGTTAATCAAGATTGGCATGACCCTGAGCAAAATTAAACCCGTTGTTAAACTAACAATACCAAGTTGAAGTAGTGTTAGGCCAATAATCAATAGATCAATGGCCGAGGTTATCAAATCTTACTTCAGTCATCCTTTTTAAAATTAGTGGAAAAATATAGCCATTTCGAGTTAGTTTATACCGATCCATAAAAAAAGGGCGATAGTGTTGGCAGCTCTGTGAGTCGTAAACACAATCAGCTCCTTTTTAATCAAACTACATTGAAATATGAGATGTAAAAAATAAAAACTTTAACTTTCCTATATTCTTTTCCAAATACTTTTAAATGGTGTAATGCTCTATTCTCAATCACGTTGGATTTGAAAATATTAGGATATAACTACTGAGCCACAGCAACGCGTGGCCGGGTCTGCTAGTATTTTTTTAATTTAAATACCTTGAATCAGAAGGAAATATATTCATATAAATAAGCAACTATGTGTATACACAATTTATGCTTATATACAGAAAATAAATATTCAAGAAAATATTAGCTATGTCTTATCTTAGTCAAATATCAAAATATCTATTCTTAGCAGTTTATATAAACATTGGAAATTGTTTTAACAAGAAAGAGAGGGTCTGAAATATTTTTGGTGTTGCAGAATATTACTAAACATTACATATACTCAACAAAATTTTGTATAATAGAGTAAATTTTGTTTCCATAGATATTTATGTGTGCAAGCATTTAATAAAAATCAGTTTAAAATGGGTGGAATGGGGTTAAGTAAACAACATTGTTCGTTTCACCAGCTATCCCAAAGTTATATCAACATTTCAAAGCCAAATTAGCATTATTTCATATAAAACATGAGAAACTACGTCTATTTCATTCTAAACCCCCGTAATTCTTGCCAACAGAAAACATGGCCGGTGTTTTCCATTGGTTTTTTTTGTGTTAAGAAGAAAAAAAATGTATGAAAACACCTAGTACTTAATCAGGACCAGTTTATTATTTTGTTTTAACCAATATTTATATTTACATTCATCTTTATATCAAATTAAACTCTATTTGAGTTTTATTATAAAGTGAAATATTCAAGGATTAATAAAAATCCACACACTAAAAATTGTATTTATATTACTTTTTAAATAAGATTTTGATGAAGTCCACTTATCATTATCATTCATACTTTTTATTTTCTAATTTTCCATCATATTTAGAAAACGTTTGAGGTTCTTAAACTAAATAAAAATGATTTGGTTTTTTAGGTTCAGAAGGAGTACAGAAAGTTTTTAAGAAGGCATATCTGGCTTTCTAAATGTTTGGGATGTCAGGAAGGTGGAAGTGGCATCGGAGGTAGCAGTGGAGAAAGTAAGGAAAGACGGACAAGTCTCTATACTGGCTCTCATGGAAATGCTCAGAGTACCGAGAGTACTTCAGCCTCTTCTGCAGCTGCAGGAACTGCTGTTCCCACTCCTCATGGAACTAGCGTGGGTAGTTACGTTCATAGAATACCCATTGCCCCCATGCCCAGCCCCACACACCAAGGTATAAAATATTCTCTCACTAACCCCATCACTAACACATGGGGCTGGGCTTGAATTGAAAATAGATCAATCTTTAAACAGCTTGTTCATCATACACTAGCTTTCTTTAAAAAAAAAAAAAAAAAAAGAAGGAAAAAAAAAGAAAGAAACTAAAGAGCCTCTCATCCTTTGATATCAGCTAATTTTATTGGTTAATGCTTTGATTTAAAACATGCTCTATATTATTTCCATTTTCTTTTATTTATTTTCCATTTTTCTTTTTTTTTTTTCTTTTTTTTTTATTACCTGGAACCAAATCACATTCTCTAACTAGCATCTCTAGTGTCTGTCATATTATAAAACTCACAAAATTAACTATAGGAATAAGAATTGGTGGTGGTCACAAAATTCATGCATAATCCAATCTGCTTTTAGTTTTTAACCGCTCTCTAAACTAATGTAATATAAGCAATGATCCAGTTCCTTTCCTAAATCCCACTTTTGTTTTAGTTTTAAGGATTTTTATTTGGAGGTGAGGTGTTTGTGATCGTTCCCTAAAAAAAATTTGTTTCAGCAGTAATAAATTGGATTTCAATATTGCATTAAGCACAAAACTGAATTATATTCACAAAGATGATTACTAGTTTTTACTGACAGTTATTGATTCAAATTGCCTTGGCATGCCTTTAGCTCTTTTTTCGATCCTTAGGTCTTACACCCATTTATGTGAATTTTCTTGGTGAACTTTATCATGATGAATTTAAAAATTTCCAATTTAATCAATTTTTTTCACGGATTTTGTTTAATTGGTTGAGCTGCTTTGAACCAGTTAAAAAAAAAAATATTATACTACTCAATACTAAATGTATGATTCAGTTTTTTTTTTTTTTTTTTTTTTTTTTATAACGACTTTATTTACAAACTTTTGTTCATATGTCGTCCCCAAAAAGAACTTTATTCCAAATCGTTTTATCCTCCCGTTGTCCTTCCCTCAAACCTCGCGCAGCCATTCCCGCGTTAATTCCCTCTATCCATTGCCTCCTTGGGAGTGAATTCCAGCATGCATCTTGGCCATCTTTCAGCTCCCATTCGCATCACATGTCCATACCAACTAAGCTGCTTTGTTTCAATTGAGTACAATATTGTTTCTTGTTGGTCAATATTCCTCCTTATTTCTGCGTTTGGGACGTGATTCAGCCTTGAAATTCTGCTGCTCCTTCTCCAAAAGTCAGTTTCCAACGCTAACAATGCTTTTTCTTCTTTCCTTTTTATTGCCCACGTCTCAGAACCATAGAGGACAGTGCCTTCTATTATGGATTTATAAAGGCGTTTTTTGGTTTTTAAAGATACCTCTTTACTCCATAATACAGAATTCAAGCAGCCTATCAGCTGTTTCCCTTTTTGTACTTTATTTCTTCATCGCATGTACCTTCAGAAGATATCCATGTTCCCCAATACTTGAATTTTGGGCAGCTATTCAATACCCAATTCTTTAATTTAAGACATTTTGTATTGGAATTGAATACCATATACTCCGTCTTGTTTTTGCTGACCTCTAAGCCCCATTTTTCATAGACTTCATGGAGTTTCCGTAGCATATAATATGAATAATGAATGAATAATACTTTTATTTTTACTCTAATGTACTTTGCTGAGGAGGTTAAATCAGCTATGAAAGTGAGAAAAGTTGCAAATATCTTGTGTTGGTCTAGATTTCTCTTTTTAAAGGATGATGTTATTGGTTAAAGGGTGATTGAACTCATGTTGATTTCACCATGCCAAAATTATCTTTACTTAAATGAAACAGTCCTTGTCAGTAATTATTTCAATTTTTTATTTTACCAAGAATGGGTAACAGGGTATGGAGTAAAAAGGCTGTTGCCTTTCTGATTACAGAATGCAGAATAATGGTTCCCCCACTGTTCAATTCACCATTTTACCAATTGAGTTAACTAAAATACATCATACTATTTATTAATAACAACTCTTTATGATAGGTTAAATGATTATCAGGATTTTCAGTTTAAAACTTTTTTATTTTGGAAAGCCAACATTTCGATCCAACTTGTGGATCTTCATCAGGGCTAAAAGAAAACAAATATATGAGTATCTATGCTAGAGAATGACAATAAATGAATATTTTACAGAATTGATAATAATATTGAAGATGGTAAGCATTATACATGAATGTATTATTATTATTATTATCAGTTCTGTAAAATATTCATTTATTGTCATCCTCTAGCATAGATACTCATATATTTGTTTTCTTTTAGCCTTGATAAAGATCCACGAGTTGGATCAAAACGTTGGCTTTCCAAAATAAAAAAGTTTTAAACTGAAAATCCTGATAATCATTTAACCTATCGTAAAGAATAACAGTTGACTACCTCTCACCTCTAATAACTCTTTAATTAATGATGTTTTCCAATTTGATTGATGTACTTAAAATATTAGTCCAATAAGGCTTTTCACATACTTTAATGGCAAGGTTAATCTTATTTTTCATCCACTTATTTTGTTGTACAGTCAAAATATTAACTGATTTCTACTGCTCCTCTTTGTTGTTGGCCTGGGTTATTATGCTTTGGATTAGTTCATTTTAATACATTATTCCTTGTTGTTAAAAGGATTCTTTGTTGTTTTTTCAACTCATCCCAAAACTTACTATCAAGGAGTAACAAGAGCACTCATGAGTGAATTTGATCGTTGCCAAGTTTTTATTTCTTTGTCTATTACACTGTATCCAAACTCCCCTTTTGGAATTACATCGGATTGTTGTTCAAGTTTTTTTTTTTAATGTTATAATTAATATTATATCAAAAGATTCCTAACAATAATTGTCAAACTGTAAATACCACCTATTATTATTACAAAGTACTAAAATATGTTGAAATAAAAGATGGTTTTAATGGACTTAAGAAATATCCCTGGATTAAAGGTTTGAAAATTACGTTTCTTTCTAAAAATTTGAAATCTTAGGAAGAGAATAAAGAATTAATGGACAAATAAAAAGACAGGGATTCCAAGTTTGTACTAAGAAAAAACATTCCACCAATAAAAGTTTGGTGTAGAATGTTGAAGAATGTAACTTAGCAGATTATGGCATTATGCATTGCTCTTAATGTCGTGTTTATTCAAATGTTTTTCAAAATTTTAAATAATAAACAACAACCTGTTACATACTAAACACATATTATTTTCTGATTTCTTATTCAGCAATTACTCGTAATTTGTGGATAAAAGTGTGCTATTTTTTAGTCATGGATAGCATTAAAACAAGTTTCATTTATTTTACTCACTTAAGGTTAACTGTCCATGCTGATCCAGAAATAAAATAAAATAAAAATAAACAATAGTGTTAGTTGGATTTAAATTTAAAAGTCTAGCTTGTAAAATATAGTTATGAGAAATTTTTTTATAGATAATTCTTGATTTAAATTATTTTTTTTAATGTATTAAAAATTACTAAGCAATATATTTAAGCGAAGCACACTCTTTCACTCTCTTCCAAATACCAGTAGCTATTTTTTTTTTATGTTTGCTAGTTACCTTACTATACCTAGGTATACTTTCGAATTTGCTGGTGTCAAATCTCAAAAATTACAGTCTCCATGCAATTGTTAAGAAAGCAAATAGAAGTCAGTAATAATTTCTACATGGTAACTTGCCCTGTATGAAGGTCTAAATAAAGATGAAAATGAATAAAGTATAGTAAAATTCAAATAGATATAGCTCCGTTTTCAATAAAATTATATTCTCTTTCAAATTCTTTTTCTTTATTTTTCTCTCACCCCTTTGATTGAATATTAACCCCTCCGATGTGATGGCTCTTTATTTAACCTTTTAATATATTTGAAATCACTTTAGTTAAAACAGTTTTATCCGTTGTAATTTTTTTAAATGTTATTATTATTGTTTCACATACCCAAATTATATGTTTAAATAGAGTTTTTATTTTATTTTATTTTTTTTCTGTCCATTGATTTATTAATTATTTGATTTTTATTAACCATTACTTCATTTTGTTAAACTGCTGATAGTCCTCCAAAACATTTAAATTCAGTATATCACTAATAAATTTATTTCTAGTAAAGCGTTTCTTTTAATTTACTTATTTCTTTTAATTATCCAAATCTTAATCTAATTTTGAGGAAATCAAATCTACTGCTATTAAAATAATTATGAGGATTACAACATATATGGTTTTGTTAAACTAGTTACTGTTTGATGAACATTTCCATCACTGTAATTATTTTGTCTGACTTTTTTTAAATCCCGAATTAATCGTGTAACTGTTAATGACCAGACGATCATATTTCACGTGGTGATAACAACTTTGATCTTCATGATATTGAATTTTTGTTAGTTGCATTGGTATAACTTTATCTGGGTGATCTGTTAAAAGTCCAGCCTCATGTCACATTACCCTCAGCATTTAGTATGAAAATTAAATTAGATTAAGTCTCATCTACCAATGGATCAATGTTTCTTTCATTTAATGACGGTTGGATAAGTTAATGAAATTAAGACCGATAGTATTGGAATTAAAAACAATTTATAGTCTGATATTAGTGTCTTTATTAATTTTTCATTATGATGACAATTTGTAATTGCTCGTAACATTCACACTACTTATATTCGCTTCTCCAGTACTTTGTTCATGGCTTCTATCCTGTTTTATTTTTAACAGCATTAACTGATAATAAAATTGTGTCATTTAACTTCAATTTTAGAACTTGTATGTACTATTTGGTTGCAGTTAATATGATACTATGCTGGGGAGTTTAATTGGCAATGTATGTGTTTTCAATTAAACATTTAGTTTATTTAAAATCTCTCAAGTGATTATCCTTTTTTTTTTTATTATTGAATCGTTTCATAATGAAAATTATTCAACTTCAGGATTAGCATGCATCATCAAAGTATCTGGACTGATAATAAATTTTATTTATGAATATTATTGATCTAGTATCAAAATAAATCCAAAATATATACATATTAGATCTCAGTATTGATTAGAAATTCAAAGAGAACTTTTAAAAGTAAATTACATGCTTATGTTTTTCAT
This sequence comes from Aelia acuminata, assembly GCA_911387785.2. NCBI lineage: Eukaryota > Metazoa > Arthropoda > Insecta > Hemiptera > Pentatomidae > Aelia > Aelia acuminata. The sequence continues at coordinate 4,468,942 of OU426980.1, forward strand.
TTTCATAATGTAATTTTAAATCAAATTTAAAATAATATACTTTTGATATTTAGATTATTACTTTTACTAATCGTTTATTTCCAATAGACATTTATTCGAAGGGATGCTGGTTATAGAACAGTTTTGTGTTTTGTTTACATTGATTAAAAATTTTATTTTAAACTGACATGAACCATGGCATAAATCCATTCAGTATGAGTATGAGGGAAAGTGGTATTGGTATGATTACAGTACAGTGGGCCGACTACAGGTTGGCCAAGAGGGATCACTGCGGAAAATCAAGTCGAAGTGTCCATTGCCACTTTGCCTTATGTTCGACCCACCCCCAGACCCACAGGATTCCCTCCCCCTAACATCCCAAAGTCTGCTACAACATGGGGCCCACTTCATAAGCCTTCTGTTTGGAAGGTGAGCACCCTGTGTTTACCACTTGCACTTGCATGACAGCTTGAAGGAATAAATGCTTTAAACCTTGTTTACTTTGCTATTTCCTCTTTTTATTTTTATATAAGTCCTGTTATTTAATTCTGAATTTCAAATATTTTAGTTTGTAACTATTAATAATTTTAAAAATAGGATATATATATATATATATATATATATATATATATATATATATATATATGTATATATATATATATATGTATATATATTTATATATGTATATATATTTATAAAGAGAGAAAAATGTTTCTTCTCTTTATTGGGTAATAGGTCAGGACATTTTTTAAAATTTTTACTATTTATTTATTATTCTACTTGATATAAAGTTTTAGTATTATATTAATACATATAGACATAATTTTTTTATTAGGTTGTGCTTAAATACTCAACCTAGTGTAGTGATTCTTTATTTATTCATCTAAATATATTGTTAGATAAAGATATGAAACATTATCATTTTAAAGCAAGTAATTAAATAGTTCCTAGGAAGGTTAGTTCGCTTACTGGCATTTTAAATAATCATTGTTGTATGTAGTTTTCCTATTCCGTACTAAAGTATAGTTTATTTCTCTTTTTTATTTTTTGTTCTTTTGTATTAATGTAATTATATTGATTTTTTAAAAATCTTGATCTATTACACATAGAAGAACTCATAAATTTTAAGTTGGAGGTAAAAAAAAATTAATGTGTGTGGATATACATCCACACATACATAATAGCAATAATATATATATATATATATTTACATACGTACATACACATACAGAGTGATTCAGTTCTAAATGGAAAAACGTGAGGTGATTCTAGACACAATTTCCAACAAAAAAAATGTATGTTCCAATTGCGAATGGTAAATAAATGAAGTGCAATTTTGTGTTTTCTTAAGGGTGTTGCTTTTATCATTTAATAAGAAAGTATTGTTAAAAAACTGTTCAAAGTGTACCATCATAAGGTCATTGATAAAAGGGATTTCCTTGAGACTTAGCAAAACAAAGTTGTGTTTCTCAGTAAATCAGAAGGCTTTGATGAGTGATTTCCTCTTCCTCCTACTTAATAATTTGATTTTTCGCTTTAAGAAAAATCTTCTAAAGTTAGTAAGCATTAAATCCATGCAAATGGAGTTCAAATTCATTGATTGTTTGATTGAACAATTGGCTCCATTTAAAAAAAAAAATTGGAATGGAGTTTACCTTACTAGATTGTTTTGTTACACCAGACACAGTTCTTAATATCCAAACTCTTGAAATCAATTGTGCATTTAAAATAGAATAAAAAATAAATTGGAGAAATTTTCAACAAGTTCTTTGTTTGAGATATATTTCATATTTGAGGTTTTTCCAACTTATTCACTATATTTTGCTACAAAACCCTTTTAGTTCTTGATATACTTAGATCTGATGTGATTGAACCATCTGAAAGAATGATAAATATCCTTTTGGATGAAGTAACTTATAGTCTTCTGAGTACATTAAAAAATTGACTGATATAAATGAAACTATTGAAAATTTAAAAATAGCAATTGTGAAATTATGCTAGCCAAGTTTTTAATGTACACTGAAGACTGTGACATGGTTTATTGGTTTTGGTCCAGAGGTCCTTACAATAAAACACCAAAATATCCTGATACCAGCGTAATATAATAGTTCAGACTCTAACATAATATAATAGGTCAGACACTAACGTAATATGATAGTTCAGACACCAACTAAAATTCATTTTGAAATAATTAGTTTTAAATTAAAATTAAAATAATACAATAATTAATTTAATTCAGGAGGCTTACCGCTGAGATCCTCAAAATAATGGTCACTTCCTCGCCAAACTAAAAAAAAAGAAGGAACGGTACGGTACAATACATCCATCCGGTACCAGAGTGGTTACGGGAATGGCTAATATGGAGGGTACCGTAGACCCATAAGTAGCGAAACCGTGACTATTTTAAATTCAAACAAACAACCCGTGCAAACAGCCGCTTTGTGCAAAAGGGCACAAATGATCTCCTCGCGACTCCAGACGGACGTAATCGAGCGGAAAAAAAAATAAATAAATAAAACTCCATACAAGACTACAAATTACATTGCATGAAAGGAAATTTAGCTTTCTTACTGTGCAATCTAATGTATACATATATACACACATCTATTATGTATGCAATAGATACCATGCTGAATCAATAATGTTGATTTTATTAATACCCATAACTGTTCATGGGTTAGTGTAAAATATGAGGTTCGCACCAATTCCTGAGATTTTATTATTTTTCTATTCATGAAATCCAGCAGTTTAGGAGGTAAATTAACTTGCTTCGAATAGAGTTATGAAATGACTAGTTGTGTCCCTAAAAATGACTGTAGGTATTATTTAAGCTATAAGATATTTTCTTTTTTGTTAAGGACTTTTTTGGCAAAACAATTTATTACTTTCAAGCATTATATATATATATATATATATATATATATATATATATATATATATATATATATATATATTTATATATATATATACATATATGCTGTCCAATGATTGGGTATAAGTAATCAAAGTTGTGGAAGGCTACACTTTCTCAGGTTACTTCCAGCCTGTTCCCGGCCTCAAGTTGTTTTTTCATCTGGTGATATTTGTTGATTTATTTATATCCCTTTCAATTATTAATAGGAACTCTACTAGATTATCTTATGCCCTCAAAAAGGGAAAGGAACTATTTTTTTACCGCCATCGTGTTATTTATTACATATGCAACATGCACAAATCAAAAGCTATGCAAATTTTGAGTTAATTGGTTCAGTTTTGAGAGGGATGAAAAATTATACTTATGTCCCGTGAAATTTTCTCTATTCTGTTTTTTTTTTAATTTAAGATCAGGTTTTTAAAATCAAAATAATCAATTAAACTCAGGATTAAAATCATCTAAACCAGTTAAAAGGGTAAGTTGAGCTAGAAAAAACATAAAAACTTTTTCATTTTTCTGAGTGATTCTCCGTTCCACCATCTCCTTTCAAAGTGTTGAAAAATCTTCTAATCTAATGGATAATCAATTGATAATATAGTTCTTTATGATCCTCTGTATTTCAAACAAATGGAACTTGATTTTTTGAGGACAGGATGGCCAAGTACATTGAGGTGAAGTCACCAAGTGGTCAGTTCAGATTGTTAGTTTTATTCCCATGTTTCAGTTATTATTTATTGCTAGTCTAAAAAAATGAATCTGTAATGTTAATACCTCCATCTTATATTTTTTTCTATAAATCTATTATATGCAATCTATAAGTTTTCTATAATGTTTTAGATCAAAATCTATTAATGTTTTACTGTGTTCTGTTATAAAAGTTTCTACATTCATATAAAAAATCAAACTTTTATAATAATGTGTGTATTCTTATAAGTTTTCTGTTAGTGATAAACATTGGAAAAAGTTTAGTATATCTTAAAATCAGAGGAATCATTGTGAACCTCATAAATAATGTCAAAAATTAAGTATTTATTTTTAGTTTTATATTTATTAACATAGGCTTGTATGTTTGTATTTATTAACATTTATTTTTCAGTATGTAAAAAGATAATTGGGCCTAATTTTTTTTTTCTTTTTTTTTCTACAGAACATTTCTTTTAAGTCATTTAGTCGTGACTCAGGACATGGCGGCTCAGAACAGGAGGATTCTCCCAAGGCTCATACTACTGTTTTGACCAGTAATTCTTTATTGCGACACAAAGAAGGCCCAAGACAGACTTATATTTCATCAGCATATTCTCATTCTCATCTTCAGCCTCAGATTCAACACATGCAGTCTGTAACAATTCAACATCGTAATAAACAAGCAAATGGTAATATTAGAGCTACCAGCCCATGGAATCATACTTACACAGAAATACGAGAAAGAGAAAGAGGACAAAGGATTAGAGATGAGGATCCTGTGTATGAAGAAATAGAAAGAGAAAGAGCTGAAATTCAAGTTAGTGATATGAGTGATGAAGATGGGCGTCGACAAAGTGATATGAGTAGGCAGTCATCTAGAAGTTATGGTGACCATAGGCCTCTCATTCCTTACAGTCCAGCTACTGATAGGAGTTTTCATACAGCCTTTGATGCTGCGTTTAGGCAAAGGCTAAAAGAACAAGCTCAAAATAGAGCAACTGCTCAACAGGGCACTGTTGCAGTTCTAGATGGAGAAACTGTAGTTTGTCATTTACAGCCCGAATACACTTCTAGGACTATGTTGCAGCACCACCAACCTTATAGTGAATGTTAATATTAATTGTTTTTATGAGATGTGGACCTGCCTTATTTTTGAACAATTGTGCTCATTATGCATTCTCGTTTTTATGTGTTAATATTGTAAATAAATACAGCTTTGTAAATGTTTATTTTAAAACCATATTCCAAGCGTTTTGTATAGACAATTCTGAAATGTAAAAAATGTCTTATTTTAAACCCTTAATGCATATAAGGCATTTTGTATAGACAATTCTAAAATGTAAAAAAAAAAAAAAAAAAAAAAAAAAAAAAAAAAAAAAAAAAAAAAAAAAAAAAATGTCTGTGACTTTTTATATAATTCTTTTTGGTAAGGATATGTATAATTAATAATGCTCCTGTGATGATGCAACCGTAGCTGTTAATTGTAAAGCATCACTACCTTTAAGACTGTTGAAATAAAATACCCAAGTGTTTCACAAACTTTTGTGAACATAATTTTATTTAATTTTATTGGGAGACCACATATTCATTAAAATAATACCAAATAAATGATGTGCTCTCCTGTAATCCCATCCCAGTTCCTCTCAGTGGAATTACTGATGATTAGGTAAGAGGTTAGCCTTTCTCTTCATTATTAATTTTATTTGGTTAATGTAAGTGTTAAAAATTTGGAAAGTTTTGAATCCAAAAATTTAGAGACAGTTAATTGTAAACACGGTAATAAATTTATTTATTTTAAACAGTTTTTTCTTCCCTAAACCCCATTATTTTTTCAATTTTGATTTTGTTTTCTCAGCATTAAGTATTCAGATTTTTAATAAAAAAAAAGTTGTTATTAACTTTTCCTCAAGAACACTGAATATAGAAAATGCAATGTTATTTTTCTTTTTTTTGGTTTATGCATGGTTATTTTTCTCTCTTTTTATTTTCAATCAGGTGGTTCCTTACATTTGACAAAATTATTTAATTATAAACAATAAATAGTTGTTTTACTTAGTTTTGATTAATAGATAAATAGTTTAGATACAAAGGCGCTGCATCTAGATCAAATCTTCTTTTATCTAATAAGAGAATGGTATTGATTTATAACTATTACATTTTATGTTGGTATTATATTTCAGTGTTAGAAAAACTATTTAGAATATATCCAGTGATTATTAAGAATTGACATAGCTATATTCATTTTTACTTCTCATAGGTATTTATATAAAAAAGGTCAATTAAGTTAAAGAATATAATATAATTACTAATTTGTCTTATTTTTTTAACTACGATATTTTTGTTTAATATTTACCATTTATATTATGTGTAAATGTTCTAGATTTATGAGTCAATATAATCTCATTAATGTCAAATAACACAGTTAATGTAACACAGGCCAGCAGTGGTTTTTGGGTCCAAGTATTAGTGGTACTGTGTTGTGACAGTTGTTTCTTACAATTCTATCAAAATTTACTTATTATTAGAAATAACTTTTATCAAAGTGATTTTTTCTCTAACCATCAGTATGATCAATTTTGGAATTTCACTTTTCACTGCCATAAATGTTCTGTACAACTTTAATGGGATTGCATGATCACTAAAATATTAGTTATACACTTTAGGATACTTAATTAAAATTCCATACATTATTCATAATATTGGATCATAAAAGATAGTAATAAATTAGGCATTCTAAAACACTGTATGTTTTAGATTATAAGAGCTATTTCCTTGACAGATGTATAATTTAACTCCTTTATACATTACTTTAGAGCTCTCCTTTCGTAATCTCAACTTTCATAGAAACAATGGAAATCCCAAAATTATCTGGCTATGCTTAATTCTAGAATTAATTCTGGAACCAATTGGATAGCCAGTAGTTATTAAGTAGGATTATACTGTTTATTAGATACTTGGATTTGTATTGGTAATGTAGTTGTATCAATTTTGAATTCTGATCTAAAAAAATATTTCTTTTGTTTTATAACTGCGAAATGAGTTTACTTTGATCTATTCATATAACTGTGCTAATACAAAGTTAAGTATAGTATAATTTAAATTTGTTAAATATGACTCAGTTCTTTAATAAATGGTATTTTTCTATACAGTTGGAGAAGTGTAAAAGGAATTAGGTAAAAGGTTAAGACAACCTTTTACCTAATTCTTTAATTAAATCTAAATGCAGTGGACTACACCTAAGCTTTGTTGGTTCTTCTATGAAATTATTGGTTTATCTGTCCTCTTCTGTTTCAGCCATTATTTTTAACTAGCTATGCTATTAAGGAAGAAAACCTTTCAAACAACAATTTTTCACTCAATTATTATATTTCTTCGAATACAATGCCGGTGATACTCTTATAATATAAATTCAGAAAAAATTGAAATTTGTTTACTTTTGCATCATTTACTGGAGCTGCAGCTGTTCAAAAATATGATTAGTGGAGATTTTGTTAATGATAGGATTGCGCAATGTTAGTTATGGAGTTTCAACCACAGTGAGCCCTCCCTTCTAGGTCAGCCATGTTCTGGACACCTATCTGGGTGGATCATTAAGATTACATTCAGAAAGAGCTGTCAATGAAAATCCATCAAACAGTCTTTTGTTGTAGGGCCTTCAAGGTAAACATTATACCATTTAACAGGACATATAAAAAAATTCTATTCAAGAACAGACAAAACGTGTCATCATGTGCTTGATTAATTCCATGGTGATGATTTATACCTCATTTATACCTATTTATTTATACCTCAAGAGAGTCAAGGGCGGATCCAGGGGGATCACAGGGGTCATGCCCCTCCATATATTTTGGCTTTTCGATTTTTTTGGATTTTTAAACAAATAATGCAATTAGGTGGTTACTGTACCCCAAAAATAACACTTTTGGTTGTTTAGAATGCTGTCCTCAATACAAGTTAATAATCTCGTAAAAAAAAAAAAAAAACCGGTGCTTCCAGCCACGTGATTATGAGACAGGGGGGGGTCACGACCCCCCCCCCCCCCCCCAAATTTCGTGCTCAATCCGCCCCTGATAAGAGTAAGATTTCCTTGAGGAATGTAATTTATGAAGCTATTCCAAAATTCCAGCAAGATCTTGAATAATCCAATTTGGTTTTGCTGAAAAAAGATCTGAAAAAAATTCGTTAGATAAGCATTACTAAATATTTAAATATGGTAAGTTGTTAGCTAAGTACTTAATATTGAGCCTTGTGTTTCATAAGTAGCAGTGAAAGATAAAAAGTAAACAGTGTAAGCGGCTTTGAGATTCTTAAATGAACAAAAAAGAAATTAAAAAACCCTCCTTAAATAATTAAACAAGTGTTAAATAAAATAAATGTTATATTAGCGGCCAGGTTCACCATGTGATGAGCTGAATGGAACAGTAGGTCCCTCCTAATCCACATTTCATATCTGTTATTTTTAAAATTAATATATGGATTATGGCTGTATTCAAACAAAAATCTATTGAGATCACCTATCGGTTTTTTTAATTAAGTTTAGCATTCTTTTGACAAATTACCTAATGATATAATTATTAGGGGGCTCTCTAAGTATTGGAACTGTCTGTCAGCTATGACACCTGAGTAGGGTGTCGGCGCCGGCCCCTGCGGGTGTTCTACGTTGGGTCCATCGCCCAACTGTGTAAAAATACCTGATTAACTGATAGTCTAAAACTTTTAACTATCCCGGCTTTATATAAAGGACTTCGTTTTGCTTCGTAGAATGTTCGGAGCTTATATAAATCTCCAAACTGGAGAAAGCTAAGAGGTAGGTACGCTGCTGACATAACCACTGAAAAAGTTAGGCGGCCGAGAGATGGTGAACTAACTATCGATGGGTACACGATATTTTACAGTGGAAGGAACACACAAAACTTTACCGGAGGAACTGCCTATATGCATTAGTAAGCCCTAAGGCTCGGAAGTCAGTCCTAAGCTTCGTCCCGGTTAGTGATCGTATAAGTGTGCTCAGAATCAAGGGAGATGGTTCAACATCTCCATCCTGAACGCTTACGCACCAACCGAAGACAAGGATGATGAAGTGAAGGAGGATTTCCTCGAGCTACTTGAGCCAGTCAATGGCGGAATACAACGGTATGACGTGAACTTAGTGATTTCAATGCCGAAATTAGAGGGGAGCGTCAATTTCGGCCAAGAATTGGATCGCACATTCTACATAAAACGAGAAGCAAAAATGGAGTGTTAATATATAATATAATATATATAAGTTTAATTATATATATTTAATTATTTAATTATATATAATATATAATATAAGTTTAGCAGCTGCAATAAGAGTTGTCCAGTAGCAGTGGCGGATCCAGAAATTTTCTGAAGGGGGGGGTGCAATTTTTTTTTACATTTCATGAGTAATAAAGGCCATAATTTAAAATACATAATGATGTTTTAAATTACTGTAAATGTGTAAATACAATTCATTTTCAATTAGTGGACTTGAAAAATGACTAAATATAGCTCATTTTATATAGAAGTAGTTCATCCTTCATGAGTGTCCTCACCTCTCAGGGGGGCCCCCACCCGCGACCCTCCCCTTGATCCGCTACTGGCCAGTAGCACCAAACTCCCTCACGACATTATAAGTATACATGGACCAATTCTAGGGACAGGCGGAAAAAACAGATCGACTATAGGTAAGCGACACCAATGTTCCATTCAGGATGATAGGAGTTTTAGGGGAGCTGACTGTGGTTCGGACCATGCCTTGGTGATGATAGTCAAATTCGACCAAAGGCTTAGGTGAATACAGAAAACAGATTGCGACCTGAAAAGAATAAGATTTGAAACCAAAAAACTAAAGAATCAGGAGACCCAATCACGATTCCAAACTGAGCTGTCCAATAAATTAAAACTTATTGACCTAATAGTACGCCAATTGAGAGTCACTGCGCGGTAATTGATAAGGCCTTGAAGAAGACAGCGAATGAGGTGATAGAGGTTCAAAAATTCCTTGGCATTGAGCGTCAAATTAGACACTTAATCTCTTGAAGACCTCTTCAGGATTGTACAGATGTTCCTCAAACGTCTGGCCAACCACTCTAACATAATCCAGATAAACGAGACAGATCTTCCAGGGGCCTCGATGGATGTTCTCCATCTGGCGTTAGGTTGCTGGAGCGTTGCAGAGGCCAAACGGTAAAACCGTGAACTGACAGAGTCCCGAACCAGTGGTAAACACAGTCTTTTCCTACTCCATCTCCACTTGCCAGAGGTTGGTCAACTTGTCAATAATTTCGCCAGAGAGACTGGTCAATTTATTATTTATTTTGCCAGACAGGTTGATCAACCGGTAATTCATCTCAGCAGACAAACAGGTCAATTTGTCATTTATCTCAGAAGACTGGTTGATCAACCTGTCATTTATCTCACGCGATAAACAGGAATTTGGAATGACCCCCCCTGTTTCATAATCACGTGACTAACAGCACCGTTTTTAATGAGATTATTAACTTGTATTAAGAAGGACTGCGATCTAAACAACCAAAAGTTTTATGTTTGAGGCATAGTCATGGGCGGATCCGATCGTAAAGGGGGGGGGGGGCTGCAGTCCTAAAGGGGGGGCTGCAGTCCTAAGGGGGGGGGGGCTGCAGCCCCACAGCCCTTTATTTGTATCTGCTAATCAGCTTTTTTACCTTAATGTTCCTTTCCCACAACTAAAACTTTACTTGTTCTGCATATTATTTGTTCTTTAACTTGATTCCTTACATTAAGGAAAGTCAAATTCTATCATTAAATGACGAAAATTTTTCCAAAGGGAGGGGCTGCAGCCCCCCCCCCCCCTGGATCCGCCAATGGACATAGTAACTACATAATTGCGTTGTTCGTTTAAACATACAAACAAATTGACCCCAAATACACCCTTGTTCATATCCCATACATTATTAATCAATTTATGCTTACAATATAATCTATTACTGTGTTTTTTTCGAAATGAATATTTGAAAAGCGGGATTGATAAGCAGAAAGAATGAAATGTATGCATTAAAAGAGTTATGTTCCAAATTAAAACTCCAGGAATAGTAGTCAAAAAAAGGCCGATGTACCAACATACTAGGAGTAACAGATTAGACCTGTATGAATGCTATTGTGCTTATTTCAGGATCTAGTTTTCAATCTTTAAAACATTTCCTTACCTATCTGGTTATTTTTTTAATTTGTTATATTCTTTTAATAATATATATTTGCGTATTTAGAGAGAGATGTTTAATTGCTATCAGAATTGTACTAAAATGTAACTTAATAACTGCCAATTATTCTTAATATATATATCATTCTTTTACAACATCCCTTTTAAAATATGAGAAGCTGTAAAAAATTGAAATTTCAGTTTTTTTTTTAATTAAATTTTAGTTTATAGCACCTAGCTTTTGAAAGTTTTCTTCTGGGAGGATACTTGTCTAATGATCTCGTGCCATGCATATAATTGGTCATCTTGTCATTGACCAGAAGTCCCATTTGCTCTCCTTCATTCTTGAGCCCTGTAAACATCTATTCCAAGGCACCCCTGTTTTCATTTGTGTGATATGAATATCATCCAAAGATGCCAATATTTGTTTCAATCTGTTTACAATATTGCCTTTATTGTTCTCACCTAAATTGCTAATTAGCAATAATGTACATGTACAAGTCAGTGTATACTCTACTATCTAGTCCACCAGGGTTTGAGAACATTTTATAGGCTACAGCTTGAAGTGATATTCCACAATATTTTTCATCCATAGTTTGTGCCTCTTCTAGAAAACTGGGCATATTATAATCCAAGAGCCTTCCTCTGACATCCTCCCTTTTTGTGGAATCATTAAAACTAAAGAGTGAAACTGTTTGATGCAGACCCCTCCCTTACTTGCTTGAATAACCCTGCAACCAGTTTATGTATCCATCTTTCCCTACAACTTATCTTTAATGTATTAAATTTAAGAAAAAATCGTTTTTAGAGATGAAAATTCTCATTCTTTATATAGAAATTCTCAAAATGTGTATATTTGATCTGTAACCCCAAATCATTCAACTATGAGTCAATATACTTTGCTCATTCAATATATTCTGTTTGTATTCCATAGTTTTTTAAACACTGTTGGTTACAGCTTTATGAAATTTATTTATAACATTTGTCATTTAGGTCCAGAGGAAAGAAATATGAAATAGGTATATGCTTTATTATAGTATACAGTCAGAACAAGTAAAAAGATCAATACAGCATGTATTGTCACAATATTTTCAGTTATAAGTTATTGAATGGAAATCATATTCAGCATTTTTATTTTTTAATTTTTTTTTTTCATTTTCATTTATTTCTTAAAATTTACATATACACAAAATATATGTAATACATACATGTATTTATGTATATACATATATTAAATATATATACACACATTCGTGCACAAATATAAACACAAATATATAGATGTACATATATATATATATATTTGTGTTTATATATGCGCTCAATGATATTTATTTTCATTTTTTTTTTGGTATAAACCTAGAAAATATTCTACAAATTATGAAAGACAATATGATACACTTATTCTATAATGAAAATGTACATACATAAAATTTAAATAATCCATTATCACATCATTTCATGAGCTAAACAATGAAAACTGGACAAAAGTTTTTGAAAACAAATTACAGGGTAATATTGTTTGAAATAAAAATTATTTTAACATAAAACATCTATCGAATAGAATATAAGAAGTATGTGCATCCTGTTGTTGCAATTGGTCATAAGAATAATCATTTTGAAATCTGAAACCAAAAAGATAGATTAACTTGTATTAATTTATTTTTATAATTGATAAAAAATTACCAAAATTATCTTCCTTTTTCATCATAAATATTTATTTGCAGTACATGTTGACGTTTCGGGGCTGTTTCCCCATTCTCAAAACATAAATAATTTTTCAATCGTATGATTGATGGTCTTTTAATAAAAATTCTAACAAATATATCAATGTCATATGCTTAAAATACACCGTTATACTTTTTATATATGTTAGCTCATACATGTCCATTTCTAATTGACTAAAAGCAATTATTATTTTTATAACAATCTTACTCAATAAAAACTTATCACCTTGGTCACAAATAATATACCGAATACTTTTGAACTTAACATCAAATTCTGGCCAATATAGAAACCACAAGTGATCCAGAGGGGCCAACCTACACACTTCCAGCAGCAATCTTATGATTATAATAGTTTTTTTTATAATCATGCAAGACTTGGCACTAAGCAGGTGACTTACTGAGTCACAGCGAATTCTACAATCCTAAATAGATGTCTGCAAAACATTTTTAGATTACAGTGTATGAAACAATCTTCAATGGCGAACTCTGGTCTCCAACTAGACTAGCTCTGAAATTTCAGAAATAAAGCTGGTTGGTGGCAGAGATGTAGAATGAACCAAAACGGAATAACCTGGCGTGGAAACCAATAGGACAAATAAGACGTGGGCGACCTAAGTAAGACGTAGTGGCAGACTCTGTAGAAGGAAATGTATATCCCCAGACAAAGCTGGTCTGGATTCAAGGGACTGCTGAAGATCTAGATGCCTGGTGCAAGAATTCCCTGCGTTACTGGGCATATGTCATACTCAAACGATTTCAGGAATCAACAATGATTATACTATTGCTTCACTGATTAAAAGCAATATAAAAATATATTTATGCTGCTCCATTATGATTAGATGATCATTCAGATTAGATCAACCAAAACTGCAATTTGTCCAAGTCATTTTTAAAGGTTAAGTACCACAATTATAAGGGTTATTACAAACTTTTTTATTTAACAAAAATAAAACCAACTTTTTACTCATTATTGATTAGAATAGAATAAAAATTTTATTATAATATTCAGAAAAGTAATATTTTGCAGAACTTTTCATGAAGAATATTTCCTTTGAATTATCCTTTAACTACTAGCTAGCTTTGGAATAAATACTCAATTTATTACTTGGTAGGAATTAATACTTGTTTAATAATTGGTCAAACTCCGCCCGTGTGGTAGTGGCCTTTGCACCCCGACGCATGGCCTGTCCTAAGCCAGGATCAAGGAGGAGGGATCGAGGAGTAACACCTCGCTAAAAAACCGGGGTCCAGCTGGTCCGGCTGGTAGCACCCTGTAAGGGCCCCTTCTACAGGGTTATGTAGGCGGGCAGGAGGTGCTCGTAGCCGAGGTGAAGGCAGGCTTCCTAGGGGATGAGGACCCCAACACGAAACCTCCTGGTGGTGGGCAGCAGCGCACCCAGCGCTTTGGTGGGGCTGAAGATGAATGACATTGGCAAGGCCCACCATAGAGACCATATGTAGGTTAACCTGTGCTGCAGGGCTATATCTGCACTGCGAGGATAGATGGGATTCTTTAGCTGTGGTGAAGGCAACTCATCTAGGGGAAGAGAACCCTGACTTCAAATCTCCTGGTCCTCCAGGTTGGGGGTTGGATCGTAGAGCTCACAAAGCCCATCTGTAAAACATTTTGTGGAGAAGCCTGTCAGCTTCTGCCAGCCTGAACTGATATGGACGTGACGACCAAATATTTAGTCCCGGTAGGGACCCGATCAGATTCGGGGGGGTCCCAGTCTTCACGCACATATACTCCTTCTGCTCCAAAAGAGCGTAGCAATCGCCAGTTAACTTTTAAAATTGGACTCTGGAATACACTCAGTTTATACCGACCCGGGGCACTGAAAGTGCTCTTAGACCAGCTGACCGCATTCTCAATAGACATCGCCGTAATACAGGAAATCCGGTGGACTGGAAGTGGAATATTAGACAAAAGAACTCACACCATCTATTACAGCTGCCATGACAGACTACATCAATATGGCACAGGATTTGTTATCCACAAACAGTATAGGCAACATGTCATTGACTTTAAACCAGTGAGCCCACGTATTTACCTGCTGAGAATTAGGGGAAAGTTCAAGAACTACTCAATCATTGGTGTCCATGCCCCCACCGAAACATCACAAGAGGAGGAAAAAGATGAGTTCTACGAGCTCCTAGAAGACACATTCGACCGCTGCCCCAATTATGACATTAAGATTGTGGCTCATCACGTCTCGCAACCGATCCAACTTATTGGATGTGAGGACCCGTAGGAGAGCCAACATCGACTCTGACCATTACTTGGTGATAGCTAAGCTAAGGGATCGCATGTCTATGATAAAAACCCAACGTGCACAGAGGCGTAAGAAGTACAACACTTTGAAATTGAAAGAAGAAGAAACATGCTCTAGATATGCCTCCAGGCTCGATACAATATTACAAGAGACAGCGATTGGGAATCTTTCTCTGGACAACAAATGGGAAGCAATCTCCACAGGAATTCATAGCACGGCTGAAGAGATCCTTGGCTTTCAGGAAAGGGTACCATCAAATCCCTGGTTTGATGAGGAATGCAGTGCAGCTACAGAATTCAAGAACGAAGCTTATGTAACGAAGATACAGCGGCGGACACGAAGGACCGTTGAGGAATACAAACGGAGGAGAAGAGAAGAGAAAAAGAAGAGGGAGTGGAAGAAGAAGCAAATGGAAGAGATTCAAACCCTGAAAGACTCCAACGAAATCCAGAAGTTCTACCACAAAGTAAACGAAGGCAGAAAGCCTTTCAAGCCTAGAACAGCAGTTTGTCGTGATACTGACGGGACCCTATTATGTGAAAAAGAGAAAATCCTCGAGAGATGGCGTCAGCATTTCGCGAACCTCCTACACAATATATCAGATTCTCAGGATTATGTACCACCTATCTTGGAGGAGCATGAAAATTGGGAACCCCCTGACGAGGATGACATCCTCTCATCTATAGAAAGGTTAAAAAATAATAAGGCCCCCGGCTTCGACGACCTCCCTGCTGAACTTTTCAAATCCAGTGGAACTGAGCTTATGAGAGTCCTTCAAGACATCATAATAGACATATGGACCGAGGAGAAACTGCTGGCAGCATGGCAGAAAACCATAATGTGTCCTATTCACAAAAAAGGAGACCAGTTGAATTGTAACAACTACAGAGGCATATCGCTCCTTCCAGTGGCACACAAGATAATGTCCAACATACTCTATCATAAGCTTCTCCCATATGCAGAGTGGGCCATTGGTCGGTATCAATGTGGCTTCAGAAGAGGAAGATCTACCAGCGACCACATCTTTACCATCCGACAAATTCTGGAAAAGGGTAGAGAGTATAAAATACAAACTCACCATCTTTTCTTGGACTTTAAGAATGCCTACGACAGTATTGATAGACAGGAACTGTATAAGGCTCTTGAGGACCTAGGCATACCGAAGAAACTAATTAGACAGTGCAGGATGACGATGCTGGGAGTAAGGGGCATGGTGAGGATCCAGAATGATTTATCAAGGGACTTCGACTATGGAAAGGGTGTACTCCAGGGGGATGGGCTTGCCTGTCTACTCTTCAACCTCGCTTTGGAAAAAGCCATAAGGGACTCCGAGATTGACACATCTGGCACCATATTCAACAAGCAAGTACAGGTGCTGGGATATGCAGACGATATAGACATCGTAGGAAGATCTTTCAGAGCTGTCAACGAGGCCTTTCAAGCTCTAGAAGGCCAAGCAAGAAAGCTGGGCCTAGTTATCAATGAGAACAAGACCAAGTACATGGCCACAGGGCAAGAGGATAGGCATGGGCAACGCGTTCAATTCGGGAACTACTCCTTTGAGCAAGTAGACAACTTTATCTACCTCGGCTGCCTTGTTAACTCTACAGGAGAAGTGGCAAATGAAATAAGCAGGAGGATCACATTGGCAAACAGATGCTTTTTTGGTCTCCGGCCACAACTGCGGAGTGGAATGATAGCCAGAGGTACAAAACTACTAATGTACAAGACCCTCATTCGCCCAGTCTTGATGTATGGCTCTGAGAGCTGGACCATCTCGAAGAAAGCAGAGCAAAGCCTACTGGTCTACGAGCGGAAAATCTTGCGCTACATATACGGACCGCTTCGTATGGAGAATGGAGAATGGAGGAGAAGGACCAACCACGAACTAAGCATTCTCCTAAATGGTCCTGATATCGTTAAGACCATCAGACTCGAGAGGCTTAGGTGGGCAGGCCATGTTATTAGAATGTCAGAAGAGGACATCCCTCGGAAAGTCCTGTCGGGGCAGCTATATGGCACAAGAAGGATAGGGAGACCTAAGCTTCGCTGGGAGGACGGTGTTGCAAATGACTCTCGCCACATCCTTAGAACTCGGAACTGGAGAACGGCAGCACTTGACCGGGACAACTGGCGAAGGCTGATTCAGGAGGCCTTGACCCAGTAATGGGTTGTTGAGCCGCTGTAAGTAAGTAAGTAATAATTGGTCAAAGTAATTGAAAATATAGGTAATGAGGGAAGTTTTTCAATGACCATGAATTTTCAGTTACAGTAAAATAAATTTTAAAACTGATCAACTATATGGTAGTAAGAAGTGTGGATGTTATTTCTTATATGACTAGATGTTACTAACCCTATTTTTCTAGGAACAATTTTACGTAATGTACCTTCAAAAAATAGATTCCGCTGTTTTTTAACACAAGATTGTATTTTCTGCAAAATGAAGGTAATAATTTAAAATATAGCTTATATACCACTCAATCATGTCCCTTACTTTATACCAACGGATTTTCCAACAGCCAGCCTTAGAACACCTCCGTTGAATAAAGTGCTTGAAATGAATATGCATGTGATGTACATTTGAAAATTCTTTTATATACAGCAGAAACCCATTCTCCTGAAAGAAAAGGTCTTACTTTTCCTCACTATGGAATTCCATCATTAACCTAGAACAATTTATCGCCCAAATAAAGATTCAAAACTACAACAAAGAATATAATGCTCAGTGTATATATTACTTGTGGATCTTACGATTAATGAAACAGAATTTTTAAAAGATTGTATTAGGTGAAACTGTTCCTAGAAACATCACGTGTTAATAACATGTAGTCATAAAACCAACAAGACCCATAAATTTATTTATTCAAATAATAAAACAATCCGAGAAGTTCAGCTAACATCAAAAAGAATTGGGAAATTGATAGCCACACTTCTTCTTCTTCTTTCACTGCTTAGAGCTCGCTTTGCCTCAGCCCATTTCTTCCATCCGTCTCAGTCCATAGCATAGCCATTCGCTTCATTTGGGCCAATGACATCCCCCGACCTCTGCCTATCCTTTCGATATATTCACTAAACGTGATTCATGGCCTGCCAACTGGTCTTCTTCCTTCTGGCCTCATCTCCATGTACCATTTGACTTTTCTTTTCTGCATATCTGCATATGCGCCCAAACCACTTTAGTTGCCGCTCCTCAACCCTTAACTTCATGGATGGTACCTTGAGCTCTTCTCGAATAATATCATTTTGGACACAATCCCTTCTTGTTTTCCCCACTACTCGTCTAAGGAACCTAATTTCTGCAATAGTGAGCCTTTTAATGTGCTTATCAAGGGCAGTTCAGTGTTCAGCTCCAAATATGAGAACTGGGAGGAATATGGTCTTGAAAACTACTAGCTTTGTGTCCCGGGCAATTTCATTTTTACCGACTATGGTACTGTTGATTTGGAGGTACACACTGTTTGCTTTCCTCACTCGATTCCCGATTTCTGAGTACAGCCTTCCATCCCTGCTTACCAGAGTGCCAAGATATTGGTATGTATCCATGCATTCTCGAGGTTCTCCATTGCAAGTAATGTGCACTTCTTTCGTCCTTCCTACCTGCATCACCTTGCTCTTGGTAGCATTTATCTCCGTACCCTTTCTGTGCAGTTCCTCTCTCCATTCTACTACGGCCTTCTTGAGGTTCTCCTGTGAGTCAGCTATTAATACGATATCGTACGGCAAATATGAATAATTGGGCCAAAACTGGGAATAGGTTTCGATAGCCTACCACTGCTCTAGGGTTCTTCTTTTGCATATTTTGGCGATCTTGTCCATAAATGCCACAAAAAGAAGGGGACTGAGGCTGTCACCCTGCTTCACACCCTTCTCAAGCTAAAATGGCTTTGATTCCCTTCCATTCAGTCAAACAACTCCTTTTGGATCTTGGTAAACTTCTTGTATCGCCAGTATAAGCTTAATAGGGAGTTTTTTGTTGCGAAGGGATGTCCATATCTCCTCTCTTGGAACGAACTCGAAAGCTGCTCTAAGATCCAGAAAGGTCAAGTAAAAACTCTTCCCTCTATCCCAAGCCTTCTCCACAATCGTTCGGAGGGAGAATATATGATCTGCGGTTTGTCGCTGGGGTCTAAATGCTGCTTGTTCTTCTCTGATTTCTTATTTGATCCGTTTCCTTAGTAAATAGCCGTACACCAATACTAAATTCAAAATTTAACAATAGCATACATTGAAAGGTTTGTTGCTGATCTCATATAACTATTGCTTTGATGTCATGTATCTATTATTGTTGACCTTTTGGAATATGACTTCTTTTTTTTTCTTTCAAAAATAAAGAAAAATTACAATTATATAAACCAGATTTCTTTATGTAGTAAAATTTAAAAAAAAATTATAAATAACTCTTTAAAATAAATAGGAGCAACTGCAAATTTTGATGAAAAATATCCCTTCATTTAATAAAAATTATAAATTTTTTGAAAAACTAAAATTGTTTTATTACCTGGTCAGATTTACACTGTCACCTCTTCAGTAAATCTACTTTTATCTTCCATGTCAAACAGTACAGATATCTTGCCAGCAGTTTCAGGTCGATCCATACGGGCAGCTTGTCTTAGTGGTTCACTAATCAGCTGACGTCCACCTACATCTTCATTTGAGTCACTATTTTCTTGCTTCTCATCTGCTTCAATTGTTGTCTCCAGGCGACCAGCTTCCTGCATTGCATTAATCTTTGCACCAAGATGGGAGTTACCATGTCTCATATTTTTATCTTTCAGAATCTCGAGGGTGCTATAAATACGCTTGAATTCTTCCTATAAAAAAAAGAAAGTTAAATTATAAATAATTCATTAAAAATCGAACCTATAAATCATCAAACTAATTAAATATTAAGATTCTGTGTCATCACATATACATATTTGTGTGAATTACATATTGAATTAATAAATCTTTGATTTTCCTAAATATAACATGAAGGTGCTGTTTAGTCTAAGGAATTAAACAACACAGCATATTAACATATGAAGAGGGAATCAGAATAATAAATCTCAGCAAAAGTTGAAAGGTAAGTAGATAGAAATAAACTGTGTAAAATACACAAATACTGGATAATATTTAGTACTTACTTCAGCAAGTTCCAGTAATCAGCAAGATTTTTTGGTCTTTGAAAAATACAAAATTTTGAAAATTACAAAATTTACTTATTTACTATTTCAATCTTTGGTCCACACATGAAATCATTTAAAAATTTACTTGTTAGATTACTAAGATAAAGTGTTCCCTCTTTTTTCTTTACAAAAAATGTATGTATGTCATAGTATAGTTATAATAGCTAAATATAAAATCCTTTTTCCCTTACTAATTAAAAAGGTTAGGATGAATTCCATTTTCAAAGGGGTCATTCCATATCAAGGGGTCCAAAGGTGGTTGCTCGATCATTTTAGAAAAAAATTATACTTTTACCACCAATTACGTATGGAATCAGTTGTTCAAATCAATTTTTTAAAAATTTCTAGGATCAACCGTTTTAAAATGGCAGCCATTTTTGTTTCACCTTTCAGGCCGATTTTTGAGTTTTTAAGCTCTCACAGAAAACTCATTTTCTCATGACTGGTATGTCATAGACTAATAATTCAAACACAATTGTTTTCCTTAACGTCTGTTCTATATTTCCTGTTCTCTTTATTATTTGAATATTTTGAAGTCCAATACTTGAAAAGTGAAATTGAAAACAACTGCTTTAAATTCTAAAAACTCCTTTTTTGAGGGTGTTTTGGGTATAAGGGCATGTACGCCAAAGCTGATTTTTGGCATGATAATAAAACTAAATAAGCAGCTTTCATTAAAAGTGCTCTTAACCCTGATATTCGTTACCTTATTTTTTATGAATTTTTAAACTTCACATTTTTAAAAATTTTTTAACTTTAGGCACTAATATTTCTGGTGGGCTAGTTAATAAAAATCTCATATTTTTACATGTTATAGTTACATGCAACATAAACCTACTGTAAGAAATTTCAACCTGTATATTTGAGTACATTGGTAGCTACGAATTTTCGAAAATGGTCATTTTTGTTCTTATTTAACCCTATGCGGACCAACCCTTGATTTCATGAATTGTCCACACGGTCTGATGCCGGTCCAAGACAGGCGTAAATAATCCCCCCCATTAGTCCATGTCTGCTTGTTTACATCGCACCCTGGTGGTCCGTGTTGAGTTCTGCCATATAGCACATTTTGTTTTAGGGATAATAAAAATGGGAAAAAATGCTTATTTATTCTCAAAAATTTATATTTAATCAAATTACAACATAACAATAAGGAATATAATTTAATTTATCGATAATTTTTCATTATTAGAGCCCACCAGAGATATTAGAGCCTAAAGTTAACAAAAATTAAAAAAATGTGAACTTTAAAAATTCATAAAAAAATAAGGTAACAAATATCAGGGTTAAGAGTACTTTTAATGAAGGTTACTTAGGTTTATTATCATGCGAAAAATTAGCTTTGGCATACATGCCGTTATACCCAAAACTTACCCTTAAAAACGGTATTTTTAGAATTTAAAGTAGTTGTTTTCAATAACACTTTTCAAGTATTGGACTTAAAAATATTCAAATAATAAAGAGAATAGAAAATATAGAACAGACTTTAAGGAAAACAATTGTGTTTGAAATATTAGTGTATGACTTACCAGTCATGAGAAAATGAGTTTTTTGTGAGAGCTTAAAAACTCAAAAATCGGCCTGAAAGGTGAAACAAAAATGGCTGCCATTTTGAAACGGTTGATCCTAATATTTTTTTAAAAAAATAATTTGAACTACTGATTCCATACGTAATTGGTGGTAAAACTATAATTTTTTTTTTAAATTATCGAGCAACCAAATTATTTTTTTCTGGTGCATTTCAAATGGATTGACCCACAAGTGATACCTGGGCAATTTTAAAAGCTTTCGAATATATAACCAATGGCAATATTGCAAACTCTGTTTTGCTTACCGATTCCAAATCAGTAATCAATGTCCTGAAAAATATCCGGGGAATCAAATAAAGAAATTCATGTTTAAATTGAGGTTTCTTACAGTTAGAAGAAAGATTCTCTGTAGCACACTTGTCACCTAGGCTTCAAATTACAGTAAGATGTAGTATATCAGTGTGATTGGCACAGTTTACCTTAGCCAATTTCATTATGTTTCCTGGGTTCTTCAACCATGATTCTTGTATAAAACAAGTATTAAATGAAAATATTCATGTAATTTTTTTCCAAATCAACAAAAAATATAGGCAAAGGGGCCTTTATTCTAGGGAGAAGTATATTGTGTACAGCTAAAACACTATAACCTAGTTCTTGTAGCTCAGTTTTAATTTAATCACAGTCTGTACTGGGATGTAAGCTCTTTATAATGACTCGAAAAGGTCGGTATTCAGGTAGTTGGTAGGTAAGAAACTCAGCCTTTCTTTCTCTTAGGTACATAGTTTTTTTTTAGTAGAAATCGGATGAGTTTGCCATAATAATAGCATTCATAGCTTCAGATTTCAATGTGAACTTGTCAGAAGCTACTACTTTAACAAGTTCTTCCAAAGCAGTTTAAAGTTATGAACTGATTTAACATAAATCAGTGGAGTTTAATTGTTTCTACTTCAGTTGGTAGAACATTAAACGGGTTCGATTACTCAAAACTAACCTGCTTCTGTAGATATATATACCTGCTGCTCTTGGAGACACAGCTTTGCGGGGGGACACCTGATGGCACTCTCCTGTGGTGCTAGGCCCAAAATTTGGTCTTGGTTCTTCATCCTTCTTAATATCCTTGGCCTTAGAAGTTATTATTTTCATACTTGATCCAAATGAGTGCTTAACCTTGGTGGACTTTTAATTCAATTAAAAATTTTTTTTCGGGATATTTTAAACTGATATTAGAGGCCTTAAGGTAAGTCGAATTCCCTTAATCATTGTTTTATCTTAAATGTTGAACAGTTCATTACAATATTAGCTAAATGCTTTCTTTTTTATATTACATACTGAAGCACACTAACCTCTAAAAAAAAAGATGTCGTTTCCCTTAATATGGGATACCCACTATGTCCTAATAAGGGATATCCCATATTGAGGCACCTTTTTATCACTGAGATAAAAATATTTATTAATGCATTATAGTGATTGTAATTAAATATTAATTTAATTACTTAATACATTTTGCTTATAATTTTTTGTTCACACTTATATAGTCTTTTTTGGCTTTATTTTAGATGAATAAGAACTCAAGAAAAGCAAGACAACAATGGTCGGAGGAGTCTTTAAAAAATGCAATAAAGGCAATTGAAAATAAAGAGATGGACTACTTAAAGGCTTCAAAGACTGTCGGAGTACCTCGAAGTACAATAGAGAGGTATGTTAAAGCTAAGGCATCTAACATAATATAAGTTGGGAAGAACAACAGTTTTTTCGACGGAAATGGAAAAAGAAATAGTTTCCCATTGTTTACTAATAGAGGAGAGGTATTTTGGCTTCAGACTCAAAGACATAAGAAGCTTGGCCTACCAGCTTGCTCAGAAACATAGCCTGAAAAACCCATTTAAAAATGAAGAGGCTGGTAAAAAATGGTTGAAATGTTTTTTAAACCGCCACAAAAATTTAGCAGTCAGGAAACCTGAAGGCATTTAAGGGGCTAGAGTTAAAGGTTTTAATAAAGAAAGTGTTGAGAAATTTTTCAACCTGTTTGAATATGAAATGGATAAAATTGGCCATGACCTAGCAAAACTTTTTGATTGTGATGAGACAGGCATTACAATAGCACAATCGAAGAAAAATAAAATAATAGCTTTAAAGGGTAAAAAGCAAATAAGCACATTGACATCTGTTGAGAGAGGAGGCCTTATAACAGTTGTGAGTTGCATGAGTGCGACAGGTTTTTACTTCCCTCCTCTTTTCATTTTTTCATGAAAAAATATGAAAAGTGAGCTTTTGGATGGTCTACCACCTGGATCAATTACGGCTTGCCATCCATCTGGCTGGATACAAATGGATATACTTACTCAGTGGTTTGAACATTTTTTAAAATGTGTCAAACCATCACCATCTGATCCAGTCTTGCTTGTGTTAGATGGCCATTATTCCCACACAAGGAATATTTCGTTAATTGAAAAAGTAAGGGAAAATGGAGTAAGTCTTTTGTGTTTGCCTCCCCATAGCACCCATAAAATGCAGCCGTTGGACATTTCATTTATTGGCCCACTCAAAAAATATTATAGCAGGGAAGTCGAAAGCTGGCTAAGAGCTCACCCTGGGAGAGTTGTCTCTGCCTTTCAAGTAGGAGACCTTTTTGGAAAAGCCTATTCTCGAGCTGCCACACTGTCCATCGCTTATAATGGTTTCAAAAAAGCTGGATTGTTCCCGTGTAACAGGAACATTTTTGATGACCACGAATTTTCGGCCCATGATACCAGTCCGAATGTGGAGCCTTCTATTCTTAAAATTCACGAGGTGAGCCCTCTTCCAACTTTTGGAACCACTCCATCGGCAAGAAGTGGGTCATCAATTTTATTGACCGAATCAACATATTAAAAAAAAAAATTAGAAGAGTCGAAGGAGAATAAAAAAACCCAAAAAGCAAAGACAGGAAAATCCCGTCCAAGAAAAATATATCAGAAACAAATGCAAAAGAAAGTGCTTCGGCACAATAAAAAGCAAAAAGGACACAAAAAAACAACAAAAAAAAAACAGCGAATCTGACTCTACTACCGATAGCGAAATTATTTATATGGAGAGTGATAGCAGTAACACTGACTTTTTAGAAACGTGTGGTTTTTGTGATACAAATGTTGAAAATGAGGAAACTAAAGTTAAATGTTCCCACTGTGAAGTTTCCTGCCATGAGAGCTGTGTTGAAAGCTCCTCATCATCAACAAATTTTCTTTGTAATTTGTGCAAAAATCTTTCATATAAAGGACTTATCAGATTTTGATTATTTGATTATTATTTAAAAATTATCAAAAAAAGTGATATTTTTTTCTTTTGTAAAATAATAAAGATGTATTTATTTTTGTAATATCTTCTATGAAATAAACATATTTTCCTTCATATACTTCATTTTATATCATGGTCCCTAATATGGGATATATCCCATATTAGGACACCCCACTATCCCATATTAAGAGCCTATTTTCAAAAAGCACAAATTTGACTTTTTTCACATTAACCATGATTACAAATTTCTAGAAGGAGATATGGGATGTTTTTCATTTTTGATGTGGTCTACTGTTAATACTTAATGTACAACAACATTTATTGAATCGTCTAAACTATTTAGAGCCAACCAATTAAATCTTACAAAAAAGTATCCCATAATAGGGCACTTTTCCCTATATATATATATATATATATATATATATATATATATATGCTTCTTTTCCTTTTCCATTTCACCTTTCTGATCGATATCATTGCTCGAATTACATCATTGAATCTATGAACAGTGCTGTACTTCCGTGAGGGATCAATAAAAAAGACTTCAACGAAGAAGTTGACTTTCGTTTCTCTAGGGAGCAAAATCATTGTGAAGTGGGAGTTATTGAAGCATTCTCAGTGCACTCGATGGTCGATTTTTCGCTGGCCATTGGAACTCTGTGCCGAGGTAGATGATTGATATTAAGTCGTAAAGGTTCCAATCCTGAAATTCCTGATTTTTAAGAAATGTGCTGATGCTATTGGACCACCTTCACAGTTTGCCACCTACAGTAAGTTAGTCCATTCGTTATCTAGAGGCTATCAAACATTTTATATACTATGCGAGCCGAAGTCTTTCAGCTATATAATCATGTTAAGATTGGAACTGTACAACATTAGACAGTCACTGGGCAACAGATCAATGGTGCAAATGAGCCTTCCATTGGCAGCGGATCAGTTTTACAGGGGGTGTTAGCTGAGTCCAAAAATATCATTAATGCTCCCGGGGATTTTTATTAGTGTCTTCTAATTCCACAGAACGTATCTGAGTATGGGCACTAGGGTGTTTCAAATTTCCAAAAGTTTGAATTTCAAATGAATTTGCTCTTGCCCTGCGTCCAAGTGATGCAAACGTTAACTGTCTCGAGTTTCAGGACGATCGGACAACATTTAGAGGTTGCACACTTTGAACATTTGGTTTGGACTACGTGACAAGATCATTGGTATACCTTTCGATACAACCGCATCAAATACAGGGTTGATCCAAGGGGCATGTACAAGAATTGAAAAAGAGTTAAATCACACACTGTTATGGTTAGCTTGCTGTCACCACACCCATGAACTTATATTAAAAGGAGTGTTTGAGGAGTGTTATCGCACGCCTTCAAGTGGTCCAGACGTGCAGATTTTCAAGAAGTTCCAAAGTCAATGGAATTCACTTGATAAGATGTCATACACAACAATATTGGATGAGAAGAGTTCCTTAGAAGGCCCTCTAAAAGAACAAAGACAGAAGATGATAAGTTATATAGAAAAGGTCCTAAAAACGGGCCGTCATCCTAGAGAAGACTACAAGGAATTGTTAGAGTTATCACTTCTCTACTTAGGGGGTTGGTGTAAGAAAGAGTTCAGTTTTAGAATCCCAGGAGCTTTGCACCAAGCAAGGTGGATGGCAAAAGCAATGTATGCACTTAAAATTGCCCTCTTCACTAAACAGTTGAATTTTTCTCAACGAGAATTGAACGGAATGACAAGAGTCGCACACTTTGTTAGCCTTATATACGCTTTTGGCATGAGGTGATTCTAAGTAGGTATGCTCCAAAGAATGATTTGGATATGATTCAGCTTCTCAACGCTTATCCTGATGAAGGCGTCCAAAAAAGTGCACTCACTGTCGCTAAGAGGCATCTGTGGTATTTATCCGAAACTAACGTGGGACTGGCTTTTGTGGATGAACGTATTCCTAAGACTGTAAAGGAAAAAATGTTCTTGAATTTAGACCAAAAACCTGCAAAGAAAAAAGAAACAAAAAGATTAGAAAGCAAAACCTTTGATTTTGAAGGGAAGGACATCAGTGACTTTGTTACTAAAAAAACAAAACTTTTCTTTGAAATGTTTGGAATTACCGATATCACAGAATCCTGTATGGAACCTCTACGAAGTCATGTTGATGCCCTTAAGGTTGTTAATGATACTGCAGAGAGAGGTATTGCATTAATAAAACAGTTCAATGAATCAGCAAGAGACGAACAACAAAAACAATTCTTAATGAGGATCGTCGAACATCACAGAAAAGCCGTCACTAAACGAACTAAAAAGGCTATTGCATCGTACATAGTTGAATAATTGATACAATATGTGATTTTTTTACTAAAGGACTATCTTATTGTTTATATCAATCATTATCTTAAGCTTGTGATTTATAATTTCAGCAATAAAATCAATTTAAGTTGAAAATTTGTATTTTGTAAATACTTACCCAAAAATGTTCAAAGTGTGCAACCTCCAAATATTATCCAATCATCTCCAAATTTCACACAGATAACTTATACATCACCTAGACTCAGGGCAAAAGCAAAGTCAGCAAGAATTTTACATTTTATTTTTTACCATTAAAAATGAAACACCCTAATGGGCACAGATTGAAGAGGGTTGGTAAGCGCTTGAAAAAATAAATAAAAATAGTTGACCATGCTGTTCTTTTGTTCTGCTAGGTGCAGGCAAGAGCGGACTGATTAGTCAAGGTAATCATTACCTAGTCTAGTTCTCTGGATCTTTATTAAACACCAACTATTCCGAGATAGTCAAAATAACTATGAAAAAAAATCTGGTCGACCAATTATTTTAACTGAATTTGTTGAAAAATACTTGAAACCTTGTACACGCTTATTTAATTCTTTACTTTGAAAGGATAACGTTTCCAGTGTTACTTGAGTAACGAGACGAGATCGAGCTCCAAATATGCGCAAGATAAAACTGGACAACCCGTAGATGCTACTAAAATTCAAACCATGATAAGATACAGATAAATATAAGCGACTAACGCATAAAAATAACCAGGGGAGTACATAACGCCAGAAGAACGAAGGCTATATTTTAGGGGCCTCACATTGAATAGAAAAAATTAAACAATTTGAAATATGAAAAAATAATAGGGGAGAGGGGGTTGGTTGGCATAGGGGGTATGTTGGCCATCGGCTTATAGTTTCCGTCACACCTGTTGTGAAGACCCCACCATTGTACCATGTCACCCACTCGACCTCGGGAGTCTTGTCCTGAGTTTTCAATCCGATGCTAACAGTATAGCGAAGAGTGTGCTTCATTGATTGATTTTACGACATTTAAGTAAAATTTTATATTTTCAGTAAATTTGGTTTAAAGGCATGGTAAAACATTTGACTCTGATTCTGTTCACATAGCCCCAAACTACTTAGAAAAACCTAACCTTTCGACTAACCAGTTTCTTGTATGATTGTTCTCACCTGTTCTGGCAGCCATCTTTCATATGATCTCTCCTGTGGGGTTAGTTGGCTCTCTTCAACTTTTTTTTGGCGCAGTAGCAATTCACAAAAGCAAGGTAAACATAATCAAAGATGAAACTACCAATTGTCTCTAGTTCCAGCGAGGAAGATGAGAGCAATTTTTCTTATGCAAAAAATGACGACAGTCTAAACTTCTATCTTCTTCTATAGTCATTCTATTTTCCATTAAAAAGCTGTTAAAAACCGATTCAAAATTATTATACCATTATAGTGCAGCTTTTGATAACAATAATATGTGTCAGAAAGTACTTGAATGAGATGGCTAAACAACCCCACCTTCTAGGCCAACCTGCCCCACCTTGGGGGATAATTGGCATACTCTGGATTGACGAATTCTTCAATTTTCTATGATCTTAGTATTAAATATTATGTGGTGAAAAAAATGCTTGTAGTACTCTAATACTTCGAGTTTACAGAGGTATCATCCATATTGGGATTATATTAACAGGAATGACTCAACAATCAAAAAAGTGAAAACTGTTGCCAACCAACCCCGCTCTCCCCTACGATATTATTCTATATTACAATAGGTGCTAAGTGTAAGTAAAAACGAAAAGGTAATAATGCTTGTAGGTTTTTAGGGGTGTTTAAATTTGTAATGACAACCTTAGTAATTTTTTTCAACCCCACCCCAACATTTCTTTTACCTATCCTTTATTTATTCAGATCTAGTTTTTTTTGTTGCTAGTACTATATTTTAGATAATAACTTAAGATCGTTTTCTGTACTGACAATTATAAATAATTAACCTACTTAACTACTATTGGATCACTTGGACTTAACAAGGAATCTTAAGTTACATTTTGATAAATTAGACGGAAAAATTCGAAAAAACACGTTCCTCGCGAACACAGTGGGACGTTGAAAAAGAGGAAACGGTTTTTGGAAGGAAATTATGTTAGCCTTGAGGTCTCTTCGGCATTTATTCTTCGTTTCTTTTGAATCTGCATTAATTAAATAGATTAGACATGGTTGAAAGGAGTTTTGTCGGTCAAAGAGAATATTACACTGAAGGCTACTCGAATGAGACCACAAAAACCTCGCTAGAAGGGGTCTTACATCAATGCGCTTAATCCGACGACGAAAATGTTATTCTCACATGTTCATATTCGTTAGAGAATAATTTCGCTCTTAAGGGTGCATAAAATAAGTTGAGTAAGAAGAGCCGACTTTTGCGATTGTCTGCCAACTTTACTAAATGAATAAAAATGACTATTTTGAAATAATTAATTTCCTCATTCTTTACTCGATTCCGTGCTACCAACCGTAGGGGTTCGACTGAAAACTTTATTTAAATTTGGATTGTGATAATAATAATGGTAATATATGTCGCTATTAAGAAAAAAAAAAACCCGAAAAACATACGTAAATCGATCACGAAGCCAATTTATTCATTCACGAAAATAATAGGAACTTTATTTGATTAATATAGGTGAATAAATATTACTATAATATAAATTTCGTAAGGAGTCGATGTGTAAATTTATTTCAATAGCATTTTTATTTATTTTTTTTTTAACGAGAAAGAAAATAAGCGAATACAAAATGATCAGCCGTAAACCAAAAAAAAAAAAAAAAAAAAAAACCAGATCGGTTTCACCCCGGAAGATCCACATTTGACCTGATTTTCTTTTTGAACTCAATGTAGGAATTTTTTTATCAATATAAAAGATCTGCATCTGCACCTATTCGTGGATTTTCTGGAGGCCTATGATCGGATGGATAAACTTGCAACTGTTAGGATTTCCAAGAAAACTATTGCAGCTTGCGAGGATAACAATATCTGACACGAAGCGTCGATTAGAGATTCAGAACGAAGTCTGTAGACTTTTCGACGTGTAAAATGGTCTCAGTCAAGGATTTGAGGGAACCACAGGTAAATGAAAGAATTATTAAGCCACAGGAAAGAAAGTTCCTGCGAATGATTTTTGGGCCCTTAATTGAATCAGGACAATGGCGAGCCAGGAATTACAAAGATATTATGGAGATGAACGGCGATCCAGACATAGTGGTATTCATCAAAACGGCGCGAAAACGATAGCGTGATCCTGTGGAAAGAATGCCAATGGAACGTCTTCCCAAAAGCTTAATGTACTTTTATGAAATGGCTAGAGACATCCCACCAGGACAGGTGGGTGAGAATAGTTTCAGAGACCAAAGCCCTGCAAGGGCTGTGGAACCTGATAGATTTTCCAGAAAAAATTTACATGATAAAGAAAAGATTTACCAGAGCTCAAAACATTTGTGATGTTGATGGGGAGGGTGCTGTGATTGATAGGACTGTGAAAGGTTTGCTATGGCGTATCAACAGCTGCTACACCACTCATGAAAATGAACCACGTTCAGGGGCCCATCTGAGTGGAACATTGAAGCTACAGAAAGGGCAGTTAATGGAAATCCGTCAACCAGTACCAGCAAACTCTCGACTATTCTTGGGCCCTAAAGGGAAACAATAAGCCATCGAGTGGGACAGATAAAAAAACCATTCCATTCAAGGATCGAAAAAACTTTTATGTCATCCTCTGCATTTCATACATGCTTCATAAAGACTCCCTAGATAGGAATATTTGACTAAATGGCATTTCACCAGAGGATCAAAGTATCTCTGTTAATTTCGCCTTTGATATAATTGTTTAACGCTATAGAAGTAGAAGTTCGTGGAGTCTAATTTACAGATTTGCATAAAGAGTTACTAGGAACCGCTATATTTTCGACTTTGATGTGCTGGTGTTGTATAACAAAATTGACAGTCCTTCGGTTATTTTTATTTAGCACTGATGAAGGCCTAAAAGTTACGCCAAAACGTTGGCTTATTATTCTTTTAAATATTATTGTGAATTGTCATTTGTCCACACACCCAACCATTTTCCCTATACGTAAAGTAATGTGTTTAGGTATTGCTAATTCAATTAATAACAACATTGTCATCGAATTTCTAATTAAAAGTTTTATTTTTCAAGTTATATTTGTGAATGGCAACACTCTCCAACACAATTCAGAAGGATTAGTTTTTCCCATTGAAGAATTACCTTTATTAATACTCTTCCTTTGATTTTACTTGTTATTATTATCAAATTATATGTAAAACTATTATAATTATTGTTTTAATTTTTTTAATTTAAGATTAATTAATTTCCGGTTTTAGTAATTTAGTAGTGCTTTCTAATTTTTCAGAACTATCTACTCACGGTAGTTGGATTTTCTGCATAACCATTATCTTTAATTATTTGGCCAGGTATTTATCTGTTTTTCCAATTAACTATTCTTGAGGGGCTTCGTCCCGAAATAATGATTGTTTTCTATTCTGTTCTAAGTAAAAACAGTAGTTTTCACCAATTTAAGAAAACAAAACAAAAAAACAACTTTTTATATGTTAAATGTTTTATTGCAATTAATTGAAATGTAAGAGTAAACTAATGTGGGATATTAGACTAGCCTTTTTCCATATCTCTTCCAGTCTTCTTATTTTTAAATTTAACTTTCGGGCTTTCAGATTTTCAATCCTTGAAAAGATTGCTTCTGGTCAGCTTAGGTGAACCCATAGTATTTCTACAGCGTTCAGCGATGAATTAAAGGGCGGACTCGTCCCTAGCCCCAGTTAAAGCAAGTTTTTTTTTTTTTTAATTTAATTATGTGGAGTACCCTTTTTTTCTAATTTTTTTTTATAATTGAATTATAGAATGACACTCTATTAATTTTGGATAGCCGGAAGTTATTGAGACAAAGCATAGAACTGAAAGAATGCATTATTTTATTCACTAGATTCGTTTTGAGGGAAAACGTCTAAAATTATGATTATATTAAGTTGGCTAATTCTTCGAATAATTATTAGAAAAAACTCAAATTGATAATAGTAATAGATAAATATGATGAAATAATAAATTTCAATATTAAATTGAATGGTTTCATTATTTTGTCTTATTAGTATATAGGGTAACTGTAGCAAGTTGACAGTTTAAGAAAGAAAAATGATATTATTGACACTATTTACCAATATATTGATATTAGGATAATCTTTGTTATGAATTTAGTTCGGCCAATCCTTCTAGAAAACTAGGAATACAATATCCCATGGTCTACATTTACGGTTTTTATAAAAAATGATTTCTTAGAAACTTATAAAATGAACCAATAGTTGACATATCAAAACGTAAAGGTTTGGAAAGTTGACATTTATAGTTTTAAAGTTGACACAAGCATTAATATTTGATTTCCTATGATTTTCAATAGGTAATAAGGACTACAATAAAAGTTAATATTTTTTTAATTATAAACTGGTAAATTCTCAATGTAAACAAAATAAAATTTCCACAATTTAATTAATTTATTCACAAAAACACAAAAAGCTTAAATGAGACTAAAAAACAAAACAAAATACATTTAAACGAAAAATGAGATCACCCAGTTAAGTAAGTATGATAATGATAAATAGATTTTAGTAATGGCCAAAGTTTCGTTTTTTTTAATGTTGGGTTTGCATAATTTTCGGCTCTCCAATGATGAACTTCACTCTTCCAGTGCCCTTTTAGACAATTAAAGATGGCCACATTCATTGGTAGGATGAAATGTGTAGCATTTTGATAGAGTGCGACCAATTGCAAGTATCCCATGTTCTTTGCAGAATCGGGAAGTGGGGAGAGTCAGATGAGTCGCTTGTCCATATAGGAATAGGATTATTGGCAATGCAATTGCTCTCAACGATCCATGGATAGAGCACACTAGCTATAAATTCATAAAATAAGACACCTGTCATCCATACAGACTCAGACTTTCATAATCCACCCCCAGATGGAACACTATTTGCTAATTCTGGCGGTGTGTCATCTATTGAAATTATGGATTAATATCTGTTTTAATAGTTGACACCTACATTGAAGCCCTAAAATATTGTATGAATATATTAAAAAGGATATCAAATGATTCTCATGAACTCAATGAATACCATAAAAGTAATTAAAACATAATTGAACCCAAATAAACCAACTAAAAAAAAAGTTATTTTTAAAAATTTTATTAAAAATAACTTTTTATTTTTAAAATTTTTATTAAAAATAACTTTTTATTTTTAATTAAAAAGCTTATTTAACTTGACTTCCACCTTAATGAAACGGGGTAGCAGAAACCAAGTTTTCAGGCCACTAGAAAATTCGCCATTACAACCTCTCACAACTAAGCTTGAGTTTTCATCAAACTAATGTCGACGGCAGCACAGCTAACTAGTATAACTTGGCAAATTACTGCCAAATTTCGAACCAAAATAATCAACCCTGAATCTTATTATTCACACTTTTTGTCGAAAATGTCAACTATTGGAGCACTCTCAACTTATGGTACAGTTACCCTACATATTTTTTTTTAGGGGCATAAAAAAAAATAAATGTTTCCCGGGCCACAGGTACTTTACTGCTAGCATTTATAAAAAAATACCTAAAGTAACAGGTTTTTATAGACAGCTATACGACAAGCAGGCGAGATAATGATAGGGAATAGTAATTATGGATGTAAAGACGAAAATAAAAACATGGGGAGATAACTGGTAATAGGTAACATAGTTATGAATAATTCAGTATTTTTCAGGTGTTATTTGGAGTAATATTAAGTTTATTTTATTTTTCAGTTCATTTTAGTTTAATGGCATGGACTGCGTAGCTTTCATCGGCAAGCGGTCACCCATCTAAGTACTAACCACGCTCGACGTTGGTTAACATTGATTAACTATTGCAAGCTCCTTTGTCCATTCGTCCAGCCCGGCCGTCATAATGTACTTACTATACCAGATATATTCTCTATATACATACCATTAATAAATCCACTAATTTTTCATTAAAATTCTGCAGATATCACAGCATTGCATTCATTACCTGCTTCAAGAACTACTCATGATGTTCTAGTGACTCCCTAAAATTATCACTGTAAATGAACTGTAGTATGATGGAGGTTGAGTAAGAGGTAGAGCAGTGGTTCTATACCAGAGGACTTGACAGCCCTCATCTCAACTTGATTGGTGATTGGACTTGATGCAACCTCAATCTCGGTCTAAATATTGGCACTATACATGTTATTTCACGTATAGTCTTGTATTATTTGACCGCACCCCCAACCATTTTCTATCACATTAACTGTTGTATGATTTTGGTTAGGGATCATATGGGTTTTAGGTTATTAAGTATAACACATTTGTATTTACAATTCTTGCTTTTTCTACCTCATTACTTCTTTTCATCTAATATATATATATATATATATATATATATATATATATATATATATATATAAATATATATATATATATAAACTCAACCGCAAAACAAACAGGACACTCACATTATCCCTCATAATTCCAATAAATTATATTTGATTTTTAATTTGTGGTTAGGGTTACTTTCTTTATAAGTCACTTCAACAAACTCTACCAAAAATTATTAATAATTGCGTACAATATACAAAAATAAATTTTTGTTCACTTTTTCAGAAACTCATAAGTATTCATTTTTTTTAAATTTTATTAAAGGCAAGGCCTCCTAATATCTCGTATTGCCCCCTGTTGCACGGGTAAGTGCTCTCATCCTTAGATCAGATTAGTTCCTCTCGCACAGCGTCCCATTCTTCTCGAGGAACAATTTTGAGCTAATTTACGTTAATAGGGGTTTGATGACGATTCCTAACACGTCTCCCTAAATTATCCCACAAATGTTCTATTGGATTCATATCGGGAGATCGTGCAGGCCAGTCCAAAACTGAAATTCCCATCTGCTCCTAGTATTCGCTGACTATTCTTGCAGTATGCGGGCGAGCATTATCCTGCATTAATATGAATTGATCACCAATAAATGGGGGGAATGGGATAACAGCCTCGATGAGTACTTCCTCAATGTACCTGTGTGCACCCAGTGCCCTATTTTCAATAAAAATCAGTTCAGTATGGGCGTGGAAATTTATTCCTCCCCAAACATAACTGATTGCCTTTGGAAAGGCTGTGACTCGCGCAGGGTGCATTGAGCGAATCGCTACCTTACTCTGTCACGACCGTCTGATCGGTACAGACCAAACTGAGACTCATCGGTAAACAAAACAGCCTCCCATTGCTCGACAGACCAATTTAGATGCTGGCCAGCGAATAATCGGCAATCTCTCCTATGTCTTTCCAGGGGTAGGCACCCTACCGGGGGGGGGGGGGGGGCTCCTCGCTGAGAGCCCTTGCTCCCTCAGTCTCCGCCGTACAGTATCTGTGCTAATACGGGTATTCCGCACCATTTCTAGTCTGTCCCGGACTTCGGAAGCAGTCAAATGAAGATTTCTCAATACTGAGAGGGTGGGAATTTCAGTTTTGGACTCTCCTGCACGATCTCCCGATATGAATCTAATAGAACATTTGCGGAATAATTTAGGGAGACGTGTTAGGAATCGTCATCCACCCCCTAGTAATGTAAATAAGCCAAAATTGTTCTTCGAGAAGAATGGGACGCTGTGCGAGAGGAACTAATCTAAAATTTGATTTCTTCTAAGCCTAACAGGATGAGAGCACTTACCCGTGCAAGAGGGGGCAATACGAGATATTAGGAGGCCTTTAATAAAAGTTTAAAAAATGAATACTTATAAGTTTCAGAAAAAGTGAAAAAAAATTATTTTTGTATATTATACGCAATTATTAATAATTTTTGGTAGAGTTTGTTGAAGTGACCTATAAAGAAAGTAACCCTAACCAAAAATTAAAAATCAAATATAATTTACTGGAATTATGAGGGATAATGTGAGTGTCCTGTTTTTTTTGCGGTTGCGTTTGATATTTATATGGTCTATTTTTCTATTCCTTCCAATAACTGTCTCTACACTAACTGAAGTGGCTTTCCTTACAGTGAATTTACATTTTCAATTTCTCGTCCTATCTGCAGAACTTGCTTTTTTCCTCATTAATGCCTATTCTCTTTCTTTGTTTCTTTCATCTTCCCCATTCTATGAATGCTTGTTGTGCCTCAGATGAGTTTGCAATGAGGATAATATCTACATTTAAAAAGGCTTGGGAGAGTATTCTTCTCATATTCCAATGCAGTTCTTCGCTAAAACATTTTCAGGTTCTTGTCCAGAAGTATTATAAGTCTGAGATTGTCACCCTGTTTGATCCCTCTGCCACCCTGAGGCTATTAATCTTCATAACTCCATTAATTCTCCCCATTAAGTCATAGCATCCACTTTGTAGAATCTTAATTGCCTAAACAGGAATGCTTCAATAGGGATGTTCTTGTTTCTTGGCACTCAATCGAATGCTGTTCTTATTCCTAGGAAGGCCAAACATATGTCCCTGTCTCTCTATCATGAATTTTCTTTTACTGTTAATTGAAATTAAAATCTCTAGTGAAAAGTATATTTTTTGATATAATTATTAAAATAAAGGGTCAAATTAAAATGTGCACTTACCGTTTTTATTCCTTTTTATATTGTTAGTTTTATGTAATCTTAACTCTTGTAACACTTATTGTATTATTTACGTCCATTATAAAATGTGGACTAATATAAATAGTTTATAGAGCAGGAAATGCAATGCTATATGGAATTTTTATGAAGAATTAGTGTATTAATTGATGGAAGGTATATTATAAGTATTGATTCAGCATATCCTTAAAAAGACATTTCCACAATATTTGTGGGTAATTTTTACTACCGAAAATGGACAAAAATAGAATTTTGCGTTATGATTTGACGATTTAGTGTTGTTCTGTTCGGATGACGACCCTAGCAATGAATAATGGCCACAGCATTCGGCGTCTCAGATCGGACAACTGCAACCCACGGGGCATTAATTAATTTGCAAGCTGGGCATACTGATATAACACAAACGACCTTAGTAAAATATATGCATATAGGCAGTGATGTATGCGTATATGCATGCAGTAATAAATGCATCGACCGAATATTTGATTGAAATTCGTTATTGAGGGCATTGTTTCAATGATGGAACAGTTAGATTGAATAAAAAAATAAAAATCTACACAAATTTATGAGTTTTATATTAGTGTTTACAAATAGTTTTCCAGATAATTACAGAAAAAAAGTGAACTAATGTTACCTTACAATATGCATTATAAAAATGCATATAAAAATATAGTCTATCACCTTCTCTTTTTAAATAATTGAAAAAGAAAAGTCATTGTTGATATTAAAAAAAATGAATAGTAAAATAAAATTTATAAGCTGACCGGATAAATTATAAAATATTAAGCCAAAATTTGAAGTACGTCGGTTACAATTTTATTTTTAATGTGTAATATGGCGTTTTCTTAATGACCACCCAAAACACTGTAATTACCCCGTAATCCATATAAATTATTTATTTATTTTTAAAATATAAAATATAAATTTATAAATATACAAGTTACATACCAATACATCCTGTTCTGTGATTTTGACATCGGTTCCTGCAGTTGAAGAGTTGGTTGAAACCACATATTGTGAATTTCCAGATCTAGGCTTACTCAGAAACTTAGTGATGTGGACGTTCGGTGCGCTGTTGAAAGTATCTTCGGATTTATTGTGCCCTTTAAACACCATGTAAGCCTGGAATAATAAAAACATGTAATTTTCATATGATTGAGTTATTTACTCATTAAAATGACATAAAACTTCCATTATCTGTATGAAAAAAATATCGTGGTAATTCAGAGACAAATCATAAATAATTTTATCAACTGATTGTTGATTATTAGTAAATTGAAATAACACGACTAAATTAATAATAAAAAAGTAATATTTTTAAAAATTATGTTATACGTTTATTTTTATTTTTGGAAAGTATTGCATGACCAGGAAAAACACACCACTCTACATTCTAATGTAGAATGCTGTGTGGTCGTTTTAGAATGTCTAAAATGATATTACAGAGCAGCCTGTAGAAATAATTCAATTCATAGAAATAGATTTGGAGGGAGGCAAAGGGAAGGAAACATCTACTTCAGTAAACATTTATTTATATGATCAATTAATCATATGATCATAATATGATAAATTTTCAAAGAATTTACATGAAACTTATTAGAAATGCATAATAATAAGAAAAAAAAATTAAATTCATCATAAAAAATATAAATAGAAATTTAAGAAGAAAATGAAAACACTAATACTTAAATGGGTACGGAAAAAAATCTGCGCGCAACACACAAGTTTCACTTACCAACTTACTTTGATTAGAAATTAACGTGTTTTGCTAAATGCAATTTCTCAAAGTCACACATTATTCCATATTCATTTAATTATTTTTGTTTGTATTTTTTCTTTAAAATGCACTCAATTTTTTTATTAAATACAAGTTTTTACTAGTGATAATACGGCAATGCAAGCATAATACTCCAAGCCGTCTGATATTATTATTCTCTATGCAGTTGTTGAAAACTTCATATAGTTTCCATGAAAAAAACAAATAATCTCCATTAAATGAACAGAACATCTTTAATTATAAAGCATTGGTCTATCATTAAAGGCGTACTGCACATGCGTGGCTCAACGTGTTTTAAAAAACTAAATAAATATAAGGTACTTGGTTGAAAATTGAGGTTGCGAACCTCAGATTCGTGTTCTGCATCTCATATACATATAAAGACGAAGCATACCTTCCCAAGTAAACCCGTTTTTTTTTTTTTTTTTTTTTTTTTTTTTTTTTTTTTTTTTTTTTTTTTCACGTTCCCCTATTTCCAAAACTGATTCTCTGCAGCATGCCTTAAAGGGATTCTTGCTTTAAGAGGATGGACGGCAGATGCTTATTCAGTCAAGCATGAAAAGGCAATGAATAATAAAGGAATTGAACAAGAGTGCTGTATTCTATTTTTATTCGCAGATATACTAGGATCAAATTGGATGTTTTATCAAGAGAAAAAACAATGTTTAAAAAAAAAATAAAAAAAAATGTTCACGATAGCTTATATGAATGGAAACATTGGAGCATTGAAAAACTGGGATGACAAT
Organism: Aelia acuminata; assembly: GCA_911387785.2. NCBI lineage: Eukaryota > Metazoa > Arthropoda > Insecta > Hemiptera > Pentatomidae > Aelia > Aelia acuminata. Next base: position 4,508,143 of record OU426980.1, read on the forward strand.
AAAGGTTGTAAAAGAAACTGTTGGGATCAAGTGTTGGATCATGGCGGGCCTGGATTGGACATAGCTTCGTGCCATCAAAATCAGATTGGTTCTGTCCAAGGGAAAAGAAGCAGTTATGTTTCACGAGCTAGGGAATTCTTCCCTCATGGAAGAGATAACAAATTACCTGATTATAATTTTTTTTTTTCGTAACGAAAAGAAGAATATATTTTTTTATTAAATACTACTAAAATTTTTGGAAAAATAAAACAGATCATTTCAGTACAGTTTAGCTTCAGATCAAACTATTGATAAAAATTATTTTAAAGGCAAATTCTTCATTGAACATAATTAACCCTTCATATGATAACCCCTTAATTCAATTTAGTCAACATTTCGGGCCCAATTAGCCGATCCTCAATACTTCATAAAATATATCTATCACCATTACATTATATTTATATAAAGTTGTTATATAAATTTATACTTATTATTTTCACTTACTTATATATGAAATATATAGTAACGGAATGTATTGCGATCGTAAAAATTTTCAACTTCCGGTTTTCAACGGAAATACTCGTTTGGGGTCTCCTAAGTGCAAATAGCCAAGTCCCCCAAAATGACCTGTGTGAACAGACTAGCTCAAAACCTATAAACCGTACGAACCTGAAACTTAATGTATGTATAGCCCGCGACTGGCAGCCAAATTTTTATCAAAATTGGTCAAACCGAGGGGGCACTTTATTTCATAACTTTTTTCTCATTTTTAAGTTTTTTCCGATTTACTCGAAAACGACTCCAACGATTTTGATCAAACGTGGCATGTTTAATGAAATTCAAGTATTCTTTAATATCAGACAGGTTTCATCATCATTAAAATGTTCTGAGGGAGCTTAAATGGGGAAGGGGCCTTTTTTGTTTTCCTATAAAGTACCTTTGTTTGTGTTAATTTGAAGATATTAACTGTCCCTCGTTATGCCATGGCTAAATATGAAATATGAAAAAAAATGAGTAATATGTATTGGAGAAAAAAAGAAAAATATTCCGACAACTCATAAAACACGTTGAGCCCACGCAGTACGGCTTTAATGACAGATCATTGTTTATAATTAAAGAAGTTCTGTTCATTTAATAGAAATTATATGTTTCCATTGTAACTAAATGAAGTTTTCAACAACTACATAGAGAATTATATAAACAGAGGCGATGGAGTAATATGCTTGCATTGTCGTAGTATCGCAAGTAAAAAGCTTTATTTAACAATACAAATTTTTAATGTATTTTAGAGAGCAAACACAAACAAAAATAGGTAAATGAATGCGGAAAAATGTGTGAATTTGAGGAATGGCGTTTACATATTTATCAAAACACGTCAATTTCTAATCTAAGTAAGTTGGTAAGTGAAAGTTGTGTGTTGCGCGCATCGCACCAGATTTTTTTCTACATTTATAATTACATACATAACAAGAACTGAGATAAGCCAAACAATAGTAAATATTACTATTAAGGTTCAAACTGCTCACATCTTTTATTGTCTATTCACACTTTTGTGTGCAATTGTCTTATTTAAATATAATTTTTTTCAATAACTATAATTTCCAATTATTGCTAATATTCAACATATTAAAAATTTCAAATCTTATTATGCCATCTACCATTATGTCATAAAATTACCAATTAGAAAATATTATATTACCTGACTCCGTGTTATTTTCACTAAGTCGTATTGCCCTCTACCCCATCCCTCTTGTTATTGTATTATCAGAGCCTTTCACTATCCCTTCCCTAGAAGATTTTCCTAGTATGTTTGTTATTTTTAACACTTGAATTAAGTGTTAAGTAAATGTTAATTATTGGAATAAAATAAAAATGTAATTTTTTATGTGCTTAATTAAAATTCTTTCGATTTTTCCAAGCTTGAGTTGACTCACCCAGACATATTGGGGCTTATTATCATGTGAGTGGATTTTAAATTTGATTATAGTTAAAAAAATTAACTATTAATGGCTGCACAGCACCTAAAAAATAATCAGGGATTTTTAAGTAATTCAGTTTCATGATATATTAGAAGCTGAAGAGGGAAAATGATATCTACTAAAATGTTCAAAACAGAATAATTAAAAAAAATAGATTTTTTAATTATTAGTTTGAACTGAGGCAAACAAAAATAAACTCCTGAAAAATAGATATAAATCTCTAATTAAGGGAGTAAAATGCTATGATCAAGCCACTTATGATGATATATATACCAGGACTCTAGCCTGCGTCCTTGAAAGATTTGAGAGAAAAATCTTCTGAACTGGAGCGATCCTGGATCAGAGTGCTAACGCATGGAAGAGAACTACCAATAGAGAACTGCTCTATATTTTTATATTTCATGATATAAAGGTTAGGAGGTTGAGATGGGCGGGACATGTAGGTCCAAGTAATCGATCAGAAAGCCTTTACACAACAATGGCTACTTCAATAACGTAATAGGTCAGAGATCACTTGGAAGACGAAAAAGTATATGGATAGAAGATGATACAACAACCTGAAAGATTAGCCTAAGATAGCAGATGTGGTGAAGGCTCGTCGAGGCGGTTCAAGATCTAGGATATACTAGGTCTGTAAAGCCAACATAAAAGAAACTATTGTATTACTTTTTATTTAAAACATAGTTTACACGCTTCAGGAAAAATTATAATGTTAGAGATAGCTCACTCTGCCTAGGAAGAACAAAAAGGTTAATACAAGTATCACTAAAAGTTTATTGAAAATAAATCGATCAATTTTTTGATTGAAGATCACAATTTAACTATGATTAATTTAGGTTTAGTAAAAGAGGATTCAAAGACAATACTTCCCGATCAATAGGAAGTGGGCAAGAAATTATTAGTTCTTGCAACAGTAACTGCAAATCCAACAAGTGCATGTGTAAAAAGTAAGATGTACTCTCCACCCCATGTATCACAAATGTTCACCTTCCTATTTCTATCTTCGTTGGCATCATTGATGTTTGCGCTTTTATTAGATAGTAGACCGTTTCCTTGCACTCAGTCAACAGTATTAACTCAAGACAGTAAGAGTTGGTATTGGTCTGTATTCCAGATCAATTTTATTTCCTTAGCTACTAGCGGTGAGTGTACGTTGCGCTTGCTGGAAAATAAAATCGTGATGATGAAATCAACTAATTTAGTAGGCATTGTTAAAGGGCAGACGCCGCCATTTTTAATAAAACCCTCACTCCTCTGTTGGATAATCCTACAGCCATGACGTGCTAAGCTTTTTTCCGTCAATGTACTTTCATTGACGGTACTAAGTGCTTTCATGAACGGTACAATGTGCTTTCATTGGCGGTACAATGTGCTTTCATTGACGGTACAATGTGCTTTCATTGACGGTACAATGTGCTTTCATTGACGGTACAATGTGCTTTCATTGACGGTACAATGTGCTTTCATTGACGGTACAATGTGCTTTCATTGACGGTACAATGTGCTTTCATTGACGGTACAATGTGCTTTCATTGACGGTACATTGTGCTTTCATTGACGATACAATGTGCTTTCATTGACGGTACAATGTGCTTTCATTGACGGTACAATGTGCTTTCATTGACGGTACATTGTGCTTTCATTGACGATACAATGTGCTTTCATTGACGGTACAATGTGCTTTCATTGACGGTACATTGTGCTTTCATTGACGATACAATGTGCTTTCATTGACGGTGCAATGTGCTTTTTAACCCTTATTTTTCTTGGCATTTCAATCAAAAATTTATACAGCATGTCCTCTTGGGGTAACACAATCATTGCTTAATTGAATTGTTTGCTTCAAATACTTCAACTAGGCTGAGATCAAATCACGCGCAGAGATTAACTCCAGTGAAGATGCTAGAGGTAAAAAATCACGATTTACCTTTCCCATCTATCAACATCCTCACCCCCCTTGTTTCCCAATTCATCTTCTGACTGAGGTTAAGATTAGCAAAGTTTTGGAAAGTTATTTGGAATTTTTCTCTCTTTTTTTTTTTTTTTGTTGTGGATGGATAAATTAAATAATTACTTTCTTGAAGTATTGTTAATCTTGACTAGTAAATGATCAAAAAAACAAAATCTACCACTTTTCGCTTTTGATAACTTTTACTGAAAAGACCGGGAAGAATAGACATTATCTAGGCAGAGTTAACTCTAACTGTAAAATCTTAATTTCCTGTAACATACATAAGCTTTTCTTGAACTTGAGGTCTGCTATTACCTTTTTAAAAATTCCTATTCTTTACCAGGCGCCATGACAATCACTCCATTATATTGTAAATAATAAAGGCGATTATTTTTATGAGGTTTTAAATAATATTAGTGCATTGAAATATCTTAAAAAATAAATAAATAAAATAAACCACTTCTATCATTATTAGAGTTAGATTCAATATCCTCCCTTTACTTGAAACATAACGTATGTATGCGTTTATCGTTTATTTATAGGCAAACAATGAAACCGTGGCATAATCGAAATCTACTCTGGTATTGGCGCTAATCTCGAAATGGAGGCCTGTAGATAGAGGAAAGCTAATATGTTTCCACAGCCTAATAGGTCCGCTCAATAGGGAATCAGATAATGATCCCTGGTTTGCTGTTTCCCCGGTCCTGTCCAATTTTGAAGGGTGGTGGGTGGTAAGGGTAGTGTTTGGTGTTTGAGCACTCAGCTCACCCTCAATATCCACCGGGTCAGAATATTTACATATGGCTGGCTATTCCTAGCTTCGTTGATTAGTACTGGCACAAGAGCCGATAAAGCTATCTAATATTGGTGCTAGATCGATAAAATTATCCAAAACTTGCTGATATGAGTTGGAGGAGTAACATTGTAAATCAGCTCTTAACCAGATACAGTAACGTTGAATTTTGAGAAAATTCTAAGGAAATATAAAAAGTGAATGGCCTTTAAAAATTTCAATTATTGGTTTTTAAAAAAACTTAAAACCAATCTGAACTAGATCTTTAATAAAAGAAAATCTTTGGCCTACTTTACTGGAAGCTTCTTTTAGTTATTATAACTTTTTATTACATTTGAACTCATTATATAATATTTTGGACATATTTGGTACAGCTTACCTCTTTTTTCTTTTTTGAAATTTCCCATGGAGTATGGTGTATCATTAGAAATAACACGGTTGATATGCTTTGAAATAAATACAGTCGTACGAGGATGCATTGAAAAGAGTAAGTGATTTATTTTTTACCATTTTTTCAATTTATTAAACCCAAAAAAATTTATTATTATTGTTTCGAACTAAGCAGCGTAAGCCAAATTGAGATCCTGATGCAATGTGGACTGTTGATATTATTTCTAAACGAGTCCCTGAACAAGGAAATCTCTTCCGTGAGCCATGTCTTTTCTAACATGTTCTATCCACTTTTTCACTTCTTCTTAGTTTCTCGGGCCGATTACTATAGCATTCTAAGAGATTTTACTATTATAGCGATTTTCACTGATGCTATTTATAATGTCAAGTTCGTTCCGTACTTTATTCCTTATCATTTCATTCGGAAATTTTAGCAGCCTGAATATGGCACAACTCTTTCTACTATAATCCATTTCAAGGGCCGGTAATTTATATTACATGTTGTATTACTATCTTCCATGATTCTGCCCCAGATAAAGCTGGGCCAATGAGGAAGAAATGGTATATTTTTTTTTTTTTTAATTGTATTATCTATGTGCCATTATACTGAACTGTGTTTTTTTTTGTTTTAGGTGCGCCAGTTACTTTTACTGGTTGAAAGGTAAGTGTTTTTATTATTTACTAAAATTAAATTAAATTACCAGTTACTTTTCAATAGTTATATTGATCGTTAATGATGGTATATTATGATGTGGGACAAATTTATGGGCTATGAAGCAAATTATTTATTATAAAAAGGGTACATGAAATAAATAACTGTTGATAAATTTAATTTTGTGTGTTATAACCATGTTACTGTACATTTTCCTTGCAAGTTCTTAAATTATATCTTGACTTTTTCACTCCTTGAGAATATGTCACACATATCCAAAACGGTAATGTAAATGTTCTGTTAATAATCCTTTACTTATTAAATATTCTCTGGCATTTTTTTGTTTCTGAAGTAAGGAATACAGCTCCTCAAATTCATTTTGAGAAATGATTATGGCTCTGTATTAGCAGATTATTATAAAATAATAAAAACATTTACTTTTTAACCAGTGATTGGCGTACCTGAAGTACGAAATAGCCAATGTAACTGTTCATCGTATCTCTAAGATACTTGAAAGTGTTATTGTACGATAATTTTAGTGAAAATAAAAAAAAGGGAAAAAATACAATTAATCTGATTAATATCACCAACGTAAAAAACGGGATAAAAAAATTATTTCGCTCTGGAGAGCTCGGAAAAGCAATTAAAACAATTAAATGAACTGTAAAATAAAAAAAAATGAAATAAGTCTTTAATGCAACTTACCAAGCTTTCGCTGTACGCTGATTCGGGAATTCGGGCAAGGGTGAAATGAGGATAATCGGGTAAAAGACATTGAAGGAATGTTTTATGATGTAGGGAATTTTCACCTGTCGCTCGTCCTTCTTGAATTTTGCGGCCAGCGGTAAACAATGATGGTTGAAGAGAAAACTTCAAAATAATCATAAATTTCCCAATACCCAAGAGGTAGAAAATTGAAAGAATTTGACACCCAAGAGGTACAAACCAAACCATCGGCGGACTCCAACTTGAGATAACAGACAAGATGATGCTTACTGTTCAACATCAAGGAAGCAAGTGCGCAAAAAAAAAATGGCTGACCCCGGAATTCTAAACCCTTCCAAATGCCATCATGATGCTCCATTGCCCAATTTTTGGCCCAGCGATTGCTATCTCCGGTGACAGTCAAGGTGGCAAATTCAAATTGAAATATAAATTTAAAAACCAAAAAGAAATTATCTGTGATTGGAATAAAATAAAATCAAAATACCGAACAATTATCTAATATCGAATCAGAGAAATTAAAAAACGTTCAACCGAATATATAAGAAATAATTCTTAAACAGGTGAAGGGTGAAGTACAGATAAGTTGGCAATACTAGAGAAAAAGTTGTATCGAGTTGGTTATCATCACGCTACAATAGCCACATTTTCCCCCTTCAAAGTAAAACTTTAAATACATTTGCGATGAATATCACCCAACTCGGAGTTAATGATTTGTTATTCTGTGTTTATTCAAATTTCCATTTCACAACTTTTCTCCAATAATTTACACAATTATATATTCCAAAATATGCGTGTAACTAGCTGAGCCAGCGAACTAAGTATTTAAAAATACATAGGTAAGTCAAAGTAAAAAAAAATGGTGTGGTAAGATATTGTATTGCGTACACAATATCTTACCAACCTATTTAAGAGTAAAAGTCGACCTGTTTTGTTAAATATTTAAACGCCATTTAGCAACTTCACAGAAAATAGCTTTTCCACATCTATTTAATTTTTTTTTATTTTTATTTTTTCACAAGGTATCGAGTGTTATAATTACTGTAAAACTTGAAAGTCCTCAGTACTTTTCGATTAATTAATATTTCTTTTTTGAAGGGGCTTAAGGAAAATCCCAATTTCACGAGGAATCGATTTTTTTATAATTATATCGTGAAGGAGAATCGATAGATGGGGTATTTACGAATCTTAGTAAATCGGAACTTGATGTTCGAATTTTTGTTTCTTTTGCCATTTTTAGAAACGAACGAATACTGTTCCCGTAAAACCATCTAATATTTCATTCAGGTATCTATCATGGAACAGAAGTTTATAAACTAAAATATAATTATTGAAGATCATATTTAACACATGTTTTTCACCCCAAATAAGCACTTTAGACGATTTGGGCATCACACATTTTTCAACGCTTTCACTCTCTGAAGAACAATAAAATGTTTTATTTGTGACAGTACGGTGATGCAAATATAATACTCCATGGCGTCTGAATTTATAAGTCTCTATTTATTTGTTATGAAAAGTTCATTTAGTTACCAAGGACACAAATGGGTATGTTCCGACTAGACTTAAAACACGTCGACAACTCTTTCGCATGCGCGGGTACATCTTTATTTGTTAACAATGGGCTGTTAGTAAATTTGTACTGCGCATTCGCTTGAGTTGTCAACGTGTTTTATGTCTTGTCGGAACATGGGTAGGTAGGTACCTAATATATAAGTGGAAATTATGAATTTTTTTCGTATATATACATTTTAAGATTTTATAAACAAATATTATTGCCACCGACGAATATAACATGGACTTATTGTCACGAAGGTGCAATGTCGAGCAAACTTCATTCAATAAATACAGTTCACTTTATCAAATTTTTTTTTTAAATAACACCTTCAATGTAGGGTCACTATAACGTCTCTATTTCTGTCATAGTTTTTATTTTTTATTTTGAAATTTCAAACCTTAGATACTTTCAACCCTTATTTCTTAAAGAAAAAAAAAACTTAATACCGTAAAATGGGGTGACATAGTGATAAGCCTATTTTTGTACACTTTTTGAATTTCCCTCCTTAAAAAGAATCAGGTTAGGCAATTCAGTGTACTTGTCAGTTGGTCAGTAATATGCTGCAACCTACTGGCCACATATGGACCTCTATAACTTCTTTCATTCCATTTACCATGGTGCTTTATTTCAAGTTTCAACTAAATGAAAACAATCAAACATAACCTTGGAATAAAGCATCATGGTAAATGGAATGAAAGAAGTTATAGAGGTCCATATGTGGCCAGTAGGTTGCAGCACATTACTGACCAACTGACAAGTACACTGAATTGCCTAACCTGATTCTTTTTAAGGAGGGAAATTCAAAAACTGTACAAAAATTGGCTTGTCACAAAGTCACCCTAATTGTCACAATGTCACACCATTTTACGTTAGGCCAAATAACATAAAAAAGAGTTGAAAAATGTTGGTTGGGTACATTCCGAAGTATATATAATATTATATTATTAATTTAATCATTTTTCGTGTGTAACCACCTTATTTTAATTTTATATTATTTTTAAATATTTTATATTTAAACAGAAAAGATTGGGATCGGCCAGGAGTCGAACCCGGGTCTCCGGTTCAGGCGCGATACGCTAACCACTGCGCCACCGAGCTCGCTTCCAAGCAGGGCCGCCAATCTCTCCTCTTCACAGATAAATCTCCCCCGATTTCGCAAGTTTTGCGAGTTGTTACGGGAGGTGGGCAATAAATATTTTATATAAGTTTAATAAATAACAATAAGAGAGTTTTAACAGAAAATGAGTTATTTTCATGTCCAGCGTATCTCTTAAGGATTACATTTTTTTCGGAATGTAGCTAAGAGTAATTTAAAAAAAAAAGTGTTGTTATCTAGCCTGTGAAGTATTTAAGTAAGGAATTCCAAAATGAAAAATATAATTTTATTTTTTTGATCCTGACGGAAATAGAAACGCTTATACTGACCCTAATTGGAAGGTTGAATTAAAATTTATTTTTTTCGTTGATCAGTTGAACTGTATTTAGTCAATATAAGTAGTAGCAGAAGTTGACTTGTCTTGAACTTGACACTACATTGCCCCTAGGCGGGAATAAGGCCCTGTTATATCGGTCGCTGACAAGGATGGCCGAAGTGGACAAGCAGGAAGAGGAGTTAATGACTGAGATGCTCAAGTTGACACGGTCTGCGACAACTGCGATAAGTAAAGGCCGCTATTGTTTCCTCGCCCCCTCAATTTCTACGCGTATCTCTAACGCGTCATCTCTTTGTCCGTGAAACGTCGGACGGAAACCGATGATCAATTCAGCTCTGACAGTGGTAAAATTAACTTAGCCCCTGTTGGAAACAAATTAGCTTTGCCGTATTGTTTGGGTTTGGCAACATGCAAGATCTATTGTTGGCATTGTTCTCTGCATTGTTTCGTTTCGAAGGGTCTATCATCCAAATGTACCATGATCATTGAATATGCAAAGTAGAAATCAGATTGTCAAAGCGCAAGACCAGAACGAAAAAAATGCACTAAAGTAGAATGATGAATTTTAGGTGATTCCCGTATTCACTGATACATGATACCTGATTTACAGTGTTCAACTTTGGGATTTTAGTGGAAAATCTTCCCTCATCTCCTTACTATTCTTTTTAAAAAAACCTTTTCCAATTATGGAATAAACTATTTTTATTTATAAATCAAATATATTTTTTACAAAATAAGAATAGCAATATACATTTTTCAACTAACTCCAAAAAACATCTGATCTCATTAACCATCATAATCATGTGACTTTCCTTTTTTTATTTTTTATTTTTTTTTTACATACTCTGAAACTAAACAATTCTCTGACAAGTAGGTATAACAATATAATACTTTCACTATTTCTTGAGGACAACCGCCCCACCTTCAGGTGCACTACATCAATCAAGATAATTATAACAATAAGTATTATAATTAACAATTCTTCGTCTCTATAAATTATTGCTGGAGTCATAAAAATAAAACAATCCCAAATTACAAGAAGATATTTTTTTATTTATCAATTTGTTACTATCGTCCATCAACTTTTCATACTATGTATAAACTTGAATAATCAGTAATATCTTTCTTCCCATGCTAAGTCATTTTTACTGAGGTATGGGGCTGTTATGTTTTTTAATCCTGTTTGTTTATTTCTTAACCAAATTAATTGGATAAATAAACAGATAGATAGAGAATTACTGATTAAAGATAAAAAATATGAATAATGTATAATATATATCTTTTTAAATAGAAAATTGTCAAAATCAAATTATTGATTAGATAATTTCATATAATAGTCCGGGAGCTGAGGGGCAAAAAGGTGCCTGATTTGAAGAAATTTTTTGATCATATAGGCTGAAAGTACTCATTTCATAGAAAACAAATGTGAACGTCTGCCATCTCAGATTGGTTGCCATCAAATTTTATAGGCGAACAAAATCGACATTTTTGAACTTTTTTTCAATTTTTCGCTAATAACTCGAAAACGATTTATCACAGAGGAAATTGTGTTCTTTCTAAAATAAAAGGGCATTAAATTTCGCGTCGACTGAGGTCCCCTTTAGCGGAAAAATGAATTACGCTCATGTTCCAAAGCCTGCAATTAAAGAGGGTTACTCCAAATAAAAAATATTACCTTAATAGTTGTAGAATATCAAATTCTGTGTAAAACGAGCTCATTAATTTTAAAATTAATTAACCCACTCCTGAGGAGAGAAAGCAATTAAAACGTGAACGAATTTAGCGCCTTGTGGTCTAATATCCGTGAAATTTTTGGGATTTTTTTTTTCAGTTTCTCGCATATAATTCGGCAAATACAGATCACAAAGTATTGCTTTTTTCTTACTATGAGAGGCTAAACTATTGGAAATAGAATGATATATTTGAAGTTTAAATCGTTTAGTGGTTTAGCAGGGTTATGAACATCAAAAATCTGTAATTTTAACGATTTTGGTGGAAACCGTGTTCCAATGCCTCTAACTCAAAAACACGTAGTTTAAATGAAAAATGTTTTAGATAAAAGTTGCTGAGCATCAAATTTAGCAGGAAATAAGCTCCGTACACACAACATCTGCTAAATCCTGGGGGGAATACAAATAAAAACATGAAATTATATTAAGTGCTTACTTCCTGCTAAGACTTTGGTTTTTGAAGTATTAACCATTTTGAACTAATTAAACAACCATCTTCCATCTGTTAAAATAAAAGAAGAATTTTTCCAAGTTCCTACCTGTCGAAGTAGTTATTTTTATGAATTATTTTATCATTCACTTCGAATAATTTCACGTTTTTATTTGTGTTTCCCCCAGGATTTAGTATCGGATCTTATATCGTGCTAAATTTGATGCTCAGCAACTTTTATCTAAAACATTTATCATTTAAACTAGTTGTTTTGGAGTTACAGACATTGCAACATTGTTTCCACCAAAATCGTTTAAATATTTAAACCACTAAACGATTTAAACTTCAAATATATCATTCTATTTCCTAGAATAGTTTAGCCTCTTATAGTAAGAAAAAAGCAATACTTTGTGATCTGAATTTGCCGAATTATATGCGAGAAACTGAAAAAAAAAATCCCAAAAATTTCACGGATATTAGACCACAAGGCGCTAAATACGTTCACGTTTTAATTGCTTTCTCTACTCAGGAGTGGGTTAATTTTAAAATTAATGAGCTCGTTTTACACAGAATTTGATATTCTACAACTATTAAGGTAATATTTTTTATTTGGAGTAACCCTCTTTAATTGCAGGCTTTGGAACATGAACAGCGTAATTCATTTTTCCGCTAAAGTGGCTAAATTGACAATCGGTTTTGGCGAAAAGACTTAACCGATTTTAACTGTGAGGACCTCAGTCGACGCGAAATTTAATGCCCTTTTATTTTAGAAAGAACACAATTTCCTCTGTGATAAATCGTTTTCGAGTTATTAGCGAAAAATTGAAAAAAAGTTCAAAAATGTCGATTTTGTTCGCCTATAAAATTTGATGGCAACCGATCTGAGGTGGCAGAGGTTCACATTTGTTGTCTATGAAATGAGTACTTTCAGCCTATATGATCAAATATTTTCTTCAAATCAGGCAACTCAGCTCCCGGACTATAAAGATGATTCCACGTCTTAATGGGGGATGATCTATAAATGATCTCATTTAAAATTTTTGTGTGTAAATCAAAATGGAACGTTTAAATAAAACCAATTTTTTTTTTACATTTAAGGACATTTTTATTAAAAATGGTAATTGACGCCCCTCCAGCTATCCTCCCAATTATACCCTGTTGTGACTAGATTAATCAAACGTAAATAGAACCAAAAATTTACAATAGTAATCACTTCATTGAATAAAACAAACGATAAACTAAATTGAAAATTTTTTAATATATTTTTTTTTTTTTCGGTTCCCCTTCCTGGCCATGTGTGATAAAGTGGGGGGCGGAGATCACTCAAGAGATGTAACCAACCTATTCTAACCATGGTGGGAAGGACGAGATTTATTCCGTGGTTGCGCCACAAAAAATTCGAACCACCTCCGTTCTGCTCGAGAATGCTAAAGGGGCTTGCGCTCTAACACGTTGGGCTACCCCGGCCCTAGAAAACTAAATTGAACAAGTTTTCGGATTATGCTGGTAGAATGAGAATGAGTAGAAAGAAAGAAAGTTTATACAGGAACAAGGTGAGAGTCATCCGGCTTCCCATCACCTTTTAAGGTCCCATGACTTTTTAATCATATTTTGAACTATTTGAAAAATATTTAGAAACGACATTTATTTAATTTTTTTCCATCAAAGAAAATACATGCGTATGTATATACATCCCCTAAATAAGTCGGTGGAATTCAGTGTCAAACACTGTCAAAAAGAAACTTATAAAACGTTAAACACTAGTTTTTTTCCACTTTCTCCATGATCTTCTTTACTTTTTCATGAATTAATTTTAAATATAGTTCTTCTTTAAAACATTAAAAATATTTTTAAACTCATACATTTAAAGTACGTATATATTTTAAAATTTAAAAGAACAAACTCAGAAATATAATAATCTTTGTAATATTTAATAATAATATTTAATCAACGTACCTTGCTGCCAAATATGAAGCATAGCAGAACCGTGACAGTCATCTGAGTGTGACAGAAAAATATTATGTAGAGCAGATCTGGATTTGCCGGGGATTGCAGGAAAAGCCTATAAATATAATAATTGTTACAGTTACCACATAATTATTATTATAAACTATAAAAAACATTTAAAACGTTACAAGAATCGTAAACAAAGTTATAAAATATATTATGTATAATATATTTTGATTTTTTTTTTTAATAGTAATATTAATATCACATTTAATATCACAATATCAGAAATGTTAAATTATATTCGGTTGAATCGTTTATTTCATTAATCGATAAATGCTATTTTTCAAGCATTTAGAAAAAAAAATCTACTTTTAATATTAGTATATACTTCCTACTAAAAACATCATTTGTAATAGTGTCCTTATTTAATATTATATATAATTTATAATAGCGCAGACTCGGCAGTTTCCAGCTATAATTCCTGTAACGGCCTGGAGAAAGACAAATTGGATTGGGATCTCTGGTTTTTGGCCGCTAGATGGGTCCTGTCAGGTGGAGGGTCAGCTTAGAAGGACAAAGGACTTTGGCACAGCTCCAATCACAGCTATCATTCCACAGATGATTGCCTCGGAAGCGAGTTAAAAAAAAATTCTAAATTTAAAATTTTTGACAGTCTTAATAATAAATAGACCACTTAAGGGTAACTGGAATAGCGCCATAACTATGAAAGGTCGTTAATTCAAGTAACTAAGATCATAACCGACATCGAAGTATTATTATTCACTTTTTTCTAGAGTAAAATAACTTTCTAAAACATATATCAACATTAATATGAGGATATATATTTTTGAATAAAAGTTGAGATTTCAATTGAAAAAAGCGATCATAGAATCTATAAAAAAATTTTTTTTTGCAATTCTTATAGATGTTCGTTTCACCAAGTATTAATATACGCATCCAAATTAAGGTAATATGTAAATCTTTCACATCTATACTTAATTAAATGCCGGAAATAAATAGTTAACATCAAATATTCATAAAGAAAATATCAGCAATTATGTTTTATAAAAAGTCGTTGAAGGTTCCTTTATGAGGCACACACACACACACACATATAATTCTAATTTAACCTGAATAAGTTGTTAATTTATATTCTTCAAGTATATGATATATTATTTTATGATATTTTAAGTATATGTTTCGAGGGTGTTCAATTCCAATATAACGTCATGTTTTGTGTAAATAAAATATATAAGGGTATTTAGCTTGAAGATCTGAACTTTTTTTTTACAATTTCATTGACCTGAAATCGAATCTATGGTACGGCTGTATATTCCCTTAAATATACACTAAAAAATGACAATTCGGGGGCAAGAATCATGTCAATATCACTTTTTTAACATAGGATGGATATAAAGTAAATTAGTTATTTTTTTAAAACTTTTTTAATGCCCATTGGGGCGAAAGGCAAGAAAGGTGTCTAATATATTTCAACTCGGAACCTCCTAAAAAATTTACACCAAGGTCCATGAGAGACTGACCGAGCCCCCCCCCCCCTGTAAATTATTCAGAGGTATTAAGTATAGGGTATTTCAATTTCCATAAATACTAACAAGAAGCTAGGTGTTATCAGTGTGTGTCAGGATAGGATATAAACATAACGGCAGATAACAGCTCCGCTAACATACACTGTTGTTAGTTTAAATTCTTTAACCATATCTAGATAAGATAACTATTTTATATATATATATATATATATATATATATATATATATATATATATATATAATATAATAGCATATACAAAACATATATTGTTTTGTTTTTTAGTTCAAAAAATAAGATCCGATTTTAATATATATATATATATATATTTTTTTTTTTAATAGCGGTCATCAATTTTCCCTCGGATGAAATAACAATGAATAATACAGTTCTGTTATTCCATTTATTTTTGTCTAACACAAGGGTATAAGTATAAGATATTTCAATTTCCATAAATACCAAAAAGAAGCTAGAAGTTGTCTGTACGTATCAAGTTATAAACAAAATGGCGGATAGAATTGGTATAATAGACAAATAACTATAATCTTTTTTAAATGTCCTATGCGATAAAATCCATAAAATTCTTGGATACTTTAAAATTATATATATATATATATATATATATATATATATATATATATATATATATTTCTTTTTTTCCGGTTGGCGCATTAGGCCTAATGAGCCCTTTGACCGCGCAGTGTGACTTTCATTGGACGCATGGACTGTGAGGCGTTCTTTGGCTGGCGTTCTATAACGTTAATTCAAAATCAATTAGTTATTTTGAGTTACATTGCATCGCGAGGAATTTATGAACGTTTCATTCCATTTTTCAATTTAAATTCAGATAGTAGTTCTCTATTATAAAAAACAAAGAAAAAACTGCAAATGAATAACTTTTCAGTCATCAGTGACGACTTTTACTAACCAACTCTTTGGAAAATACTATTTTGGGATTTTTAAAAAGGTAAGGCACACTAACCTAATTATACCTGGATAGGTAAGCTTTAGGACTCCCACTGTAAAATTTTCATATTAGCCAAAGCAGCATAAAGTGGCAAACCAAGGACTATAACTTGAGTGTAAATATTTTTAAGCGAATACAATTTAGAATAAAGCCATTGGCACATAAACATGGTTGAGGCGTTACCAGTGGTCTATTATCATTGGATATAACAAATACAAAATATGTAGTTGAACAAAAGTAAAAAAACTTTTTCCCGGTTTGCCTTTGGGTGCTAGAAATGTATAATTGATATCTTTAAACCTATATTGTATTATATTTTTTAGTTTAAAATAAAAGTTTATTCAGGTGTTGGTTTATGTGTATTAAAAAAAAAAGAATTCTTTTAATCTAATTCAGCTCAAAAAAATCGAGAGAGAGAGAGAGAGAGAGAGAGAGAGAGAGAGAGAGAGAGAAGAGAGAGAGAGAGAGAGAGAATTATAAGAAAAATCATTCCTTCACCAGAGCACGTCCTTTTGTGTTTTGAAGCATCCTCGGAATTTCAATGGATTTATTCTATTTCCTCCTTGAATCCGAATTACAAATAGAGCCCTATCTTGTCAAATTTGCACATTACAACAGGTGTCGCACCCTATACCTGTAGATTTAATTTTTAGGTCAATTTATATTTTCTATAATAATTCGAGGGATAAATGAAAAAAGAGAAAGCTAATTATTTCATTAAATACATATAAAAACGTTGAACATTTCAAGTCTGGAAAGAGGTCGAAACACCCGTTAGAAGTTTTGTAAAAAGTTCGATTGTCCGGACCGAAGCCAAAAATAACACAAACACAAACAAAACCTAAGTACTTTACGAGAAAGAGTTGTTTTTGGTCAATGGATGGTACAAGGAGTACAAAATAACTCCCAAACGCTAGGTTTTTTCACTTTATTAATATTATTCAAAAAAGAGCCACTGTATGGGCATCAGCCATAAAGTACTCAAGACCCATGTAACTGAAAAAACATTGCAACTTCCAACTGATTGTATAGCCACGTTTTAAGGAAATTGATTAAATATATTAAAGATATTAAATTAAAGAGAAATGAGAACAGAAAAGGTTGTCCAACTGTACTATATCTGGTTTTAAAACAGGAAAGTACCTGAAGCTCTTATAATTCAAAATCCCACTAAACGGCGTGGTAACCAAAAAAACAGACATAGCAAATGAATTAGGATCACATTTCCAAAAAGTATCTGCCACCGAAAATTACGGTCAAAACTTTACTGTCCACAAAAAGAAAATCGAAGGCCAACTAATAGTGATTGTGAGTGTGACGTTGCACAAATCTACATGGAGACTTTTAGCTTGTATCAACTAAACAAAGTCTTACTAAATTGTAAACCAAAATCAACACCTGGCCATGATCAGATCCCATATCCATTCTTAAGAAACCTTACCGCAGAAGCAAAAAAGTACCTTTCAAAATTATATAATAAGATATGGGTACATGGAAATATAGGTACCTAATTTGTGGCATTCATCAATTATCATTCCCATAGCTAAAACAAAACATTGTGATAGATAACCCTGATAGCTTTCGACCCATATCACTTAGGTGCTGTACTTCAACATTAATGGAAAAGATGGCGAACTTCAGACTGATTGACATTCTCTCAAAAAAACAACTCATTGTCAAAGAACAATGCGGATTCGATAAAAACCGTTCAACAATAGACCACTTGATAAAAATGGAATCTGAAATACAAGAGACATTCCTCAGAAAACAACACCATATAGCCGTATTTTTCGACATTCAAAAAGAATACGACAGAGTCCGGAGAAGACCAGTAGTCGAAAAACTTTCGAAATGGGACATCAAGGGAAGGATGGTGATATATGTGGACAACGTCCTGAGAAGGAGAGACATTTCCAAGTCAACATTGGTGAAGAACTCTCGGATACTTTCACCCAGGAAAATGGAATACCGCAAGGATCCGTCCTCAATGCTACCATTTTCTTAATAGCAATTAACGATATCGTAAACAATATCCAAAAACCAGCTATTTGTACCTTGTTTGTAGACATTACAATACGTACAAAAAGCAAATCAATAAAGTTTAGTGAATGGGAAATGGCTGCAATCTTAGAATCCCTTGAACAATCGACTTCAACAAATGGTTTCAGTTTTTCCACCACTAAGTCAACTTGCGTCCATTTCTGCAGGAAAAGAAAATGCTTTGAAAACCCTAAATTAATAATAAAAGGAAAATCACTACTATACGTGGAAAATGTCCGTTTCCTTTGAATGTGGATGGATAGACGGATGAGATGGATATTCGATTTAAAAAAAACTGAGAAGAGACTTCTAAACATTCTCAAAGCTTCTGAACATTCTGTTTACTATATACCAAGCTTTATTAATAGTAAAATCAGAAAACATAAGACATGCGCTTCTAGCTACAGACTCATTAAGTTCATTAATGACCATCGCTGAAGGGATCTCGGAATACAGAAAAATAAATAACTGTCTTTGGGCAATGCGAGATAGAAGAATTGTGCTGACATTGTGGTATACCTCGAAATGAAGCTGCAAACAGGGCTGCACACCTAGGTAGAAACAAGGCCAACGGGACCACAATAATTAATATAACCACCGTCTCTGGCTGGAAATGTTGGTGTAAGAAGGCCTTAGGAGAACAGTGGCAAAGTAAGTGGGTTCAGGCTACGAATAAACTACTGGAAATAGAACAGGACATTTTTCCGTGGAAATCCTCATTTAGAAAATCGAGAAATGAAGAAGTGATTTTAACAAGATTGAGAATAGGACATGCAGCTGTCACACAGGGATACCTAATGCGATATTTGGAAACCCCATTTTGTGAAACATGTGAAACAACACTAACACTAAAACATATTGTAACAACATGTAGACTATACTCTGACACCAGAACAAGACACAATATACCACCTATAATTGTAGAAGCCTTGTCGAACGACGAAGAAAAAATTGATAATTTATTCAAATTCCTAAAAGAGATCAAAATTTTCCATTTAATTTAACCAATATTTCCAAAACTGTATAAAACAAAATGTAAATGCAAAAAGACTGTATAATTTATAATGTATAACATGTAAATAAGTAATCATTGTAGGTACATAACTGAAATTGTAAATAAGTATCATTGTACATAACTGAAATTGTAAATAAGTAATCATTGTACACAGCTGAAATTGTAAATAAGTAGTATTTTTACATAACTGAAATTGTAAATATCATGGAACGGCCAATGACCCACTTGGGGTATACACGGAATAAAAATAAAATAAAAAAAATCCCACTAATATTATTTCATCCTCTTTTCATCAATATATGATCGAATAGTTTTCTTGAAAAGAGATTTTTTCTTAAGGTGTTTATCGATGCCTGTAATCCAATTAAAAAAAGAAGTTTTTATGTTTAAGAATTTCTTTTATCTACGATGAAAAATTATATATCTAATATTTGTGGAAAAATTATATATCTAATATTGATACTGCATGAAATGTTGAATAAATGAACAAATATTGAAACTTCTAGCTCAATAAATACTCATTCTACAGTGCTAGCTCAAATCGTTATCGGTACTTCAAATATCCCAAAAGTTCAAATGACCATTATTCCCAAACTACTAGTTGAAATCGGAAAGTGGGTACAAGTTGGCATTTTTTCTTATTTTTATATATGTTTAATATGCGAACTTTTTCATCCAATTCTGACTAGAGAGGTTGTCAAATTGAACTTGGGCTTGATGATTTGACTTGGAATGGTTCTGATGCTTATGTACATTTAATGAGGGGATCATGTTCGCTCCCCTTCCAGTTTTAGCAGGTTTAATTAGGCACTTCGGAAAGGATGTTCTAAATCAGGAGAACTAATTGATCCTGTTTGGTAATGGAAGCAATCTGCGGACCATGTTACTCTAAATTGCAATTGCCGTTATTAGCTGTTTCATCCTTGCGGCGAACCCGAGTTCTGCATCATACCGATATGATGCAGTACTTGGACACCATTCAAAAGTATTGACAACACAACGAGTATATAGGTTGTAATGAAAATAATAAAATATTATTTTATTTTATTACAAAGAATATTTCATATGGAGCATTAGTATTTTAATATTAAAAGTATTAACATGTTTTGATCATACCATTAAAACACGATTTAAAAGTCTAGTGTTTTGTTGAGTTGAATACATCAAACTCCAAGGAGTAGAACTTAAACAGCATAGATATCATTGCATTTAAATAGATTTTTTTCCTTTTATATGTATTTGTTTTTCTTAAAATATATGTGCCTATTTGTGGGTATACAAATGTATATATGTGAGAAGGTGTATTATTTTTTTCACACAGAGACATGAACAAATTTAAATTGAATTTTACTAATGGAAATTATCATATTGAAATTAAGTCAAAATTATAGAATTATGTTCAGTAAAACATAAGCACAAGTATTGATTTCCTACTAATCGGCAACTTGTCGAAGAAGTTATATATTAAGTAATATATTAACTGAGATTGACAATAGTACATGGCCTTAGTAGCTTTTTGAGGTTCTGCAGTCATGGTTTAGCTATCCATCGATTCCCACTTGTTTTCCCTCATTCATTTTCTACCCGGCTCTGTCAAGATCCTGCGAGTTTTGTTAGCTTACTATTAATGTGCTCAACGCTTATTTTTACATCAACCTAAAAAAAAACTATTTTTCAACATTATAGGTTTTTCGGGAAAGTAAATCAAAAACATGTTGACATTCGGCGGTTTCAGTAATTTTTAAAAACCTAGACAAAAGCTACACTCAAAATTTTTATTAAAATAATATATATGTTATATATTTAAATATTGTGGTTATGAAAATAGATTAGGAAATAAGAGCACTGCGCCGAAGACCTTTCGGGCCGTGCCCAATCTTTTCTCGTCCAACTAATTATTTAAAATTTAAATGAAAATAGATTTAGCTCCTTCGATCTCTTCAAATCATTCGAACAGGTATTCCTTGAGGATCCAAAAAATTAAATTGTTACCCATGAACCATGATCAAGTCCCTCACGTCAATGTTTGCTGTTCGCACCGCTGGGTCATAGAAGATGAAATCATTAAAATAAAAAATAACATTAAAAACTCTTTTTTATATCTCGAGTGTAAAAAACTATATCGACACGATTCTTGTACCTTTCATTTTTGAGTGTCGATTCAAGAAAAAATACAGCCATTCCATAGAGTCGGTTACAGGTGCATACAATTGAAAAAAAAACTGTTTAGATCTTAAAGCAAACTATCTTATATGGTTTTTACATAAAACCCGACTTCAGATTCGAATTCAGCACACTCAAAAGCATTGATAAAAGTTATTCAATAACTAAAAAGTATACGTTTTCAAATATTTTTGAGGATCATGAATTAGAAATATATATATATATATATTTTTTTATTATTATTTTTTTTTCAGTTGGCGCATTAGGCCTAATGAGTCCTTTGGCCGCGTAGTGTGGTCTTCTTACAGACATTTGTTTTGCTTACGGGAGAATAGACAGCCTGGAGGGGGTAGCCCAAACCTCACATTGCTGCATGCCATAGTCACCATGGTGCAGCGGCAGTCTGCCCATAGCTCCATAACCAATCCCATTGGGGCCAATATGGCAGTGTCCTTCCCACCGATGGCGTCAGCTCTCTCGGGTTCAAGGACAGTGACAAACTGTTCTAGGTCCAAGGATTATGGTAGCTCAGAGTCAGCAGGCCCCGAGGACCTATATTTCTTTCCTCGAAGCATACCGTGCTTGAACCAAACTTCTGGGCGGTTACTGACATCCTGGAAAACCACGCCACGATTCTCGATGAGATACACGGGGAAGGTTCATCACTCCTACTCCCGGTCGGTGTGAGTCGCCTCCAGTAAGCTGACGGGCCTCACATACCCGGGGGTGGGGGGTAGACTTGGACTGCGTGGCGTTCATTGGTGGGCGGTCACCCGAATGGAGTGGCACCCATCCAAGTACTA
This sequence comes from Aelia acuminata, assembly GCA_911387785.2. Taxonomy (NCBI): domain Eukaryota; kingdom Metazoa; phylum Arthropoda; class Insecta; order Hemiptera; family Pentatomidae; genus Aelia; species Aelia acuminata. The sequence continues at coordinate 4,530,244 of OU426980.1, forward strand.
ACCACGATGGACGTTGCTTAACTTTGATTACCTATTGCAAGCACCCTTGTCAACTCGGCCATCCCGGCCCCTTATATATATAATGCTGTTTGCTTTAAGATCTATATTTTTTTACTTTCACTTACCTATATATGAAATATATACTTAGGGAAAGTATTGTGATCGCGAACAATTTCGACATACCGGTTTTCAACGGATATACACGTTTTGGGGTCCCCTGAGTCCAAATAACCAAGTCCGGCGAAATGGTCTGGCTGCGTGCGTGTGTGTGAACAGACTAGCTCAAAAACTATAAACCGTGCGAATCTGAAATTGGGTATTCATTCAGCATATGGTATATGGCCGCGATGTGACAGCAACAATTTCATCATTGGTCAAACAGAGGGGGTACGTTATTTAATCACTTTTTACGTTTTTTTTCGATTTTCTCCAAAACAGCTCGAACGATTTTGATTAAACTGAGTATTTGATGTGTTGATATGCCCGAGATATAGTTAAACAAATTTAATCAAAATTGATAAACCGGATGGGGCACTTTACATAATAAATGTTGTCATATTTTCACGTGTTTTTTTTATTTACTCAAAAACGGCGTTAACGATTTTGATCAAACTGGGTATTTGATGTATGTATATGCCCACGATGTGAGAGCGAAAATTTCATCAAAATTGGTTTTACGTAGGGGGTACTTTATTTAATGAATTTTGTCTGATTTTTACGTTTTTTTCAATTTTATCCAGAACGGATCAAACGATTTTGATCAAATCCGTCATGTTTAATGAACATTAGGTGTTCTTTAATAGGGGGATTAAATCGGGAAGGGGCCTTTTTTGTTTTCCTATAAAGTACCTTTTTTTTTGTTTATATGGAGAAATTAACTGTCATTCGTTACGCCTAAGAAAAAAGAAATGGCTAAATATGAAATATGAAAAAAATCATGTAATCGTATAGAGGAGAAAAATATTCCGTCAACTCATAAAACATGTTGAGTCCACGCGTGCGGAGTACACGCATTGTTCATAATTAAAGCCGTTCTGTTCATTTAATGGAAATTATTTGTTTCATGGTAACTAAATGAAGTTTTCAACAACTACATAGAGAATTATAAAATCAAACGACTTGGTATTATGTATTAGTATAGTAGCCTGATGCTTGCATTGCCGAAGTATCACAAATAAAATCTTTTATTTAATAATAAAAAATGAAATGAATGTGGAAAAATGTGTGACTTTGAGAAGTGGCAATTAACAACCAGTGAGTTGGTAAGTGAAAGCTGTGTGTTGCGCGCACGCACCAGATTTTTTTTTACTGTAAACAGAATCTATGGAACCGTAGAATTTTACCTTTACTCAAAAATAAGTACGAAAATCATGTTGAAATTTTTTTTTAAATGCGAGGTTCGAACTAATGTAATTTAATGCTTAATTTTATTCTGACTTCTACGGCCTATTGGTGTGAACGGCGAAATACGTGCCTAATATTGTTTGACCAGAAACCTCCAAAATATATTGACTAAGATCCGTGAGCCCTTCCATTGTCAGTTGAGGAATAATATAAAGTTAAAATTTATATAAGAAAATAGAATTTGTTTTTCGTTGTTATATTCCGATCCGCTGAGTAGCTCAATTAATTTGTATATGTTTGAGATAAAAGAGACTTGACATTATTAATCTTCTTTGAGGAAAAAGGAAGAGGATATAGACAGGGGCAGCTAATTAAGAATTGACGTATAATCGGGAGATCATTAATTTCAACAATTATTCATTTCTTTGTTGGAACTGTTAAGGACACAATTGCATTGAGCTTCCACCTCCCCTCTTCACTTCTAGTTGAAATAGTTTCTCATTTGTTTTCGGTTAGTAACACAAAACTCCATCAGACCAGTCTAGTTAAAACGGAGTTTATGATTTGCCGATGCTATTGTTTGAAGTTGGAGTTGTTTCAACACGTTGGTGGATGAAATATACAAAATCATACCGTTTAGCTAAATCATATACTAATATATTATAGTACTTCGTACTTGTATTATCAAGTTCTTACATAAGATGTTCCTTAATAAACATCGAAACTTTACTTTATCTAAGACTGTTGTGTTCTTAAATTAAATTACTTGTTGATCAAATTTTTTAGTATGTCGTTTGTTTTAGGCAAATTGGAATTTTTTTCAAAGTTTTCTCGCAATTTTCCAGCTTAAATGGTGTACCATACGGATGTTAATAACCGGCCGTTTATGGTCGAAAATCTTTTGGACTAAAATAATATCGATTTAACCGTTTTTTATATCATTATTTAAAAAAATATAATTTCCAGACAACTATGGATTTTTTCCTTTCTTTTTTTTTTCAACAACAGATTCCTCAATTTCAGAAAAATTCCTTGTCATTTCTTATTTACGAGTATTACATGCATCAAATTGCAACATTATTAACCCTTTTACATCACAAAATTTTAAATATACATTTATATATATTTATTTGTTCGGAAATAAGTGATTTATTTAAGTTCCTTTTATTATATTTATTTTTTAATATTATACGTTTGATTTATTTAATTGAAATGAAAAAATTAGTTACATCGGCATGTTTTAAAATTAAGAGATGGCCATTTTTGAATGAATTGTATATACGTGTTAGTATTTAGCATTAGTATTTATTCTTTATTTTTTTCTTTAAGAGTTGAAATTCCATCGGAGGATCCTGAAATGAAAATAAATGTTAGATGTAAATGAAATTTGCATAATGGGAGACGATTCGAAGGGATGTAACACAGTTTTGCAGGAATGATGGTAGTTATGCAAATAATACAATTTGGAAAGTTCTAAAGTTGAAAGATTATAGTAATCATGGATTACTATAAGATGATGGCAACAGATACTACTTGACTTCCATGGAGTTATATCATTTATGTTTCATTTATGTTTGGGCAAAAGGGGTTGTCATAAAAAAAAAAAATTATATCGTGTTCTTAAAATTCATAATTGACTATAATTTATTCGTTATTCATAATTTATTACAGTCTCTGTTGAAAGAATACAGTTTCATTTATTATTCTGGAATAAAAAAATGCAATAAAAAAGAATTTATAATGATTTTCAATAGCTTGGAAAATTGTTGTTTAAGCTAAACATTCGATGACTTAACCCCTTTTGCCCAAACACCAGTGATATCTTCTTAGGGCGGATTCACACTATCGCTCCGCTCCCGCTCCACTCCCGCTCCACTCAAATATTCTAAAGAGAAATAGACAGAGAATTCCACTATCGGTACCGCTCCGGTCTCGCTCCACTCCCGGTCCGCTCTCACTTTACCCCATTCACACTAGCGCTCCGCTCCAGGTCCGGTCTCACTGGCAAAATATTCTAAATAGGAATAGAGAGAGGTTAATCACAATATTGGCACAGGTCCGGCCTCGCTCCGCTCCCGCTCCACTCCCGCTCCACTCTCGCTCCACTCCCGCTCCACTCTCCTAAAGTCTTTTCATATTCACATCATATCATTTTAGACCGTTCACGATTGAAGCCATTAATAATCGAACTCGTCTGTATTTGGATTTTAATTAATAATTAACTTTCAGTTATTAAAGTATTTATTTATTCATCAATTTTACGGCCAAAAAAGTTCAACTTTAAAATATATATATATATATATATATATATATATATATAATTATAAATTAATTTAATTAATGGTGAAGAAATAATTTAAATTTTTTTTCCGAATGCTTTCGAATACGCTTGAAATGCTAAAAAAAAAATCACCAACAATACGCGCGGTTTTTCGACGTGAAAAATTCATGTTATGTTTGAGATATATTTTGCTATGAATTTATGTATTCGTAAAAAACGGTCACCGATTTATTTATTGACTACATACTCATTGCTATTATAAAATAACGTTTAATTTGAAACGAATAAAAATGCAGTATATTATGAAAAATGTCAGATCATTAACAAAAAAATATATTAAAGCAAAAAATAATTAAAATATTAATCAGGAAAAGAAGAGAACAGAATCGGTACATTTGTAGCATTTACCGATTTCAACTTGAAATTTTCAAGCGTATTCGAATACATTCCGAAAAAAATTTAAATTATTTCTTCACCATTAATTAAATTTATTTATAATTATTATTAATAATTATCATTGTGTTGTAATATATTCTTCTTATTATATTTTTTGATAATAATATCTTCTTCATCAAGAAAAGTACACTTAACAGCTATTTCTACAAACGAAAAATTGATTTTTTTTTTGGCAGTAAAATTGAAGAATAAATGAGTACTTAAAAAACTGAAAGTTAATCATTAATTAAAATCCGAATACGGACAACTTCGATTATTAATGGCTTTAATCTCTTAAAACTTTCAAAAGTGAACGGTGTAAAATTATATAATGTGAATGTGGTAAGACATTAGGAGAGCGGACCGGGAGTGGAGCGGGAGCGGAGCGATAGTGTGAATGGGGTAGAGCGAGAGCGGACCGGGAGCGGAGCGATAGTGGAGCGGGCGCGAAACCGATAGTGTGAATAGGCCCTTACAGTTCCTACAGGAATTTATAATAAGTAACAAAAAAAAAAAAAAAAAAAAAAAAAAAAAAAAAAAAAAAAAAATTGTACTTAAACTAGAAACATTAAACTATAGAAATATTAATGTTTCCACGCAAAAATTTAACATGATAATATTTGTATAGGCATGACATCCATTGTCTGAATACCACAATAGTTATTTATTCATGATATTAATAAAATAAATACTCATGGACTTAAATTTCAATATCATAAAATGTAGCTGAGTTTAGGCTAGAATTTTTTAGTTGATATGGAAGAAATGAAAACTCAGTATTTTTGTCATACTGTATACATTCTTGACTTGACAATCTAGTTAATGTTTCTTCATATAGGGAGGTTTATAAAATATTAATATTAAATTTATATAAACGAAAAAATTAAAATTTCAAATTTAGTAAACATTAAGGAAATCTGTGAAATGTTTTTTTTGTGTTGAGATCATCAATTTACACAAATATAAGGATCGAAAAATCTTTTATGATTTTCTAACTAATAATCAATTCACACTGTTAGCTGGCGATAGAAATTTTCATCAGATATGTCGTAGTGAAAAAAGAAAAAAAAAAACTTATAACTGTGAATAATTTGCGAACTACATTGATCAGGACCTCATAGCCCTAATGAGTAAAGGCACTAACTAGTTAGAGGAAGGGATTTTTTTTTCCCGCTCTGAAACTCTGAAACAAAAACAAAAACAGGATTTAAAAGACTGTAATTTTAAAACTAATAGTTTTCTTACTTTCACTTACCTATGTATGAAAAATATAGTAAGGGAAAGTATTGCGATCGTGAAAAATTTCGACTTCCGGTTTTCAACGGAATTACATGTTTTGGGGTTCCCTGAGTCCAAATAACCAAGTCCCGCAAAATGGTCTGTGTGTGTAAACAGTAAATTATAAATCCTACGAACCTGAAATTTTGTATTTGGTATATGTATATGCCCGTGATGTGACAGCGAAAATTTCATCGAAATAGTCAAACGTAGGGGGTACTTTATTTAATACTTTTTACGTTTTTCTCGATTTTCTCAAAAATATCTTTGACGATTCTGATTAAACTAGTCATGTTTAATGAGAATCAAGTATTCTTTAATATCAGGTAAGTTTTATCATTATTTGTTAAAGCCGGATTTTGATAAAGCTGGGTATTCAATGTATATATATGCCCGAGATATGACTGCGAAAATTTCATCAAAATTGGTCTACCGGAGGTGGCCCTTTATTTCTTAATTTCTTTTCTCCATTTTTACGTTTTTTATGATTTTCTCAAAAATAGCTCAAACGATTTTGATAAAACTCGTCATGTTTAATGAGAATCAAGTATCATTTAATATCAGGTAAGCTTTATCACTATTAAAATGTTCTGAGGGAGCATACATGGGGAAGGGGCCTTTTTTGTTTTCCCAATAAAGTACCTTTATTTTTTATTAATCTAATCTTAATTTGTGTGTAACCACCATTATAAATTATTTTTAAATAATTTATTTTTTGAAGAGAAAAAATTTGGCTCCGCCGGGAGTCGAACCCGGGTCTCCCGCGTTACATGCGCGGATGCTAACCACTGCACCACAGAGCTCGGCTCGAGGCAGAGCAAAAGGCAAAAGGAGCAAAAATCAGTGAAGAGGAAGGATTTGGTCTGCCTCGAGCCGAGCTCTGTGGTGCAGTGGTTAGCATCCGCGCATGTAACGCGGGAGACCCGGGTTCGACTCCCGGCGGAGCCAAATCTTTTCTCTTAAAAAAAAAATTACCTTTATTTTTGTTTATATGGAGAAGTTATCTGTCTCTCGTTTTGCCTAATAATAAGAAATGGCTAAATATGAAATATGAAAAAAATCAAGTAAGCATATACAGGAGAAAAAAGAAAAATATTCCGTCAACTCATAAAACACGTTGAGCTCACGCATGCGCAGTACGCCTTTAATGGCAGACCAATGCTTTATAATGAAAGATGTTCTGTTCATTTAATGGAAATTATTTATTTCCTGGGAACTATATGAAGTTTTCAACAACTATATAGAGAATTATAAAATCCGACGACTTGAAGTATTATGCTTGCATTGCCGAATTATCACTAGTGGAATCTTTCATTTAGTAATCAAAAAAATGAGTGCAGTTTAAAGAGCAAATATAAACAAAAATAAGTAAATGAATATGGCAAAATGTGTGACTTTTAGAAATGGCATTTAACAAAACCCGTCAATTTCTAATCAAAGTAAGTTGGTAAGTGAAAGTTGTGTGTTGCGCACATCGCACCAGATTTTTTTAAAAGGATCATGAAGACCTCTCATTTTCGCATCGAAAATTGTTGACTTTTGTCATAGCTTCTCCAGGGATTTTCTGGGGATGTGACTATTTTTCCATACCGGGGAAAGAAATCTTCAAAATACCTCGATCATCGAATACAATCAAGTATCAAGAAAATTATGGCGTACCGAAAAAAAAACTATATTTTTATATAGATCAGAGGTTTAAAATTAATTTTCTGGGAGGTTATTCCATGAAAAATGTTGAATTTTTTTTTTTTTTCGCCTTTCCGTTGAAATTTATAGAACCCACTTTCGGCGGAACAAGCTGCAAGAAGGCAAACACTATTAACTTTGCATTGTTCTTTGTAATCCTTAATCATTAATATTTTTTTTTAGGTTTTTAAATTGAAGGTTTTATTTTTTAAAAAAAATGATTAAATATTACAAAGTGGTGATTTCCAAAATTATTTCATACTTACCTTTTTTTTCTCCGATGAAGAAACATTACTGATTCAAATAAGACATTAAAAGTTTTTTTTTTTATGTTTTTTAATTTTCCTAATGACGTTCTTGACAAGGCTTTAGCTAGATAACGTAGTACAGAATTAAAATTATTGTTTTGTTCTTTGCTGATTAAATAAATAATTACATTAAATAAAATAAATAACTACATTAAATTAAATGTACAATGATGATTTATTTTATTTTTTTTTATTTTTTAATATGCAAGTATTCCTTTTTTTCTATCTATTATCTACATGCGACAATAATTCAGACTAAAAGTCCTCAATTATGAACCACTAATGTGAATTTTTAATTTTTGATTAAATGAAATGCAATATTTAATTTTATTAACACATGAATGTTTGGTTAAACTGTAATTTGTTTACATATTTTAATAACAGAGATCGAGACCAATAAGTTTAGTTGGTTTACCCAAATTCTCATATATATATTAGCTGTAGAAAAAACATGTGGGAAATAATATAATTATTGTCGTATATTAAAAATATTTTATGCATGGCGAAAATAATGTAAACGAAGGAAAAAAATATTTGCTATGATACTTACATGGATATGTTCAAGAACAAGGAAAGAAGAAACTCGTTGTAAATAGCCAAGGATATGAATTTGCTTTCATTAAATTCGGAAGGAGCTTTGCGGACGACAATGCAGAGGCGGATTCCCCAAATAAGGAACAGAACTTCAACTGAAACAGAAATAAAGGCTACTCTATAACTTTAAAAATATAATATAAATGAAAATATAATATAGAAAGATATAATATAAAGTATATAAAATATTGTATTGAAAAGCCAGCGAAGTACTTCCTTATGATGCTATATTACCAGAACGCTTGAAACAATAAATGAAAACAGTGTTACAATACTAGGCACACACAAATCATTTACAATAAAATAAAATAGACTCATTATCATAATAGTTTTCAATACTCCCTTAAAAGCTTATAGCAATAGCCTTCTTGAAAATAGGTGGGTCGAAATTACTGTAGATTGAAAAAAAATTATCTTCAAAGTGTGTTTCTGCATCAACGATAATTTTTAAGTAAATAGGTCATTTTGTAATTTATGACTCTGACATATTCTTATTATTTCTAGATTTCTGTATAATTTTACAGGGGAGAATGGGGAACAATGAGACAATGAAAAATAATAGAGAAACTATAACTGGAGTTCTGAAATTTATATAGTACATCTTACTACAATGGACCTTTGTTCAGTAGATGTGAAAAATGAAAACGTTAATATTTATTTGCATAAAACCACAAGAAGGTTTTTGTCAGCAGGGAACTCTGAGATATAGCTCGGGGAACAGTGAGACACCATATTAAAACCAAATATAATAATAAAATTATTAATAATAAAAGATAGTAACATTTAATTTCAAAATATTATCATGATAATTAACATAAAAAATAAATTACTTCTTTGAAGTAGTCATTATGAAGAATCGTTGACAAGATTAGTATCACTAGATATAATTCTTTTTTGTTTTTTAATTTAGGGACAAATACTTACAACGATAATTTGAGATTAACATTGTTAAATCACGTTTTGACAATAAATAAAGTAGAATTTTGATAAAATTAGGGGATGTAATAAAAAAATTATATATTATATTTTAATGGAAATAACTACTGTTGATGGCCTTTAAAGGTATTCCTTCCATCTTGGGATTAGACAATATAATTTTAATTTCCTATATAACAGTAAAACTGCCTTCGTAGGTTGTCTCACTGTTCTCGTCTCACTCATCCCCATAGGGCCTTGCCCTCTTTCATTACGAATTTCTGTTGGCCGTTTAAAGTTTAAGAGTTTTAGTTGATGAATAAAAAACATTAACAGAAATTCGGTGAAAAGATCAATAGTATCCACACTGTCAACGTGAAAGCAAGTCACAAAAAAAAGTTTATTTGCCTCGAAAACAAAATGTGACAAAAATAATTACAAACGTTTGAAAATGTTGGTTTCTTTCCTGGAAAAGCTTATTTGACTAATATTCTACACTGCAACAAATCTTTCACTAACTGGATCCTTGCAATTGGTTTAAGAGCACAATTAACTGCGTCTCTCTGTTCCCCACTCTCCCCTAAATGTAAATGCTTATATGACAGGTCACAGTTATACTCCTAAAATAGTTTTGTAATCTTTTAAGCCCTGATGATGACCTACACGGGGTAGAAAATTACAAAATGTTTTAAAAGAAACTTAACCTAAGAAATAAAAAATACTTATATCTAAGAAAAATTAAATGTTAATGAAAACACTTTTCCTCGGCTTAGTGAAGGAAATCGCAAAATTTGACGAAAACTAGAGTGCTCAACATCTTCTTAAGATGGTTTGGTCAGATGAAAACAATTTTGAGGTTTTGGATTATATTTTTTCCATCCTAATAGATTGTTGTTCTCCTAATTTTGTTACGTCATTTTATATGTTTTATATGCCCTTCTCTATATGCCGAATGGTAAACTATTCATATATTAGTTTGCCCCCACTAAATAGACGATTCGCTATTAATTTTACTGCCTGTCAACTCATATTGGAACGGAAATTTTTTATTTTAATATTTGACCACCCATATAAATGAATATCAAAGAAAAACAAATGATTCAGCTATGACATGATTTATTTTAAAGAAAGAACCTTTGTTTATAATAAAGTTGAAGACATCCTATAATGAACTAGATTCAATGTAATAATACTGATATAAAAATTTTTATAGTTAAATTTATCAAGTCGTAACTTTTAGTTAGATTTATATGAGCAAGTTGACAGAATGACCAACTCCAATTTCATCAATCTTCATGATAAGACTATTAATAATATGTATCTCTATTTGGAAAATTCGTACTGTTTTATTTTGTAATATTATGACAGAATATAAGTAAAAAGAAATGAAAAAAAAATTTAGAAATTGAAGTCAGTCATTCTGTCAACATACAACAACAATAACAAAAAAATAATCTCATACTCTATTTATATATAATATATATGTATATACTCGTACATATGACTAAAACTATTCGAGTACGTTGCTATATTCTCATTTATTATAATAATAGTGTTTTGATAATTTCCGTGGACCTTTAGATAATGAGTATTACATTATAACAAAAAAGACGGAGCAATTCAGTGGAAGCGATTAAAAACAGCAATATTGAAATACGTTATATAAAAAATTTACATGTAATATAATATTACACCTGTGTATGGATGGAGCGAGATGGTCTGGAATACTCAGAGAGCAGTATATATATACTGACACAAACGCGGTTATTTGGACACAAAAAGGAATAACTAAACCCTTTTCGACCACTATAGGCCTAAGACAAGGTTGCACACTGAGCCCAATTCTGTTTTCACTATTCATAAATGATTTAGGAAAAGAGATAGGAGGGGGAATAAAAGTTGGCCACACTATAGTAAACGTGTTAATGTTTGCGGATGATATAGTTATGATCTCAGACACACCAACCAGGCTTGCAGATATGATAGCGAAACTGGAAGAGTATCTAGTTAAATGGGGTTTGATATTAAACATAAACAATACAAAAATAATGATATTTAAAAAGGCAAAAGGAAAGGCAGATAAGTTTAAATAAAAATGGAAATATCAAGGGGAGGAGATTGAGGTTGTGAAGCAATATAAATATTTAGGTATCACACTTACTAATAATCTCTCACTGCAAGATCACTTAAAAGAGAAAGTGCAATCCGCCAAGCTAGCCATCAATAGTGTTTGGTCAGATGTATTTTGCAACAATAAGGTGCCCATTACTGCAAAGTATAATCTCTTTAACTCAGTCGTTCGTTCGGTGTTGTTATATGGGGCGCAAGTCTGGGGGTATCATAACTATCAGGAGCTCGAGGGTCTTCATAGATTTTTTTAAAAAAGCTATTTCGACTACCCCCTAACACACCTAATTATATGTTGTACTTAGAGACTGGTAGAAATTTACTGTACCACAATTACTTGAAGTTGCATGTAAATTACATTTGTAAAATACTGAGTTATTGCTGTACACGTCTCCCGTATATAATGGCTCTGGAATGTATAAAATCAGATTATAATTTTTGGTTTAAGGAATGGCAAACACTAGCAAATATGTTGGAATGCAATTTAGATATTGTATTTGTATCAGGGGAACGTTGGCGCAACCAAATGTATAATATAATAGGTAAAGCCCAAGAATTTTTTAGAAAAGAGTTAATGGTATCCGTCTCAGCCGCTGAATATCATTCGCTGTACAAAGAATTAGACTTTAAAGTTAGTTACATTAATAATGAGCATAGTATGGACTTAATCCAAACAATATTTAAAACTAGAGGTGAATTGTATAACTTCAATAGTAAACCTTGGTTGGAGGGCATTGTTTATACATGCTCCATGTGTAATTTCATCCTCATGAAGATACATATCACATAGTAGCCATCTGCCCTATCTTCAATTCTTACAGAAATAAATATTTTGGCTCTATTCAGCTAAGTAAGCATCAAATTATAGATTTTTTAAATGGGAAGGATTGGCACAAGCTATATGGATTTATGAAAGATGTTTTAAGGTACAGACAATTTTTAATTGCAGAATTTAATTTTAATTCAAATTTAGATTCATAATAGACTAACAGATGTGTAAATAGTATTAAGTATCTTTTTTATGTTTATTGAAGGCCTTTATTTTTTATTTAGAGTTTTTTAAGTTTGTTTTATTCTTTTGTTATTTAATTCTAACCTAAGATGTTTATAGAGGCAACTCCTGGCAGACGGTATTAACCATTGTCATAGCGTGTTTTTATTGTAATATATTACTTTGTATAGCTTTACTATATAATAAAACATGATTATCTATCTATCTATCTATCTATCTATCTACTCAGAGAGCAATCCAAGAATGACCTACCAACCGTTTGAATCAGACAAGTTAGCTCGGCCTCGGTGGTGGGGATATATACAGTTATTTGCCAAAGTACACTAAAGTACAAACATGTTTAGGGCTATACACACCATAAATTTAACCTTTGCTAATAATTTTTACAGATTCAATTATTTGTCTTCGTTATCTACATTATGCAAACATGGAGGGTCTCTTTGAACTCCATAACATCCTATGGCTTAACTAATTTACGTGTTAAAGAACCTGAAGATATATAATTTTAATGAATACAATAATCATTTACACACCCCGGCAGCAATACAATTATCCTTTCTAATTTATTCATATTCAAATATACTTATAATACTGAATTAATTGTTGGATAAAATATATAATATATAATATATAATAAACATATATGGCCTAATTCAAAATAATCATAATCAAACATATCAATATATGTATATATACATAACAAAATTATGTCATTACCGAGCTAATAATTCGGGCGTGGGAATGAGACGAGTTTTGAACTTGGTAATGACTTTTCCACGTATTTTATTCGGCTAAAACCGCTGTGTAACTAATTAAGACATCTTTTTTGCCAACTGGCTTAGACAAACGATAGTCAAATTAATATGATATAAAGAATTAAATAATTTGTAAAGAAAGCGTGTCAATACATGCGGTGGTAATGACAACAATAAAAGTACGTGACTTTTTTTACGAGGCACATGCGCGGAGGCCGGCTCCCAACTGAAGTCAGTTAATTCAAAGGTGGTTGTCCTTTAACTCTATGGTGACCACTACACTCACAAGAAATTTCCCCACTGTTCCCCCTTTTTCAAGGCTTTATCTCTGCCGTTTTGTTTTGTGATCGGTAATGACGTCAAAGTAAAGGGACAAAGTTTTGAAACTACTTAAACATACTTACTGTTAACAAAAATTAAAAAAAAAAAAATATTATTCAGAATGCTTCGGGAATTCTTTATAAGCTGAAATAAATTTTATTATCATTGAACGTAAAAGAAAAACAATACATGTTTACCACAAAATCGAGAGTGGGACGCTGCGTGGTAATGACATTTTAGTAGCTTAAGTAAATCTGATTATTCATTAATATTTTATTATGAAGAAATATATCTTCACCGTATAGCAGTGGAAAATAAAATCAGGTTAGGCTTAAGCATTTATGTTAAAGTTGTAATGGACTAATACTTGACCCTAAAATGAGAATCTCCCATATATCCCTTTTTATAAGAACAAACAATTCATATGTTGATCACTACAACTTAAATAAATTCTGTTGAATACCTATTAACTATAGGACTACAATTAATTAGCGACCATAGATTTCTATTAATTAACTGGAAGTATACATTACTCTTATGAAATAAAGGAGGCAAGGAAGCTTTTAAGGGAATTACTAGTTGGCTTGCGTTGATATCGCCGAGTGAAGATTACTTTTTGTTATTGACTTAGCTAAGTAAGTAAATAATCGTTTTGGTAGTGATGTGTGGCCTTCACTTCTCAAATGTAATTCCAAGGAAGGAAGCCGCCGGCTATTCCTTAATTTCTCCATTTCTCTACTCCCGTACAGGTAATACTTATTTTTTGGCATACCAAGATTCCTCATAATCCTATATACGACTTTTGTTATGTTCGAATCAAACATTTGTAACAAAATTAAATGTTATTTTTAAATAAAAATAATATATATACAGTACCAGTCAAAAGTTTAGACTCACCCTTAGATTTTGTAAAATAAATAAGTAAAACATTTTATTTATTGGACAAGGCAACAACTAATATTTTATTTTTAATTTATTTATAACTAGCTTTAATATTCCGGTTTCACCCACGGAATTTTGAAAACAATGAGAAAAGCCGTGGGTCTAGAAAAGTTCGTTAGGACAGAAATGAGATTTTTTTTTACTCCAACAGTTGATTTCGTAAAAATCTAATGTAAAGCGAGATCGTAACGATTTTTATAACAATAAAGAATATACTCAGAGATTGGCTGTTATGCAATTTTAATATGGACAGGTGTTCGCACCTGGTATGAAAGAACCACTAAGCGAAATTCGGAGAATTTAGGACAAACGGTATGTATTTCTATAAAGAACAAACAAAAAAACAAACTAACAGAATTTCATTTTTTATTTATATAGATTGTATTCGAAACAATCATATAATTTTTGAAATGTTATCTCTTGAGTTACAATTATTTTTTTAAGATTGAAGATTGTGAATTAAATACAAGTGAGTCTAAACTTTTGACCGGTACTGTATATGTATACATTGACTTTGACGGACTGACTGACGAATGTAGGAAGGCGGTTTAAATCATCTGTACTTAATAGCTTTGTACATAGCTTGTTGCGCTTTTTATTTTAATTTATTTCAGTTTATTTGTTTATTTTATCTTTTATTTTAATTGTAACTTATTTTTAACATAATAATTGTATATCATAAATCTTTTAATTTAACGTTACTTAAATTGCTATATTTGATAACTTTTCTTTTTATATTGCTACTTAGTTATTAATGTTTATATTGCTACTCTATATTTATGTATTATATTGCTACTTAGTTTATATTTATATTATTTTCTAGTTTGTATTTATATTGCGACTTTAGTTTATATTTACATTGCTACTTTTGTCTATATTTATATTGATGACTACTTTTGTGTTTATATTGATGCTTCTTTTATATTTACATAGCTACTTTTGTAACTTTCTTATTTATTTTGTTTTTTTCGTATATAACATAATTTAGGTATAAACAATTATAATTTGTTCACTATATAATGTAACATGTAATACATGTAATGTGCCTAATCAAATAGGCATGGAGCATGTAAATATTTCAATAAACTCTCCTTCTTTGGGTTACCATAGAAGGAAAAATATTAAAATATATATATATATATTATATATATATATATATATATATATATATATATATATATATATATATATAAGAGGCTTTGTCCTGACTGACAGAATCAACGCAGAGCAAAAACCACTAATGATAGAAACTTGAAGTTCGGAATTCAGACTTTAAACGCGATGTAGGTAACCACTAAGAAAGGAATTTCAAAAATGTAACCCCTAAGGGGCTTAAATGGCGACATTGTCGTTTAACTCTAACGGAAATCTATTGTTGAGATTTTAAACCATATGTTTTTTATTTGAATATCGATTTAACGTTACAATAGTATTAAAATAGACATTCACATAAAATATGGCTACTGATTATTTAAATATTAGTAGTAATCAAATTATGCACACTGTGATTCCCATGATTGGGGATGGTGCGTGTTTATTTCGATCTCTTTTCCATATATTTCTCCATATATATATATATACTTCTCCATATACACTTACTAACAAAAGTCTCTGCACACCCTCCAGCTTTTTTTTTGTTTTACCTAAAGGTAGGTTATCAGCCAGATATTGGCAATGAAACTCACACATTTTTTACATAATTTAATCTATTTTAATTAACAATGATCAACTTTAGTAAAATTTATTTAACTTATAATTTATGAGGAAAATTACATAAAATGTCAGGATATTGATGCGCCAAAAGTCCCTGCACACATCATTTTTCTTCAACTTAAAGCTTAATTATTGATGCCAAATCAACTTTAATAGGTAGTCGTTCCTATCTTATTTGTTATCACTTCTAATAATCTATTTGGCATGGTGTGAACTAGTTTTTTGTAATTTCTGGAGTAATTTTACCCCACAATTCCTTTAGTACGCTTTTTAAGTGGTCTTTGTTCTTTATTTTAATTTTTACTTTCTGACGGCCTAGTTGATCCCACAGATGTTGTATTGGATTAAGATTAGGAGATTAGGGAGGTGCTTTAAGTTGCTGCGGAGCATTGTAGAGCAACTATTCTTGAACTTTCCGCGCTGTCGTTATCTTGCTGAAAAATGAGTTTTTCCTGGAGATCAAACTTTCCGGTAAATTACTCCTCAAAATATTTATATAAACGTGTTGGTCCATTATTCCGTCGATAAATTTCAAATTACTAACTCCAGCAGCACACATACACCCCCAAACCAAAACACTCCCTCCACCATGTTTCACAGTACTAACTATGTTTTTTTCCATGGGCTCTTTGTTAGGTTTTCTCAAAACTTTCCCCCTTCCATCTGATCCATGAATGTTAAATTTACTCTCGTCAATAAATAAAACACGTTCCCAGAACAATAAGGGCTTGTTTACATGTTCCTTTGCGAACTGCAGTTTAAATATTCGGTTCGTTTACTAATGAATGGCTTACACCTAGGCTTACGCACATTATAGCCAGCTTTCTTTAGGGTTCTTCTAATCGTTTGTGCAGATACCCCACTCTCGTAATTTTCTTACACCATACCTGCTAAATTTAGAGCACTTGTGTGGGGTTCTTCGGCCAAAGTCCTTATGATAGCTCTCTTGTGGTGAGCTTGGAGTACGGGGGGCGGCCAGAGCGGTATCTACTTTCCATTGTACCCAGTTCCTCATACCGTTTTAGGACATACCATACCGTATTATAGCCCCTGTTGACGATTTGTCCTATTTACCTGTATGAGTCGTATGAGTTTCCTCAAATTTACAATTTTGTCGGGAATTGGTGTTGGAACCTCATTTTTTATCACACTCTTAACTGTTTGGGCCCAAATTAACACTGGCAAGTTAGGATTAACGGGAGAATGAATGGGATAATGTCCAAACTGTATACATATCAGTATCTTGGCTAATTCCACTGCGTGCAGAGACTTTTGGCGCATCAATATTTTGACATTTTATGTAATTTTCCTCATAAATTATAAGTTAAATAAATTATATTAAATGTAATTGTTGGTCATTAAAATAGATTAAATTATGTAAAAAATATGTGAGTTTCGTTGCCCATATCTGGCTCATAAGGTATCTTTAGGTAAAATAAAAAAAAAGCTTGAGGGTGTGCAGAGACTTTTGTTAGTAAGTGTATATATACTACTCCATATATATATATATACTTCTCCATGTATATAAGAGGCTTTGTCCTGACAGAATCAACGCAGAACAAAAACTACTTATGATTAGAAACTTCGGAATTTAGATCTTAAAAGTGATGTAGGTAACCAATAAGAAAGGAATATCAAAAATGTAACCCATAAGAATGTCTAAAATGTAAATAGCGAAATTGTCGTTTAACTCTAACGGACATCTATTTTCGAACTTCGAGAAAATATATCTAATTAGGACTCATTTTAAAGAATTTGATACGACGAGTTTAACTCGAAAGGCCCTATTGGGCGTCGAAAACCATGTTTTACAGCCGAAAAATGAAGCGTTCACGACGAGTAAGTCATTTTTTGTTTCGGCGGTTTTAGTGAACTCTCTCCATTGCGCGTCTCCGTCTCTTCTACCGAGCCGGCAGCTTCCCCCTCCAACATTCAACCTACCGGAAGCTCAAATTCTACTAAATCTCCTTAACATCAGTTAACATATTATATTAGATCAATACCAAGATAATGGTCACAGAATTGATTTTAAAGGCTCGCGGGCGAAGCCGCGAAATATATATATATATTTTAATTGCCAACGTTTCGTCTATTTTATAGACATCCTCATGGCTACAATGGAAGAAAACAAGAACAGATGAAAGAAAAGATTACATAATAGAAAGTAGAAAGTAAGCTGGCTTATACACTATAGATCTATTAACAAAGTACACTTTGGCATTATTTCCCTTAATATATCACAAAGAAGACTACTGTTTAGTACTAAAATTTTAATGTGTGATGTGCTATGTTCTATATGATGATGTGTCATGTGTTGTTTGATTGAGCCTGCATGAAACTATGTTGGTATTTTGTGAAGAGTGTAAAGAAAGTAATTATTAAACTTTCATTTCTTAAACAAAGTAAATAATAACTTTTAATTAGTGGAAAATAAAATTTTGACAGCATACCTTGTGAGACTAGATTGGTAATAATAAAATAATTCACTACATACTATTACTATTTGCTGGTGTTAAAAGATAAACAACCGCTTATCACTAGTAAGAGGTTATATCTAATGGTAGGTTACATAGGTTATATACAATGAGGCAACCATACAAGGACAGATATACTATACATATTAAATTAGTTGACTCTGATAATGTGCAAACTACAATACATCTTACATCAATTATTATGATAATGTGAACTATATAACAATTAAATATGATTCTAAAATAATAATATATAAATAATTAATAATTAAAAAAAGATAAATAATCTTGTATGGTTGGCCCATTGTATATAACCTATCTAACCTACCATTAGGTATAACCTCTTACTAGTGATAACCGGTTGTTTATCTTTTAACACCAGCAAATAGTAATAGTATGTAGCGAATTATTTTATTATTACCAATCTAGTACAAGGCTATACAAAATTTACAAGGCATGTTATCAAAATTTTATTTTCCACTAATTAACAGTTTAATAATTACTTTGCTTAAGAAATGGAAGTTTAATTATTACTTTCTTTACACTCCTCACAAAATACCAACATAGTTTCATGCAGTCTCAATCCAAAAACACATGACTCATCATCATATAGAACATAGCACATCATACATTAAAATTTTAATACTGAACATTAGTCTTCTCTTTGATATATTAAGGGAAATAATGTCAAAGTCTAATTAGTTTATAGATCTATAGTGTATAAGCGAGCTTACTTTCTACTTTCTATTATGCAATCTTTTCTTGTTTTTTCCATTGTAGCCCTGAGGATGTCTATAAAATAGTCGAAACGTTGGCAAGTAAAAAATAAACTTGGTTTAATTTTCAAGACCTCAACTCTCACGAAATTATTACACACACATATATATATATAATGCACGCAAGCACGTTAGAACCTCAGGCTACTGCAAACCATGAATTCTATGGTGAAGCGGTAGGCTACCTATTGATCTATAACTGATGTTATAGTTGTTGTAGATAGTTATGTAACCATGTGACTTACTTTTTTTAAGGATTGTGATAAATAGGTCTAGGTCTATGGATTACGGCTGCTCAGAGTCAGCAGGCGCACGAGGACTTAACCGCGTATGGGGCAGCTCATCAAAACAAAATCATTTGAGCGCCTTCATCTCTTAGAAAGAAACGATACTAATATGAATAAATTTCCAGTAGTTAATTATTATTTTTTAATTTTTAATTACACAAGAACATTACATAAGGAAAAAGTATATTAAAGTAATGCTTTTTTTTTTGTGTGTGTATATGTTGTTTAAAACAAATGTGTCATAATGAGAATAATTTGGTCCTGGATTTCATCTTTGATTCCCCTCCCCCCCTTACAGGGCTTAACGTATCAAAAGCTTATCCGTAAACTATTTTTTAGAATTGACAATAAGGCACCATACCGAAGTTCCTTAAAAAAAAAAAAAAAAAAAAAAAAAAAAAAAAAAAAAAAAAAAAAAAAAAAAAAAAAAAAAAAAAAAAAAAAAAAAAAAAAAAAAACCGTGAGGACAGTCTAAACATCTTTCATCTAAATATTATATACCTACCCTACATATCTGAACCTGCCCATAAACAGCTTAAGTTACTTTAATAAATTCCTCATTGGTTAAATGAAATGGACAATTTTTAGGTCTTATAGGTATTTGAATACATTATAAATCTTTTCTTCGTCGCCTGGTGGAATATAGTGTCTTGCTTATTTTTTTTTTTTTGAACCAAATTTTTAGTCAATAGTTGATCCAAATCCATGGCATTGTATCGAGGAGTTATAATACTGTGGGTAAGGAAACCGTGAAGTCGTGGGTTACTAATCCTCGGAAGCAGCTGAGTGGTTCTAATGCTACGCAACCCCCTAGATATCCCATTCCTTCACAATAGGCTTTCCTGTATTCTTATGAAAATATAATCTCTTTTATACGACTAACCTTTAAGCCAAAAACCACTTGAGGTGCGCGCTTAGACTGTTCATAACTGACTCCACTCTTCCTTTGATGGTCAAATTATTCAATTCACACACTCTTTTTTTTATTTACCAACAAAATGTATATAAATATATTACATGTACTGCATGTACAGAACCTCTTATTGGTGGCACCCAAATCAGCCTTTACAATCTTAATATAGCCTAATTGAAGACCTTTTATTATATTTTGTTTTTTTGAAATTTTTTTTATCCATTATAATTTTCGTTTAATTTCTGAAAAATAATCACATGAAAACTTTAATGTTTCGAGCAAACAAATTATATAATTATTATAGTAATAAGCATAATAAGTATTTTTAATATACATTGAAAAAAAATTTTAAATAGAAAGTACGCAAAGTTTTTTTCTCCTTAGATTATTTTATTTCGTTCTAATACATCGACGCAGATTTGGAAAAAAAAAATGAGATTCATTGGCATAACTTCCATAAATCTGAATTGAATCATGATTAACGAATAATTATTTTTTACTTTTTCAGTATTTTTCACTTTATTTAGTTATTATTATTTAACTCTCCTCTGGGAATTAAAAAAATTCTAGGACTCCTAGAAAATTATTGTTTAGAAAATCAACTTAATCTAAATACAAACAAATCAAAAATAGTTGAATTTAAGAGGGGTGGGAAAAAGACAAAGATAGCTTTTTCATATATAGGTGACGAAATTGAGTGTGTACAGTCTTATGTGTACTTGGGGGTACCAATATATAATTCGGGCATATTTTTTAAGAGTGCAAAGGATATGCGTTCAAGGGGAAATGCGGCGTCAGCGCAAGTAAGGAGGTTACTGGTGAATTCAAAAGCACAATCATGGGAAGCCATAATGAAAATATTCGATGCTATGAGCCTATCCGTTATATTGTATGGAAGCCAAATCTGGGCACTCCGTTACCTAGACTTCATTGAAACCTTCCAGTTGACCTTCTTGAAGAACATGCTTCATTTGCCATTTAACACACCAGGATATATGCTGCGATTGGAATGTGGCCGGGTTCCGATTAAGGTAAATGTCTTCAAAATCATAATCCAATGGCTTCTGAAGCTTATCGAGATGCCTAGCTACAGAATACCCAAGCGATGTTATAATAGGTTGCTTAAGATGGATTCCTCTGAACTTAATAGACCAGAATACAACTGGGTAACCCAGGTGAAGAGCATTTTCAAGGAAATAGGTGAAGAAGGTATATGGAACAGCCAGGATTGGGGAACCATTAAGAAAAACTCTTCAAAAATAATAGCAAAATACGCGGAGCTACAGAAGGAAAAGGACATATGCAGGATGCAGCTCTCCTCACACTCCCCAGGCTATCAAAAAATAAAAGAATTCTTTGCCCCAGAAAAGTACTTCACCTTCGAAGCAAACATAAACATGGTCAGGGTAATTTCTCAACTAAGATTATCGGGAGGAGGAAAAATAAAACTATTCTGGAAAGGAAACAGTTATACTATTATAACAGAGGACAACTGTACAACCTGCAACCACCAGAAGCCAGAAGACATGAGGCATTTTTTGCTGGAATGCCCACTTTATAATGAAGCAAGGCTTGCTTTTATCAGCAAATATTTAAAAAACTCCAGCAGTTCAGAAGAAAAGCTTCACTGTCTCCTAAAAATAGATGATAAACGCCAATTAAAGGACTTACACCTTTATGTAGTGAACGCACTGAAAGTGAGGGCCTTTGTTATATATGAATAAAGACGCATGATTCTCATAGCATTTCATTCTGATAATAATCTTCTTTTGATAATTGATTTTGATTTTGTAGATGTATATGTATATTAATGCATGTCGCAGTTCCACTATTCTTATATAATATATATATATATATATATATATATATATATATATATATATATATATATATATATATTAATGTAACATAATATATTTAAAATTTGCAGGCAGGAAATTATCATTTATAATTGTATTAACATTTATCTGGTCTCTATTGTAATGTTTATATAAACAAATACAATAAATTTATCTATCTATCTATCTATCTATCTATCTATCTATCTAGTTATTATTTTTTGCTTCATTTGAAATAATAAATATATACATATATAAGTATATACCTACAAGCCTTTCACAGTTATTTACTACGTATAAAAGATTCATACATAAGAATTACATGAAGGGGAATAAAATAAAATATGCTGTACCTTGGAATCCCAATGTAAAAAAATTATGACATATATTAAAATAAGGATTATATTTTTAGGATTTTACCAACATCAAGGACAAAAAAATATACCATGTTCAAAAGTAAAGCTTCGAATCTTCAGATCAATATAAAACTCGCATTTGCTCAAACAAACTTTATTATAAAAGTTAAGTACAATACACTCTCAAACAATGTGAAAAAAGAAATAAAAAAATATTGCCTATAAATCTTTTTATATTACTTTGAACATTAATAAAAAATATTTGAATAAAATTAAAAGAATATTTGCTATTCGTATCAAATTGTAATTTGAGTAAAAGACGGATTTGGCTCTCTGCAGGGTCCGGATGTTTTGAACAACGTTTTGTGTTTTTAATTTAACTGATTTTTTTTTTTTTAAAGTACTTAAGTATGTATTCTGAGCTCGTGGAATGATTTCGGCGTACCTCAACCTTACTTGGGTTTTCATTTATAAAGTTAATAGCGACGGGTATAAACGTGAGTTACACGAGAGTGGTCGTTTTTGTTTTTGATGTCTCCAACAAGTTTCCAACAAAAACATCCAGCAAAAGGCACAGATGTTAGACAAAATCTTTGTTTTTGTCAAAACATCGATGTTTTGGATGTATTGACATCTAAGTCGCATTCATGTGTATACTATTTTCTTATTAATGCTTCGTTTTATTCTCTTAAAGTATTTTAGAAAACCAAAGTGTTTTGGTAAATACTTTAACAAAATCGATGTTTAAAATATTAATTGAATATTAAATATTTCCAGTGTATGTCACATCGCTAAGATTACAGCAGAATGTTTTTGTAATATAAGGGATAAGCCTCTACTGGACAAAAAGGTTCGGAAAAATAAACTTAGGTCCAGATTTCAGGAACTTATCATGCGGTTTTTATCAGAGGCTAATTATATCGGATTTTTTTTTTTTTACTATTTTATATTGTGATAGATATAAACCTTAAGGATACCATTAATATATATAAAAAAACAAATTTACTATTTTAAATACACATATGATGCTTGTGGAACTCGTCAATAGATCGTAATCTATCATGGATTCTTCCGTGCGATAAGACTTATAAATTGATGTAAATTAAAAAAAAAAAAAAAAATCATAATTTTTCCTATCAAGAGTTATCCAACATTTTAATCCATACTTTGCCCTTATCTCGTGACAAGATGGTGAATAATGGGAGTATTAATGAACAATCTCTACTTACTGTGTCAATTTTCTAGCAACGAACGGCTCATTCCCTCCCGGGATTGCTTCCTAAATTGATCAGTGAAGATAACTGGAGTATTGCAGCAGGATGAAGGCTGACATTGTTATCTTCCCTTTAACAATTTAGTTTTATGAGTGTTAATCGCTATCCTTATAAATCGCACCCGTTTGAAACATTTTACTTCCTTATCACAAATAAATAAATAAAAAAATGATAGTTAAAATTTTGTAGTACACTTAAATTGAGTCAGCATAATGAAACGGCAATCACATCCAAGGAATGTAAGAACAAAAATTAAAATTTCCTTAAAAAAAAGAAAAAAAAAAAAAAGGAAAAATCATATGTTGAAATTTAGTCATTGTTATTTTTAAATTATTGATTTATAATTTAAAGGTAAGCTAAAGGCCTTTGTACTGAAATATTTTTAAAAGTTATATTATTTTGTAATCTTTCAGCAACAAGAAGTTAAAATTTTATTGGAAAAAGAAGAGAGAGATACACTTTTAAAATTAAGGAACAATGGAGATGAAATTAAGATTGCATGAGAAGCGGATATTAGTGGAAATCGGGAAACCAATACAAGAAGGGCTGTCATCGCGGCGGGGGGGGGGGGGGGGGGGGGGGGGGAGGGGGGGATGGAGGGGGAAGTCGAAGATAACGAAAGCACGTTCCTTTTCAGTCACTAGAAGTAATCTGATCCTTCCAGCAAAATTTAGACTTATCGGTTATTTCATATAGCAAAAAGTTAGTCTGGCAGATTCTACCAACAACCTCTACAAAATAGAACCAAATAAAAACATTACCTAACTGAATCGAGAGAGAGGTAGAGAAAATACTGAATAATTAACAGACCTTCATTTTCGAATGTTAAACAATAGATGGTCTTACAGCAAGATCAATAGATCAATAATAACATACTATAGGTCGATCTTCTAGTACAGAGCCTGTTTTTAGGCTATGAAGAAGGAACTAACAATTTTATGGATATTTTTTTATACATTATGTCTATACTTAATAACTTCGTTAAAACTACATAAAAGAACGTATTTCAAGACTTTTATGAATGATGCTACATACTACTTTAGTGAAATATTTTTTATACGCATATTGATAAACAATTTACAATTCATGTTTTTGACATGAAAATTATCCGTTAAGATTTTGGACAAGGGATAGGTCCCATGATGAGCATTCTTAATTAAGCCAATGGTATATTAGTAATGATTCAATACCCAACTATAGATGGCACATACTCTTATATACTCTATGAAGTGATTTGTTTTAGATGAAATAAAAAATGAATTTATTTAAAAGAATATTATAATATTGTTTCTGATTCAATATTTATCATAATGATATGATTTTAAAAACATTATAATCAGCACAATTAAAATATTAAGAAAGAGGTTTTTAATAGGAATATATATATATATATATATATATATATATATATATATATATATATATATATATATATATATATATATTTAAATTATGACATGCCCCTTCATTATTATGTTCGATAGACCGGAAATTCATAATGGTAATCAAGCATAGTGTTTGACGGTATGGACGGGGCTAAAGAATTGTACAAATTTTTTTTTTTTTTTAGATAGTTACTGGAAATCCACAGCTATGGTAATGTTTGCTGACGTTAGTGATTTGATTTTGATTGATTTTGTGAGTTGATTTTTATTTATAAATAATAACAGTTTAACCAATCAGATTTAAAATGCGTGATGAATTCAGTAAATGAACCGTTAGAATAAAATAAGAGAAAAGTAAAGAGGAAAAAAAATACACGATTATATAAAAAGTGTAACTATTTTCATATGTTAAGATACTTTAGCAAATACTACTATTACTATAGCACATACACGTATGTTACTTTTTTAAATAATTAAAAATTTAAGAAAAACTGGAAATGCCGTCGCCAAGTTGTCAATAGTAGTAAATGTTAAACTGACGTTGCACTTAGCACAGATAGGTCTTCCAGTCAGCAAATATTGATGTCTACAACTTGCTGAGTTTGGCCGATTTGAAGCATTGTCGATATGACTTCTTCTGCTATGTTATTCCTAACGATGATGGCTGTGGCAGCACTGACTGCATGATCTCTTGCACTGTATTTTCCATTGCACCAGTACAATTTATCTGCCATTTGTCTATTAATTTTCATAATATTAGTGACTATTAGCCACTATGGAGATTCTCAAAGCATTCGGATGGTGGAATTCACAAACTAGCTTTTGCAGCTTCATTAGTCCTTTAGCTGCTAAGAACTCTGGACGAAAGCTAAGGCCACTGTAGGCCACTCTCCGCCGCTGACTGCCTCTGCTTCAACTCCTCATCACTTGTCCGACTATTTCTTATTAATTTTATTTACTTTTTATGATTCTATAATAATACCTTTATCATTATTTCAATACATTAAAATGCTAGATTATCGATAGTAATGAAATATTACGTGATTTATAAAGGTAATAATGAACGATATTATAATAATTTTATTACTGCTCAGTAAACAGCTTTCACGACATGACTAGAGAAGCACTAAAACAAGCGAAATACTGACGAAATAAAACAGTGAATATCACCAAATTTCAGACGGATAAAATCAGAGGACTACCGCTCAGAGCGTCTATAACTCGAAATAAAGAATGGTTGAACAAATATTTCCCCAATGGAGACAGCCCTGCAGCCTAGCGGTTCTTAGATGTACTTATTAAGTCCCCGAGGATCCGCTAGGGTATCCCTTAGCCAGTACAAGTTATCTCGTGTGAAGCTGGGGACGCTATTGGATACCGGCGGCCCGCCACGAGTAATCTCGTCGTCCACTTGTGGGGACCGTCTTTTTTTCCGAGATATGTCGTCCAGAGCCATTAAAGGGTTTAGGATTACAACTTTGAACTTCTAAAATGTCTACAAAAACACCTTCTTGAAACACAAATGATTACATCTTACTATTCTATAACACTAAAATTCAGATGTAACCAAAAATACTATAAACTGTTTTGCTAGATTAAAAGAAGCATTGATTTACACTACATCTTGGTTTTAAATGAGGTCAGTTTACAAATTTTAATTATGAAAAATTATTTTCCCATTTTTATTTTGAAGAAGATAAATCTATCGTTTACTTTTTTTAGTTTTGTAACACTCAAGGTTTGAGGATATACGTTGCCACATTTTAAGTCTTAAAGATTTAGCATGTTCTTGGGTACTTGGCCAAAATTACATAAAATATATATATATATATATATATATATACTTTTATTATAAATAAATAACCTGTACCACTACAACCATTGAAGGGTCTTGGGTACAGTACTGTGTAAGGAAGTACTGTTTCTTGGTCACTGGTTGTGAAGGAGGTGATTTGTCCTTGATTAGGTTTCTCCCCCTTAATTTTTTAATTAAGGTTATCCACTTTATAAAGGCTGGGTTTGCCCCAGGAGGGTCCCTCGGAATATTAAAGATACCCTGCCAAGCCAGATTCGAACCATGAGCACAACAACTGATTGCCTTAGCAATGAGCTACCCCGCTCAATACTCGGACTTAATGATACTTTAATAATACTCGGCATCAATCCCCAACCCTCTCCCCTGACCCAGGAAACCCCGTATAGCCTACAAGGCGAGGAAGGGGAGGATCAATAACAAAAAAAAAAAACCCTCATTATTTTGTATTAGTGCTTCAAATAAATTTAGAATTAATTAATAGAATTAATTAATTTGTTAATATATTCCTTTGGTGTATTTATTTTCATCTGGCATTTGGATCTGTTTAGAGAAAAAGCTATCTGATAATTATATATAATGAATTAAAAATAAAGGTTTTAAAGACTGATATATTTCCACAATTATTGCGCATGACGATTTATGATAGCGGAATGAATGGATGGAATGGAAAATAGAAGAATAGGACCATATCAATCTGACCGGAGCCGGAAAAGGGGTTAGCACTTCCAGCTGATGGAATGAGTAACGGGGCTAAGACCATTCTCGGTATTAGACCTCCACCGGCCGGAGAGGAAAAAGGAATACATTTAATGAAAAGAGGAAAATCCAAGGTGCTAACGAAAAAGGAGCATAGAAAAATTTTAATGGGAGTATTTTCGCATAATGCGATTTATCACAGGACTGAAAAGAGATTGGCCATGAGCCTGGGGGCGCTGGAGTTGCTGGATATTTCCCAAAGGGAAAAACTTAGTTACGATTTCACTTTATTTTTAAAGGAATTGGAAATGGTCCACAGAGCTTGACGGGGACGTTCCAAGTTGAAATGAACTTGGTTTAGCCGGAGTCGCAGTATTGTGAATACAAAAAACTTAATATTTAACTTAATTCGTTGTTGTTTTTTTTCATATCCCTGATTTCCAATTGGTTTATATAAATCCTTTATTTAAAAAGAAATGTTAGCATTATTATGACTTGAAGCTAACATGTAGAGGATCCCATATGTTTCCTAGATTTTAGAAATATAATGGCGATTGAAAAGATTGATTATCGTTTTGGTCCCAGTTCAAGAAGATAGACAGCGACTTGATGATAGATCCTGATGAAAAGGTACAACATCCAGTTATGGCTACGGCACCTAATTCTCCAGCTCGTGAAGTAGTTCAAAGTTATCCTGAAACTGGAGAAATGTACCCGGAAATTATAAAGGCTCTTAAAGACAGGTTTGGTAGAGATGATATGCTTACGGAGTATTATATTAGAGAACTCTTAAGTATTATTTTGCAAAATACTGTTAGTTCTAATAAGATGTCTCTATCTGTTTTGTATGATAAGTTGCAATGTCACCTTAGGAATTTATTGTATTTACTCTTGGGATTACGTCGGAAAAACGCCATATCCGATCGCCATGAAATATGAAACCATGATTGTCCATAGGTCAAATAGAAGTATAATAAGGCCGATTCCTCATAATTTTTACAATGAATAGCTTTTTTTATGGGGGAGGGGATTAATAATTAATTGACTTTACCGGTTTATTCGTAAGTAACAAAATCGAAAATTAAGTTGGAGCCACACGAAGGCATAACCAGGATCCAAATTTGGAGTGAATGCCAAAAAAGGTAATAAACTTAGTAAAAATTTGTATGAATGACATTCAATAATGTCAAAATCGGTAAGTATTTTTTCCGAGAGGTTGACGTTCGTTAGAAATTTAAGAGAAAATTCAGGAAAGATTAGAGGTAAGAAATGCTATCCATTAACGAAATTACTTAGCTCACGCCTTCTTCCCTAAAACTTGAAAATTCGAGTTTATAAAAATATTATTTCTCCTGCGGTTCTTTAAGAATGCAAAACTTGCCCGCTAACATTGATTGATGAACAAGTGAGTGAAGAACAACAACTATACAGTATATTCTAAATACATTATAAGGAATTTTGAAATCATATTAGGGTTCCTCAAAAATATTACAAAACATTTTTTATTTGCTATAATAGATCTAAATCTGAAAACTTATTTCGGTCGTCTCTTATAATCCAGTATTCATCCCATAAATTTAAATTACATTCACACGAGTCAAGCTCTGTATGCCTCGCTAACTCTTTTCGACCATATCAGCTCTTCACCACTTCTGGATTTCTATTATTGGATATTTATCCGGAGGCTCATTGTGGGCACTAAAAGATATAAAATGCATGTATCCGAAACACCCGGAATGCAATAGCTTCTTTCGAAGATGCAGGAACTGTTTTAGCCAAATTAGTTTAAATTGGTTCCGATTCAGATTGGATCTGTAGAAGAAGAAATTTAATTTAATAATTTCAACAAAATGAAATCGAAGATGATCTGAGAATCAGTTACATTAAACCAAGCAAAGACAACCGAAAAAATAAATAAATAAAAACTGCCGATTTATTAATCAATTGCAATGTACTAGCTAATAGGTTTCAGGAATTTTGTATTTTCATTTTAATTTTTTTACTCAAAATACTTTTTTTATTTTGTATTTAAAATACTTTTTTTATTTTGTATTTAAAATACTTTTTTATATTGTATTTAAAATACTTTTTTCAAAAATTATTTCAAATGATTTGAGGTTAAAATGCATTTTATTTAAAAAAAAAAATAATTGCTATTTAAAATAATATATTTTAAAATAAAAATTAAAATATTTGTTTTGTCCAGGTGTGATGCCTTATAATTTAGGTGGGAGGATGTTGAGAACAATGTACTTAATCGAACATTGGGAAAATCTGTAAATTGTATATATATTGTATTTATTTCATGTATAAAAATATCAGATAAATTAAGATAGAGTTAAAAATTGTATTTTGTAGAATAAAGAGCTAATATCGTTTTATCGTTCTTTCATTTCTCATCCAACAAAGCAGATGATGTAAATATGATATTTTGCTCTAAAATAGTTGATAATTTTCTCATATTTATTATTCTACTTTATCACTTATTATTCATAGAATTTTTCAGTTTTTAAATTTATGAAAAGCATCAAAACAACTGACAACAGAAACTCCTAAAAAATAAACTTTAAAAAATATCATCAGACCTTATATCTCCGGCCTTCTATAGAGTAGAATAGAAAACCATGTTAATTTGATTTGTTTAAATTCCATGTTTGATTAAACCAACATTATCACAAACGATTTTTTTTTTTAATGAAAATTTGGCGCCCCAACAGTACTTTTCTTCAACTTACAGGCCTTCCGTTTTATATAAGAAAACGTTATGTACTCCCCTTCCTATGAACAAACAAGCGCCCTTAGCAGGCGTGCCGTTATTCAGAAGAAACACATTTTTCTTTGTTTAAGGCAATATAAATCACTTCGGCCATCCCCACCATTAGATCCAGCAAAAAAAAACAGAAGTCTTGGTGAAAAAAAAGTACATTATCAGCTAGAATATTTATATAATAAGAATAATATAATATAATAACACTTTTAAATTTTATAATAATTCTTATGAAAAGATAAGGCAACGGTATTTGTTTCAAATAATGTCTCAGAGCTGCGTTTATGCATCATCAGTAATCATATTTTTATTTTATTTATAATATTTTTAATTTAAATTATTTTTTAATATACTTTTTTAATTTTAATTCCATCAATATATTTTTTAAAAATTAATTATATTAATTTTATACTTTTGTTTTTATTTAGGTTTTTAATTAACTAAATTATTTTTTAAAATGTCAAAGAGAGTTTAAATTTTTTAAAAGTATGTTTCTTGTTAACTTGAAAATTTCAAATATGTACACTTCAAGAAGGTGGAATTTGAACAATGAATTCCGGCATTAATCAAATAACTTCTTATTCTAATGACGAATGACAAATATTTTTTTATGTACGAATAATGAACCAATGATGCGTATTTGAATAACATCAAAGTTTTTTGTCATCCAGTTATTTTTTATCCATTAAATATCATCTCTAAATATTTTCGAATAAGAAATATATATTTCAGAAATTATGAAAACGAATACACCAACAATTACTTAAGCCACATGGATATATAGGGTATTTCGGATATCATTTTTTTGTGGTTTTATAGTGTATTTGTATTTATGAGTATACATACATACAAATACCAGCGAATCCACATCAAATTTACTACCAAAAAAGACTTGATCTATTTCCCTCTCTTTTTGATCAGTCGCAGTTTTAGTGCTTTAAAATCGCATAAAATGATGTTGAAGAGTAGGCCATTGGGCGCACAGTTTTATGCTCTACAACTTTCAGTGTCCTCTTTCATTAGGAGAAGCCGTTTAGTCGATTAGTAGGTATTGGAATATGATGTTAATTTGGATTAAAAGGGAAAATGATAAAAAATGCCGATCATTGATATTTGATTCTGGCGAAATGAGTAAATAGATTAGAACTTCGAATAGGCATTCAACAACCAATTCCGTATTCCTCTATTCCTCTATCAATCTATCAGGGAACCTTTGTACGACAATGAATGCCTCAATAGTAGAAAAGACACAAAAAATAAATAAAATAAAATAAAAAAATATAAAGTGGTTAGATAGAATGAACAGAGCTACTTGTAACAAACTGGAAAGAAGAAGCCCAAGACAGGGAGATGCGGAGGCTAAAAATATGCAAGGTCTGAAAAAGCAACAGAAAAAAATAAAAATAAGATAACAACAATGGAACTTTGTTAAAAAAAAAGAGGATATTATTTTATTATTATTATCAGAGTTGGGCAAAAGTAGTTCAACTACAAATTACAAAACTACATGTACATTAGTTGGAAATTAGTTGCAACTACAACTACTTTTGTAATTTGTAGTTGGTGAACCGCAACTACAACTGCATAAGTTAGAAAAAAGTAGTTGCATTTTTACAACTACAACTACTTTTATTGGTAATGGACAGTTTTTATCGATTTCAAATATAAATCGATATCAAGTATTTCAAATGAAATTCAGCTAATATATAAAAAACGAGGATTTATTAAGAACTATAGAATAAAAAAGTAATTTACTGCATGAGAATCATGAAAAAAAAATTGCATTACTTACTATTTCAAAACATATTATCATTTATAATGAAACAAATGCCCATTTAAAGTATAAAATAAACTTTTACTTTTAAATGAAACACATGTCACACGCAGAATTATATTTTCCACGAACCAGGTTATCACACTGAACGGAGCGTGGGGAACCTCTATGCTTACAATATTTTTGTAGATTTTATGTTATACTAAAACATTTTCAGGCAGGTACTATCCCGCTCCTTATATCTTCATGACTTTGAATTATTCCTGCCAAGGATAAAAACACATTCCTCCCATTTTTTTTCTAAGGCAGTATCACTTTGGAGATAATGCTGCTTTCCTAGCCAAAAATCAAATATTATAAAAATAGCTAGGATTCGACATGACATCTTCATCGCGCCCCTCACTTTGAGAATCACTGTTATAGAGGATCAAACCGACTGTGTTTGGAGGTTAACTAACCATAACTTTGTTCGGGTGCAAGTTTGGCTTTAGGAAATACGTATCTTGGTGGTTTATCTTTGTCCAGCTTTTGACTACAACGCCTTCTATTGCGCATAACATCATAATCCAATTGAGAAATGGATCGTTTTTATAACTTATCATAAGCATGGAACTGATTTCATAGCTGCGAATTTTTTTTTTTTTTGTATTCGTTTAATTGATAAGGCTTACCCACTTTTCCAACTTATCTAAACAATTTTTGAAGAATTAAAAAAAAGAAAACGGTGTGTATTTAAAAGTTTTTGGGTTAATTTGAGCTAGAAAGTTGAAACTGGTGTCATATTTTTTAGTATTCTCAGGTCCGTAAGGATGTTATAATAACGATTCAACTCTGATTATTATTTTATATGTATTATGTTTTATATGTTTTTCAATTTTTTATTATGTAATCATAATGGTTGTTTAGATGTTTTGTGTCTGTTTTATAGTTTATTGTGTTTTCTATGTTTTTTTTTATATGTATTACTTCTTCGACTTTCCTATTTTTACTATGCTGAGAATTTTAGTGTTGTCGAAATCAAAGGTGTGCTTGTTTTTTATGCCGTGTTCCGACAATGCCCTTGCTTTTATATTTGCTACATTCCCAGTTTTCTATTATGGTGTTTGTATGTGTTGAATGCCATTATTATTTTATCTGTTGATTGTGGTATGTATTAGATTTTGCAGTATTTGTTATTTGTTTTATTATTATTATCTCTGTCTATTTTTTTATTTTCATTTTTTCTTCTTGTTTATCTGTGTAAAAATCTGTAATTAGTTTTTGGTTTGGTTTTTCTGTTTCTTTATTTTTGTATATATTTTGATTGGTATTATGCTTTGGTTCTCATAGAATTTTCTAATCGGAGAGGTAATAGAAAGTGGAAAGTTGAAAGGCAAGGTCAAAAGTGAATTTGTGAAAAAAAAAAAAAAAAAAAAAACGACGATTAAATTTTTCACAAAAAATAACAGTCCAACTCAGATACAAATGTTTTATTCCTATAAATCCAATGAACGTGAATTCTAGATCTTTAAGCAATATAGGCGACTGGGAATGAGAAAGCTACCCCCCCCCGTCAGTTACCAATTATTTGCTTAAAGTAGGGGATTAAAAATTAATTATATTGTTCTCGGTATGATTCTTTAAAAAAAAAAAAAAATGAAGTTTTCTTTTAATGATTAACTGCAAGAATCCCTTAGATATCCTTTTTTTTCATTAAGTTATTATAACTAAATAATGAAAATAACGGGAGTTACAACGTATTTTAGGCTCCATTTTATGGGCTAAAAACGTTTTAACAAATTTTACACGAAACAATATTAAATGAAGTTATAAACAATATAATATTGAATTTTTGTGTTATTTTGATTGAATTTATGTTACATTTTTAAATCTTGAATTAATATATTTTAATGTTTTTGAATCAAACTGTTTTGAACAATAGGTGAAAATTAAATGTCACTTTTTTTAAAATTTATTTATTATTCAAAATAAGTCCTAAAGCTAAAAAAAATTTAATATAAAGAAAGTTACGGTGATAAAAGATCAAACTGTCTTTTGGCCAAGGTTTCAACAGGTGCACCGCACAATAGGAAGGACATGTGGAAAGAAAATTATAAAGGAAAATTTATGAAGCATTTATGAGGGTGCTTTCGGTCAGGCCTGCCCTAAAAGTCAGCCCTTGGTTCCAACTCCCTAACCCTTTAGGCAATTCTACCCAACTGGAACGGAAAGGGGTTAAGGACTCGTTTTGGCAGCGGCTGCTTTTTATTTATTTATTTGTAGTAAATGAAAAAAATATTCGATGCCTTGGTATAATTATTTAACATCTCTTTTAAATAAATATTTCAGGTATCAGGTTTCTGATAAGAAGATAAAATTAAGTTATATACAAAAATTTAAAAAAAGGAATTCTTCTTCTTCTTATTATTATTACTGAGCCCGGAGGTCGAAGCAATAGTACTTTAAAGTCATTTTATAAATATTTGCTATCAATGTATATATAATTATAAACATTTCTGCGTAATATTTGTATGTATTATATTTTATATTACATTCTTTTATATGTATTATATTTTATATTAATATTATTCTGTTTTATATTACTTATGTATTTGTATTATATGTAATTTCGTTAATAGCAATGGACTAGTATCATTAAACCTCAACCAATGCACCCTTGGCCAAAAGTATAATGCGCCCAGCAAAATTGTTTATTTTATATTAATAAATAACTCTTTATACCTGCTTCTTCCAAAACTAGTTGTTTTGATGAAAATAGATCCCTTATATATAGGATTTGAAATCGTAAATTATTTATTCCAAAAAATCATATATTAATTTTTATATTTTTCTTTTAAAAATCATGCTTAATTTATGCATACAAATTTATATCTATCTTTTATGAATATATATTGGATTAAAAAAAAATATCATTCACTGAGTGATACGGTACATAAATAATAATGATCAAATTGGAATATAAAAAAATATTAATCAAAAAATAAAAATCATCTTCAAAAGATACATTTCAATTTTAGCTGTATACACCGGTTTCACCTGGAGAATTTCATATTTTAAATCTATAAAGCGAGACTTTCATTGACTAAAACAGTCGATTTCGTAGAAACCTATGTAAAGCGAGATCAAAACGATTTTTATAAGTATAAAGAATATACCCAGAGATTGGCTGAAGTTATGCAATTTTAATATGGGCAGGTGTTCGTACTTGGTATGAAAGAACCACTGAGCGAAATTTGGAGAATTTAGGACGAACGGTATGGATTTCTATAAAGAACAAACGAACAAACAAACAGAATTTCATCTTTATTTATATAGATTATTCATATTCATTACATTTTCTATTCTGTCTTTATTTTGTGTTTTAATATATTTGCGGCTGGAGTATTAAAATTTTATTAAAGCTGTTCACCGAAGAATGTTAACATACGACTAGTAGTTGACACCTGAGCACTTTTATAAAATTCTGATTTCGAAAAATGAATATGAAGTTAATCAAACGGCCAAAGGTAGGTTTTATGACGTAAGAAGGGTATATCCAATCCGAGATAGCTAAAACTAAGAGGTGCTTTCGTTATCCTATTAAATAACCGACAACGTTTAATGGATTTACCTCAAAACCCAGAGCAGGAGCACATAAGCAAAGGATTTTGGTGAGAATATCTCAAAAGAGACACCCAAAAACTGAATGAGGACATGAAAACCTTGTCAACTTGTTCATATTTCAGCCCAAATGATAAGAAGACTTGCGCAGCTTTCTCAAAGGTTGTGAGGCGAGGAAGAAGCAGATGCTTAACTCGGCAAAATTTCACCAAAACTGGTCTCCTCAACATTCTGCAAAGGCCTTTTCATCTTTCGGAAAAACCTTTGGGGTGCTTTGGACGTTCCAATATTTCCGATGTTAATATCGATAATTTTTCACCGATAATACGTGATAAATTTTCTGTTTGGTTGGTAAATTAACGTGAAAAATTTTTAAGTAGATGTTGGCTCTTTTGATTTGTAGAGAATTTGAGATACTCTTAAGTAAATAAACACCATGTATAATTTTAAACGTGTCAAAATGGCCCCTGAAAAATAATACTTTATTTTTGGTCAACAAAAGTTTTGTATTACCAATATTAATAGAAACTTAATAAACTTTTAAAAACTAGATGGCCATTTTTAATATGAAGTTAGTGCTCTTTTGAATGGTAAAAAAAAATTCTTTCTTTTTATTTATTTATAGGAGATTTTCGATAAAAATAAAACCAATTCTTGTAAGATCACAAATACCGCTATTTTTTGAAAAGAGGGGAAACGTACCATAGCTTTCTACAATAGGAACTTCTTGATGTAGAATTGTTGGCTTTTACTCTTTGATACTTAACCCGAACACAATGAAGGTATACATATTAACTAAAATATGTTCTTTGTAACTTATTGTGTATTAATTCTACAACTCTAACACCCGATGTCCGGCATTGGCTGAGTGTATTTCCTTTCGTCAACAAAATCAACGCGGAAGCTCACAAATACATCCTGAACACAGTACAAACAGTGGCTGGGTTTATTTGTTTGCTTTCCAAACAGGGCGGATGAGCTTCAAAGGCTGCTTAACCATACTTGGATCACATGACCCTGTTCCCCGTTCGATAATTGCTTCTTGCTTATTCATCATAGTTTACTTCCATTTAAACACTTAAAACAACACACAGCATCGATCATATTGCTTCATTTAATATGTGCAAGCATTAATATAAGATATTAAAATTTACTAGATAGATAGGTTTATTGACAAAAATTTCCAGTCTGGATACATTTTTAATTACGTAGTATAGACAAAGAACAGAGTTCGTCTGTCGAGGTTATTTGCTATTATGTTAATTACATTATAATTATCTGTTAATATAAATATTACAATACTTGACACGTTTACAAGTATGGACATTAAGGTTTATGATAATTCCCTTAAAATTCTAAAATTAACTGACGACTTGACAGTAGTCGCTAATAACGTAGAAGCCAGCAACTTCGTTGGAAGGAAGTTCCTGCAGGAATATATTCCATCATTTCTGGAGGTGATCATGAGAAATACATAATACATGAGAAGTACATGGCGTTTGAAGAGATGTATGAGCATGTATCATTGGGACATAAAAGGAGTCCAAGAATTGGTGAATGGATTAACCAAGATTGACTAAAATATAATGGGGAGGCAAATAATGTAAACCTTGAATTCTGAGTTAAGGAGTAATATGTTTGTTGAAAAACAAGTGATCGGTGATTTAGTAAAAAACTTTCAACGATGGAGATAGATTTATAGGTGACTTTGTGAAATTTCCTGACTTGAGAATTGGTATTGGCTGACAATGGTGTGATGGGCAAAGATAACTTAAAGAGAGGAAAAAAAGAAAAGTACCTCGGATTATATGCCTGTACAAGAAGGGATGCGGTATCGATGTTGAAAACATCTATGTTGATAAAACATCGACACAAAAAGATCGATGTTTTTTAATATCCATTTTCTAAACATTAAAATATTAGCACCTAAAATTGTACACAGAAAGTAAAAGTATAGTACAAGGAGCACGTAATAGGACCCACAGAAACATATTCCTGGTGAATATTTTGTTAGCACATTAACTGAACAAATCTGAAAAACCCTTTATTTAAAATCCTTTGAGTAATCCTTCAACTTTTGAGGCATTTGCTGTCCTACAAATAGAAAGCTTTGCACTAGAGTGATTGTTTTCTGTTAGCTACTCTATTATGAATTATCATATAACGTGATTATTTTTTATTTTAAAAAAGAAGAACAAAGGGGAGGATGAGGTATTATTGAAAAATATTATTAAATTGTGTAAAAAACTACGCTAAAAGGTTTATTTTTTATATTTTATTTTACGACACTACCAACTTTTTATAAAAAAAAATATGAGTTTAAAAAAAAATAAAACTATTACAAAATACAAAAAAAAAAAAAATGTTTTTAACAAAACATCGATTTTGACCAAACATCGATATTAACATAACGTCGGCACCAGAACATCGGTTTCGCATCCTTATGCCCAAGTAGTTGGTATACGTCTTAATGTTTTAAAACGATTAATTTTTTTTTTTTTCATCTTTTTAAGATTTATTTCAAGTTAAAATCGAATTCCTGCTGAAATATAAGAACAGTTTAATCATAAGTCAATTATGCATATAATTTCATTGCCCAGAATATACCTTATTTAATTTATCCCCATGTACTGATACTACGAGTATTTTCCAATTTTAGATTTATTTTTTGTAAATATGTAACAATGTTGTACATAATGTAAATATGTAATAATGTAATATGTATATGATATGGGGTATGTTTTTTTTTTGTAATAATGGCCATAGTAGTATGTTTTTTAAAAAATGTTTATTTATAATTTGGTCTTAAGGGAGGTCACTCCTCGGATAGTAAAATATTTTTTACTTTGTTTTTCTTTCTTACAATCAATTTAAGCAAATTTTATAAGCATAGAAGAATTAATTTCATTAAAAAAAAAAAAAAAATCGAATCTCCTAGATTGACATTACTATAATTACTGTATTATGAACCTCAACGGATTTTTTCCTAAATGTGATGACGTTTTGATCCTGGGAGAGAAACACCAGCCGATGAAGCGTACAATACAATATCATGGCTCAGTGAAGCAAAGACTCGATGACAAATGAACTCTCCAACATAACGCATCCTTCCAATTAGAACGGTCACGTCACATTTTAAGAAGGATTTTATCTTGTCACATCCGACACCATGGGTGTCCAATATATATTTTTATAGCCTTATAAAACATGTATATAATACGTCAGTCAGTCCTAATATCATTTTTCTTAGGTTCAAAATTAATTTAACATTAATTTTAATTTAGAACATAATAGAAAAATAAAATCTAAAATACACCCAAAAATGAATTAGGATATTCATTATTAATCTCATTTTGTTCGTTTTAATTAAAATATATATATACCAGGTGTGTAAATATGAAACTGGAATTCGCCAATGATAGGAATTAGCAGTCAATATAATCTTCTAACTAATCCGTCAGTGGTGTTATCTGCTTTTGCCTACATGTAATAAAAAGATCCAATTGATATCAGTTTCATTCTATAACCGTGTTTTTAGTGGCGTTGAACATGTCGACTTTTGTGCCAACAAATCAAGATTTGCGGACAGCATTTATTTTCCGTTTCCTTCTGAAAAAAAATGGAGCATTATCACATAGGATGCTTGTTGAAGCTTACGGGGAGCATGCCCTAGGAAAATCTCAATGTTTCGATTGGTTCAAAAAATTTAAAAATGGATTTCGATAAAAGAAACAAAGACCGTGGAAAACCACAAAAAAAACTTTGAAAACGCTGATTCGGAAGCGTTTGTTGGACAATTATTACATGTGACACCGTCTCCATTTGTTTGAAAGGCATGGAAAAGATCCAGAAGGCCTCACCAACTGAATGACAGGCAGCAGGAAGCTCGAAAAACCTCATGGCAAATGCTGCTCGCCAGGTACAGAAAAAAAAGTAATTTCTTCATCAAATTGTGACTGGTGATGAAAAGTGAATTTACTTCGAAAATCCTAAGCGTATCAGCATCGCTTGGGGAGGAAGAAAATGCTCTGTGTCTGGTGTGATCAGATGGGTGTTACCTACTATGAGCTGCTGAAACCTGGGGAAACTGTTAATAGGGAACCCTCCCTACAACAGATGATAAATTTGAATAAAGATTTGCGCCAAAAAGTCCCAAATATCAAGAAAGGACACACAAAGTGATCTTACTCCACGACAATGCCCCATCACATTCGGCTAAACGGACCAAGGAAACGATCCAAGTGTTTGGTTGGTAAATTCTTCCGCATGCGGCTTATTCACCAGATTTGGCCCCATCCGATTACCACCTATTTGCATCGATGGGACACGCACTAGATGAGCAGTGCCTCACTTCTTATGAAAATGTACGAAATTGGTTAAGTGATTGGTTTGACTCAGAAGAGGAAGCATTATTTTGGCGGGGAATCCACAAATTGCCTGAATGATGGGAAAAATGCATAGATAGCGAAGGACAGTACTTCGAATAAAAAAGTATGTATCATTTTTACACAATCAACTCTTATTTGCTATTTGAAAAATTCCGGTTTCATATTTACACACCTGGTATATATATATTTTTTTATTGTTTGCTAGGAAATCTAGTATTGGTTGATAAACATAAAATTCATATAGCATGTATTCTTTATTCTTAATTAAGGATTAACTTCTCTTTTTTTTTTGATCGTCGCATTTTAGGCTATAGGGGTTTCCCGGGGCAGGGTAGTGGGTGGGGGATTGATGCCGACTATTAATAAATGTCCCCTGGCTCCGGGTTTCGAACTTGCTATCTCCGGGTTCCCAATCATACGTTTGCCCACTCGGCCATCCCGCCACAATTAAGGAATTATTAAAACAGGGTTTCTAGCAGTTCTGGCTTCTAAATACCCTGACAGTTCTCGCATGTGCCCCCCTCCACTCCATCACATTCCCCTTCACGAGACAAAAATAAAAAAAGACTTACGCGGTCCCAACCTCGGGACCTTCTTATTAAAGATTATGACCGAGAGGTAGGGGGGCTTATCAAGGATAATGGCGTGGGGAGGGGGTTCTTCCAGCGTTAATGCTCCCGAAGCCCCCTAAGCCCCCTACTGCTCAAGTAAGTATTGCCAATGCAGCTGTCGCCTAAGTGAGTAACCGGAAGTAGCCATTGGAGGCCTGATAGCGGATCAATCACATTAAAACTCTAAGCGATCTCAGAAATATTCTTATTTCTACAAGACAAGACACTTTCCAAAGTGCAATACCTCTCCTAAATGAAGTTTCATTCTGCCAAGGCCCATATCAACCGTTCATATTTTTATGTTAATGTAACAATGTAACAAGTTGGTCTAAAATCTTATATGCCCCTTTAAGACGACTTGTAGCAACTGAGAATCAAAGACTTTAATTTTATTATTATTTTGAAAC
Organism: Aelia acuminata; assembly: GCA_911387785.2. NCBI lineage: Eukaryota > Metazoa > Arthropoda > Insecta > Hemiptera > Pentatomidae > Aelia > Aelia acuminata. Next base: position 4,571,317 of record OU426980.1, read on the forward strand.
GCCTTTGATAAAATTTCCCATGTTCAAATTTAATTTTATTTGTTCTAATTTTGATTGCGTTTTATAATGAAAATAGTATTATATAAATTATTGGCCTCAATATTTTTTTTATTGCAATTTCAATGCTTATTATACTACAATTGAGTTGTAAGTTGATATATTGACACAACACTTTAGTTTCTTTCGATATTTTGGGTGGGAAAGCATCCAGTAGCCAAATCTATTTTTTTCTGCTTGGACTAGGAAAATCCGTGTTTGTTCCCATGGGCAATTATGTGCCGCCTTTTCACGTGTGGGGAAAACAGGGAATCTATTTGTTTTAGCAAAAGATAGATTGACCAAAGTCATTTTGCACCTATTAGCACTACAATAAATAGAAATTGTGAATTCTAATAATGAAAAAATGTAAATGATTATCAGAAAAGGTTATAAATTAACTTTGTCTATCTCATACATAAAATTAAATTTTTATGTTTTGATAATTATTACTGTAAGGTCATGCAGCATGGTTTGAGGTTCCTCCCGCTCCGTGTTCGTTTTTGATAACCTGTTTCAGGTAGAACCTACTGATACGATATCTCATATCATCATGGGTTATATTCTGAATTTAATTACTTGGCAAAAGATCAATTTGGTAAATTTTTGCTAACTGTCTATTGTGGTTGTACTAAACACTATTCCAATCATATTCTTTATTAGTTCCTTTTAAAGTTTGGGTATTTATAAACTCCCGGTCAAAGGTATCGCAACGCCTACATATTCTTAATTTAATTGATAAATTTGGTTCCTAGGGATTTGGGCCAATTATAAAAACAAGATAGACAAAGAAAACCGGGTTTATTAATCTAATTGGGCCAATAAAAATGTAATTTTCAAAAAAAAAATAAACAAAAACGAAATACACACTTAAATCAAATTAGAACTATTGAAGTAAATAAACTTTGGATTGTATGCAGAATGTTCTTAATACGCCCCTAGCTCTGATTACAGCTTCCATGCGCCTTGGCATACTTCTAATGGTGTCTTGAATGGCTTCCTGTGGAATCAGCTCCCATTCCTCCAGAACTGCTGTTTCCAGCCCTGCCAAAATCCTGGGTGCAGGATTTCGGGCTCTCACCCTTCTCTTCAGTGTGTCCCACAGGTGCTCTATACAATTTAAATCAGGGCTCATTGCTGGCCAGAGAAGTCTTTCGATTTCAGGGTAATCGAGGTAGTTTGTGATGCAGCTCGCAGTGTGGGGCCTTTTTTTTTTTTTTTTTTTTTTTTTTTTTTTTTTTTTTTTTTTTTTTGTTCCTCCCCTTCCTCGCCTTGTAGGCTATACGGGGTTTCCCGGGCCAGGGGAGAGGGTGGGGGATTGATGCCGAGATTAATTAAATTTTTCCCCTGGCTCCGGGTTTTGAACTTGCTATCTTCATATTCTCAAACAGACGTTGCCATGGGCAACGCGTATTTTCTGACGCGTTTGCCCACTCGGCCATCCCGCCACCCGCAGTGTGGGGCCTTGTAATGTCATGTGCGTCTGGGCCACTGAAATGCGTGAAATCCATGACATGTTCTCGAATGATTTCCTCCACATACCTGGGGCCTGTCAGAGCCCCATCACGCACCCCTACAAGCTCTGTATTAGCTCCCCAGGAGATCCCTATCCAGAACATTAAGTCTCCTCCATAAGGCACACGTGGACTGATACAGCATTGACTGAACCATTCCTAAGGCCTTCTCCAGACTCTGCCTCGACCTTCTGGACTATGGAGAGGGACTTTCGTTTCGTCATGCTTCCAATCATCCGACTCACAGTGGTCGAATTCACATGTTATCAACCTCAATACACGTTGTTGCCTGGTGAGCCGCGGGCCAGTTGCGGGGTAAGGCTAACTTCATTAATCCTCCTCCTGACAGTTCGCCTTAGTATGCGTAATTTACGCAACTGAAGGAGTGGATTTTGGAGCTCTGGATTAGTTTATTCCCGTCTCCGGAGTGACTGAACCTACAGAAAGCGGTCGTCGATGGCGCTGGTGGTCCTTGGTTTTCCTCCAGGTGTTCTTTTTAAATGCCTTCAGTCTCCCTGTGCCGTCTGATGCATCTGGAGACTGTAGAATAATGGACTTTTATACGCAACGCGATCTGACGTACAGAAAGGCTAAAGTGACAATACGATTGGATTCCTCTGGTCTGAGATGCTAAGGTATGTTCATTTTAATGTTCGGATACAGCCACGACACCAAAATTATTCACAATATGTCCGTACTCACTGTCAAACAATGAAATGCATGAAAGCACTGAATGAAATATGTGAATCATCACTGAAAAAAGACCTTTTTATGTCCCTAATCCTTTAATAGGATTCCTAGATAATCCTAAAGCTTATAATACTTCACTCTGTAATAGAATTAGGAGAGATATTCTCCATTTTAATTTTAATACCAAAAATTCTTAGGTGTTGCGATACTTTTGACCGGGAGTGTATTTATGTTGAATCTCGCCTCTGCTGAAATAATCCAGTAAGTGCTAAATGAATAGATCATTATTACTTACTATAGTGAAATATGAGATGTAAAAAATAAAAACTTTAACCCTTCTAAATTCATTAAAAACAATTTTAAATTTGGCGTAAAGTTCTACTTTGAATCCCGTTGGTTTTTAGATTAGCTGCAACGTTTTTATCTTTATTCCTGAATTTTGATTTGACTGTATTAAAGAGAATAGTATATAATTAATTCAACGCATTATATACCTATTGAGCCATAGCAACGCGTGGCCGGGTCTGCTCCTAATACTTATATAATAAAAATAAGAAGCTGATTGACATGATAGAATAAAAACTTGTATTTGAATCCGGTGGTATTAGAATCCTGAGTAATTGTCATTGTTATTTCTATCGCTCTTTTTATTTTTTACCTAATAATTTAAGCTACAAAGAATTGATTCCAATTGATTTTTCCAAGGAAAACCTCGAGAAAAAATTAACTTTCATAACCACCAGTAGTGAATTGGGCTAACGAAATGGGGGAGAGGTGATCTCAGAATTCTTAAGGTAATTCCTCGGGTTACATTAGGCTAAATTATAAAGACGGAGGGATTCGGAAGTTTCATTAATTTCTTATTTCATTCCTTTACACTGGCCGATAAAATGATAAATTACTTTCCAACCTTTCAGTACTGGAATTGAAAAATTCATGATAAGAAAATCGGATTGGAAAAAAATAAAAATAATAATAGTAAAAAAGAGATCGCTGGATTCTAAAAACGTGACCAAGTGGTAGTTGATGACGAATGAAAAATTATCAGTTGGACGAGTGATAGGAACTTTTAACAAGAAAATCAAATTTCTACTTGTAGATGATGTGTTACGTGAGAAAAAAATTGTCAGTCCATATCTCACGGTATGAAGGCAGATAAGTGTCACATGTATCTTGAAACAATCTCTCCGACTCTACTCAAAAAGAAATACCTAAATAGTAGGCAAGATGTATAAATTTATATGTTTATATATAACATATAATCATAAAATATCTCGAATCGGAATATAAGATACTATCGTCCATTTAAATATCCAAATAATCAAGTCTTGTAAAATGAAAACATGCAATGATTATCAATTTTTATAGCATTCATTATTAACCAATAATGTTAAATACGAATAAAATTAATAAAATATTATTCATTAAAAAAAGAATACATATATGAGTAGTAAAAATATATAAGAATAAGAGTCTATGAAAAAAAAAAAATTAATAATTGGAACTAACTACAACTCTAATTCTATATAGTTTTAGTATTGAATATTTTACGTTATAACGTTTATTATAACAAGTTAAATATTACTAGTTATTATAAAATATATAAGGTATATGATTAAATGAAATGAAAAATAAATACAAAAGCAAGAGTCTGTAGGAATGTTGAAATTTTCGAAATTAAACCTAAATCTCATCACCTACACCAACAATTAATGTTGGTACAGTAGAATAATTTTAAAATAACCAAAAAAAACAAACAAAAAACAATGCATTCAAGGATAATGTTTCTTTTATTTTATGAAAATATAAATAAAATGATGATGCTAATATTAACAAAAAATGTTTTGCCACTACATATATATATATATATATATATATATATATATATATATATTTTTTTTTTTTTTAATTTTGTTAAATTTAATACGAAATTTAATTCAGCCAGTATAACCCGTCATGGAACAACACATGTTCCCATACAGTCGGGCTCTACAGGGACATAAATCAAATCATCAATTACAGCGGAAGATTAATCGATCAAGGACATTCAGATCTAAATCGTCGGAGATAATGGTCACATAGGGACATGATACTGATTCCAAACCTCGGGGGGGGGGGGGGGTCCGGTTTTGGAATCCATTAATATGTTCCTAACTAGCTATTCGAATCAAACCACTGTTCTTTTTTTTTTTTTTTTTTTTTTTTGAACTCTGTAAAATATTTTATTGAAATTCTAATGAATTTTTCTTTGCGAAGTGACCTATTTTTAAAGAGTAAAATGATCGCATTTAAGGACATTTTCTAATGTTTTAGTAAGTCACCAATTATTGATAAAGAAAAAGGACAAATTTAATCAATAAAAAAAAAATACTAAGATAATAGGGTCTTTTGGGGATTTCATAGTAAGTTTGGTTTAAAGGTAATCAATAAATCCCACATGGTTTTCATAAAAAGCATAAATTTCGGATGAACCATCCTCAGTGCGGCAACCATTGGTCAAATTAAATTTGTTTGTCAAACATGTGACTCTTAAGTCATAAAGAGATGGGAACCTTAACCTAAACATTGCGCCATAATAATACCATAAGTCCTATTATTGATAATCTTTAAACCAAAATAATGAAAAAAAATTGACACCTAAAAGTGAGGTTTGCTTAAGTACTAAACTATGAATACAATGATGTGACTACTATTTTAGTGAGGTAATTTTTTTTTTTTTAAATTAAGATATTAACAGAAATATACAAAAGGGAACAAAAATATATTCCTTTTTTTTTTTTTTTTTAATAATTATAATATTAATAATAGTTATATTATACTTCTTGTTATTCTTAATTCTGCATTTAGAAGAGTGATGATGCAATAGTGTATAATGCAATAGGGTAGTCGTGCTACCATCGAACTTAAAAGGAAGTAGTTTTCCAGCATGTGATACCAGTTAACAAACCTTCAACAACTAGTTGTCTTATTTTAAAACTTATTTATTATTTCTTGTTTTTCTTATGCTGGAGGTGCTATTTTAGCTATATCAATCTTATAAATATAAAATTAAACAAATAAAACAATTATGACTAATTTAAAATATTCGTCTTGAATATATTTTAAATTGTTCATAATTGTTTTATTTTCTATTTGTAAGATTTATATAACCAAAAATGCATGATCAACACTAGTAGAAGAAAAAAAAGAAACAATAAATAAGCAATTAGTAAATATAAAGTAAGTAAATAAAAATGAGTACACCGATTGCAGAATAAATACAGAAGCAATTTTATATTGAAAATAATTCTGATAACAGTAAAAACAAGAATTAAATCCATTGAATTAAAGGTTATGTTGGACATAGTCTACAAGTAATTAATTATAAAGGAATGATAATGGTGCATAAAATGAATGGGCAATATATAATAATTTTTAAAAATAATGTAACAAAATAATAGAATAAATTTATAAATAAAAAAACAAAATAATACTGAAATAAGATAATTAATAAAATAAGGTAAAAATTAAAAAAAAAAAAAAGATAAGAGTATCGAGGCTGAACCACGTACATAATTAAGAAAATTAGAAAAATAGTGTACAATACTTTACTCGACTGGGACGAGAGTCTACCAAGCAAATTGAAAATAATTAAAAACTCATTAAGACCGAGAAACACCTCCAATCGCTCTAATCATATGGAGGAGGTTACCATAGCCAGGCTGAGAATAGGGCAAATCAATTTAACTCTTAAACACATTATTTGTAAAATTTTTAGACATTGAACTGAAAGATATCTTTCAAGAGTGCTGTTTCTACACCTCTAGGTTAGCCAAACTCGGTCTAACAAATAATATATCGGACGCACTTGTTGACGATGAAGGTAAAATAACATTAGTTATAAAATTCTTTAAGGTAACAGATATATTAAGAAAAATTTGACAACTTATGTATTTATTTATTTTCATTTTTTTCCCTATCCCCTTAACATTTTAAATACCGAGTTGTTAATACAGATAGATGTAGTTTAAATATAATAGTATATTAATTAAATATTTAATTCTCTTTAATTTATAATATAGATAGTTTGTTGTTCCAAATTATTGAAGGAAACTGGTAATGGGGAAATTAATATTAAAAGGTACTTGTATAAGACGTGAGTCTCAATAATCAAAGACAAATAGAAAAACAAAAGCATTGATGACTATATGGTTTTATGCCTGGTAATATTGGGGTTTACAACAAACAAACTTTACTCCATTAAAAAAAAAGAAACTTAGTTGGTTCGGGCAGGTCATGCGTATGGGGCTGAAAGATGGCTAAGATGAATGCTTGACATTGCCTTGGAGGAAACAAGATAGAGAGGCCGGCCAAAGAAGCAATGGATGGAGTTGTTGGGGTTTGGAAATTGGAAGTTGGAAGTTGGAAGTTGGAAGTTGGAATGGTTCAACAAAGGGCAGCGCGAGCTTTCTGAGAAGGAAAAACAGTTCTTTTGGGGAACGGCTATTTATAGATTGATGCATAATAATATTATATTGTCATAAAATATATTTGAAATTAATACAAAATAACTTGTGGATATGCATATAAAAAAAGTTAAATGAGGAGGAATGGTACTTACTTGTAGTGAATGAATGGTCCCACCAATCGGTTTTGCAGAGATATGCCTTTAGATCGTCAGCTGTTCTTCCAACGATGACAAGTGGAGGTGCCACGATTGTGCGTATCAGGAGGAGCACTGTGAAGGCAGCCACGATCATACCCAGCCGCTTCAACAGATCCAAATCCGTTATTTTTACAGCTTTGGCAGATTTCACTCTGAATATGACGGAAATCCTGCAAGAAAATTACGAATAAATGATTTAAAAAAAAGGAGATTCCAAATGTTGGAACCATTGAAAAAGTTCATTGTATGGACAGTTGGTTGTAAGGGGGGATGTGAAGTCATAATAAACAGAATAAGCTGGCTTTTGTCAACGAGAAAATGTTTTATGAGTTGACTGAATATTTTTCTTTTTTTCTCCTCTATATGTTTACTTGATTTTTATCATATCTCATATTTAACCATTTCTTCTTTTTAGGCGTGACGGGAGACAGTTAATTTCTCCATATAAACAAAAACAAAGGTACTTTTTAGGAAAAAAAAACAAACAAAAAAGGCCCTTACCCCATTTAAGCCCCCTCAGAACATTTTAATAATGATAAAGCTTACTTGATATTAAAGAACACCTAATTTTCATAAAACATGACGAAATTCATGAAAATCGTTAGAGCCGTTTTTGAGATAATCGAAAAAAAGGTAAAAATTGGAAAAAAGTCATGAAATAAAGTCCTCCCTCCGGTTGATTAATTTTGATGAAATGTTGGCTTTCACATCTTTGGCATATACATACATCAAATGCCCAGTTTGATCAAAATCGTTAAAGCCGTTAGTGAATTAACAAAAAAAAAACACGCGAAAATATTACAAAATGTATTAAGTAAAGTCCCCCCTCCGATTGATAAATTTTGATGAAAATTTTACAGGCATATCTCGGGAATATTAATACATCAAATACTTAGTTTAATAAAAATCGTTAGAGCCGTTTTTGAGAAAATCGAAAAAAACGTAAAAATTTATCAAATAAAGTACCCCCTCCAATAATTTTTTTTCTTCAGATTTCTGTTTAATTCATGCATAAGGTTCTATATTATTATTAAAAATGTCAATGATAATTTAAATGTTTTCAAATTGTGGTTTTTGTGAACTTTAAAACTTTAGAAATGTGAACATTCTTAAAATTATTTATGTTTTAAGAATAACATGAAAAATAGATTTAAACGACTTTTAAAATGGTTTGTATGTCTAATCTTGATGAAAGGAATTTAGTAAAGAAACCAAAAAATTTTGATTTCTTTTTTACTCTTGACCCCTTAGTCCTCCCAAAGGTGACTTTCCGGAAAATAGTTCCGAAGGGCAATAATAAATAATAATAATTAAATTTTCCAATCATACATTTTTGATATATTTTAACATGGAAATTATATTCGTCTGTAATATTAAGATTTCTACATTTTGTTTTAAACTTTAAAACAAAATAAAATATAACAACAATAGAATACGTTAATATAATTCATTATTGAACAAAGTTCATAACAGTTTACGAAATTATTAAAATATAAAATAAACTAATTTCATGATATTTCTAATTTATCATTATATTTTTTTCTTTTTCTATCTTCTTATTTCTTATATTTATTTTACTTAACCCTAATGAAGTCCTAAAACTTAGTCTGAAACGTCAGCACACAAAATTAAAATAAAGCTTATTATTAGTGGGTTATATTTATTTGGCGCCCCTTCAATCAACTGTTCCCATAATTCATATTATTATCAAATAAATATATATTTTCACCACTAAGAAAATATCCATTTATTAAGTTTTATAAGATGTGCCTGGTGATAAATCGTATAATAATTTCGTGTCTTCGATAATCTTTTCATGCTTGTTAAGTTAGTAATAATGATAACAAAATTAGTGTTAATAAGAAACTGGGAGGAGGTTTAATATTAAGGTCAAATCAAATATTAATGAGGTAAATTATAAGGGTTGTTGATCAACACATTTCTCTATTATAATGTTAAAAATAGAGGAATTAGGGGGATGCATTCTAGCCTAATGTTAAGATTCGATTAGGCTTCCTCGAATATTTTTGGGTATAAATAGAAAAATAAGAGATTGGACCAAAAATAAAAAAAAAATTAAAAATCGTTGATCTTCTACGTAATTTGCCAGCGCCTTGAAATTATTAACATGCTAACGTGTTAAATAACGGTGTGGAACGGTGTTGAAGGCTGTCAAAATATTTGATTGATAGTCTTCCTTATGATAAATAGGGGTTTTGGGAATAGCCTTATTCGAGTCTTCTAAGTCTAATGAAGGGTTAAAATAAAATAAACTACCCTCACTCACCCCCCCCCCGAACAGCTAATAAAAAAAAAAAAAATGTAATGGAGGTCTCGTATCCGTTTCTCTATTAAATATAATATCTATTCGTTCTTTTCATATGAAAAGACCGTTTTTATCTTATTTGTTCTTTATAGAAATCCATACCGTTTGTCCTAAATTCTCCAAATTTCGCTCAGTGGTTCTTTGATACCAGGTGCGAACACCTGTCCATATTAAAATTGCGTAACTTCAGCCGATCTTCAGCTGATATTCTTTATTCTCCAAATTTCGCTAAGCGTTTCTTTCTGACCTGGTGCGAACACCTGTTCATATTAAAATTGCATATCTTCAGCTGATATTCTTTATTGTTATAAAAATCATAATGATCTCACTTTACAATGTTTTTTTACGAAATCGACCGTTTCTTTAGAAAAATGAAATTCCCCGTGATAAACCGGGATCAATTCTGTTTGTTATTTATAGAAATCCATTCCGTTTGTCCTAAATTCTCCAAATTTCGCTCACTATTTCTTTCATACCAGGAGCGAACACCTGTCCATATTAAAATTGCATAACTTCAGCCGATCTTCAGCTGATATTCTTTATTCTCCAAATTTCGCTCAGTGGTTCTTTCAGACCAGGTGCGAACACCTGTTCATATTAAAATTGCATAACTTCAGCCGATCTTCAGCTGATATTCTTTATTGTTATAAAAATCATAATGATCTCACTTCACAATGTTTTTTTTTTACGAAATCGATCGTTTCTTTAGAAAAATGAAATTCCCCGTGTGGAACCGGGATATACAGCTATAATATATGCATATAAAGATGAAATTATGTTCGTTCTTTATAGAAATCCATACCGTTTGTCCTAAATTCTCCAAATTTCGCTCAGTGGTTCTTTCAGACCAGGTGCGAACACCTGTCCATATTAAAATTTCATAACTTCAGCCGATCTCCGGGTATATTCTTTATTGTTCTAATAATTGTTTTGATCTCGCTTTACATTGGTTTTTACAAAATCGACCGTTTGAGTCGATAAAAGTCTCAGTTTATAGATTTAAAAATTGAAATTCCCCGGGTGAAACCGGGATATACAGCTATAATCTATGCATATAAAGATGAAATTATGTTCGTTCTTTATAGAAATCCATACCGTTTGTCCTAAATTCTCCAAATTTCGCTCAGTGGTTCTTTCAGACCAGGTGCGAACACCTGTCCATATTAAAATTTCATAACTTCAGCCGATCTCTGGGTATATTCTTTATTGTTCTAATAATTGTTTTGATCTCGCTTTACATTGGTTTTTACAAAATCGACTGTTTGAGTCGGTAAAAGTCTCAGTTTATAGATTTAAAAATTGCAATTCCCCGGGTGAAACCGGGACCTACAGCTAGTTATTTCATAAATTCAAGCGCATTTTTTTTAATTTTATTTTTTTAAATATAATTATTTGTTTGATAGTATTGCATTCTGTATATTTGAAGACAATGGTAATATTGTTGAATTGAAACGATGGAGTTCAACAAGTTGAACGAGCCGTTATAATCTTTCTTTATGATATTTACAATTACTTCTTCTTCTTCATTTATGACGCCTTAAAATCCACTGCACCATCGAAAACCAGTCGTCTCTATTTTGTGCGGCTGCTCTGCAGTTGCGAACACCAAGGATGGACCTAGCGTCATCTGCGAAACCTTCAGCCCAGCGCAGTCTGGGTCTGCCAATCACAGTACAGCTACTCTTCTAACATATATGGCAGGATTTGGTCCTCGGTCATTCTCACAAGATGTCCTACCCAACGCAGTCGACCAATCTTCATAAAAGTTATAACATCTGCGTTCCCATACAAATCAGTCAGTTCGGCATTGGAACGCTGCTTCCGCACACCATCTTCACATACAACATCATATATTTTGAGGAGGATTCGGCGCTCGAAGGTTAATAGAGTTACTTCCTGGGCTCTTGAGACCACCATGGGCCTTATGAAAGTTTTGTAGACGCGCACCTTGGTAGTCCTTAAAACATCTCTACTCTTGAGGTGCCTCTGGAGTCCAGAGTAGCACCTATTTGCGGCCATAACTCAGCTTTAGATTTCAGGTTTAATGTCGTTGCTGGAGTTCACTAGGGTTCCGAGGTAGATGAATTCTTCCACTCTCTCGAAATTGTGCTGTCCAATCGAGGCTCTACCATCGGCTCCCCACCACCTACTGGCTTCGTATGCATGTATTTGGTTTTCGATTCATTTATGACAAGCCCCATTCTTACAGCTTCTCTTTCAACGTCGAGAAATGCATCCCTCATCGATCCAAAAGTTCTTCCAATCAGGTCAATGTCGTTCGCAAATCCAAGAAATATAGTTCCCCCGACTTGAATTTTCGCTCTCCGTAGTGTGTATTCTAGACCAAGATTGAATAGGAGGCAAGCCAAGCAGTTCCCTTGTTTGAATCCGTTTACTATCACTGCAATTGTAAATCGCACATAATTTAGCATGCCATAAAAAATGAGAATGAATAAGCGCGATTTCCCAGATATTAAAAAAAAAATATATATATGAGCTTTAATTAGGGCACTCCGCTGCCCAAGCTACAAAAAACATAACACAGCGGTTGAAGGGCGGAAAAACTTTTTTTTGAGGTATTGGAAAAACAAATTCATTTATAATTAATGAAATACGTACCTGACGTAATCTACAAATTCGAAGATATTCCGAATTTTACGCTTTTTAAGGACTTTGAAATCGATCATGGATACATAATGAAGAGAAATGGATGATCGGTGCGGTCAAAACAAATATGTAAGTATCACATATTTAATTGTACCGACGTTTCGACCCAAATTGCAGGTCCTCATCATGGTTAAATGAGAAAAAAAACAGATAACAGAGAAACAACCAGTAACATAAATATAAAAAACACATAAATAAATATAAAAATATAAAAGAAAAATCAAAATTAAATACAGAATATTAAAATTTGTAAGATTATAATTATTGAAGTAAAATCACGATAAAAATAGATGAAAAAATCTATATAGCTTATCTGATATTATGTGAAGTATTATAGAGATGAAGGTGAAACGTTTATTTATTTTAACGGCATCTCCCAACCATTATATCTACGGTACTATCTTCCACCATAATTTTATATAATTATTTTTGGAAATCACATTATTGTTTCTTCATGAGCAAAGACTTCAGAAAATACATCACCATAAACTTGATGCAAGATTTTCAATGTTTTTACCCAGCGTTTTGTTGGTAATCCACATTTTTCAATGCAGCCAAGCGCAGGTTTGACGTCCATTTTTTATTTTAAAAGACTATATCTCAAAGGAAAGATGTAAAACAATTCCAGCAGTGTCTGTATTAATGTAATTTTGTTGATAGAATTACCTTTGTTACATCCTGACGTTTATTTTCGATGGAGCTTGTGCCTGGAATCAGATTACCGCTAGCCTTCAAGTAAAAATTTTGCATTGCTTACTCCTCCATCATTTATAATGTCAGCCTCAATTTTTATTCAGGCGATGATAGAACAATTATTTAACAATCATGTCTAAATAATGAACTTTTTTTTTTATAGGAGTATAAAAGTACAAGAAGTGATAAGAAAATTAGTTAATTTTGTTTTCTCACTACTACCATTTTAGATCAAATTTAAAATTCGTTACTTTTATAAGTTTCCATTATAAATCTTTTTAGTACTCAGCGTCAATTCACACTCAAGAAAGTCCATACAGTGATTTCAAAATATGTTTTATGAGATTAAAAATTATAAATATAATATCTTTATAATATTATACATATACATATTAGCATATTTTTGTCTGGCATTAAATATTAAAAAAATATGTATTATGTTTATGTTTTAGCTAAACTAGAAATCATTTGATTCAGAAAAAGAGAAAACAATAAGTATAGGAACCAAATGCCTATAAAACATTTATCAACTTAGTAAAAAGAGGCCAAGGTCATAGGAATAAGTTAGGTGCTTTATCTTGTTTACCCTACCATCATTGCGATACATATTGGAATTAGCGTAACTAGCCAATAATTTGAGTAAAGTAAACTAAAAAAAATTCGGCTTATGTTTAGACCCAAGGATGTGGGGATTAAATGGAAAAAATATAATTTTTTTCTAAATATATAATATTATATAGGTTTGTATGAGTACGTACAAATTTAAATAAATAACAGAGAAAACCCAAATATTTGATTATAATACTAATTACAGATGCTAAGAATGCAAAAAATATATATTTTTTTTATTTATTGAAAGAATTAATACATTCTGCCACAATCAAGGGCATTAATATTAGAGCTGTAAGGACTCATTCACACAATGACTCTATACACATAAAAAGAAAAAGTAGTAATAATAAATAAAATGTAAACCTCGAAGAAGGAAAGAAGAAATAAAAAAACAATCACAAAATTAAATAACATACATTCATATCTATTTACAATATATACATTCAGCCTGGGAAACTCCGATTCGTGCTTTGCGGTCGACATACAAAAAATATTAGAAAAAATATCAAAAACTCAAATGTTAACATGACATTATTAGAATTTCTATTCCATTTATTAGGATGCGATGTCATGAAACTAAATTGAAATGTCTTTAGTGCCTCTCTAATCTTAGCATTCTGATTCAACTTCCATTTTTTTTAAGACCTTTTTATTTTATTTTATATTTTCAGAGCCGGTTATTGGATTTTTAAAACCAAACCATTTAAAAATCAATGGCACAGAAAACAGTTTTAAATGGTTTTAAAAAAAAACAACTGGTTTCAGGTTAAAAATAGGTTATCGGATATTTAAACATAACTCATTAAAATAAAAAGCACAAAAAACCAGTTTTAACAATTTTTTTTTTTTTAAATAATTGGCTATAGATTAAATACTGGCCGGTTCGACAGCTCAAGGGATAAGTTTTCAGATTGTCTTCGTAATCGCTAAGTACTAATTTATTTATAGCATTATTATTATTATTATTGATTCGTTCGTAGATCGTAATAATTTTTTGAAGATTGGGAAGTACAAAACCAAGGCTCATCAATTACAAAAAAAATCCGTTAATTCCAAATTTCATTCCGAAATTATCAAAGGATCTAAAATAAAGCCGGATGTTGACCTTTATGGAAATTGGGATCATCCCTGCTCATCCTCTCATGTTGATAAATGTCTTTCCCTTAATTTTTTTCTACGACCCTTTTCCAAAAGATGAAGTAGTTATCTAAACAATGAGACATGAAAAATATTTAAGGTTCATCCTTTTTTTTTACCAGAGGGCTAGTATAATTATTGACCAGGAATCTTATTAAAATCAAATACTGTTGAAAAGAAATTGATAATTTAGATATAACTCCTATAATTTTATTAGTTATTTAAATCTATCGTAGTCAGACAATATACAAAGAAAGTCGACCTAATATAATATAAATTGGATATCAGAAGTATTAATTTGCATAACAAAGTGATTCCTAAAAATATTTACAACTTCAATACTAAAATAAGAACAGTATCCGTCCTTGTCAGGTTAATACGGAGAGTATAAAATATATAAAAATCCAATATTATTATAACTTTTATACAACGGTAAACGTAACATAGAACACAACTTAATTTACAAAGGTTATATAAATAGAATTTCAAGAAGATAACCTTTTTCTGACCAATTCCATTTTAACGTTTTTCAAAAATCTTGTCAGTTTTCACTATATCATTTTTTTTTTTTTATATAGGGCACAGTGAAACACGGGGCACAGTGAAACAGTCGGTGCACTAGGCGAACCAAAAGGTCTAGAGCAACCAAATTCAGACAGCGAGCGGTAAGGGTGGCTCCGAACAATGTCAGCAATAATCCCCTTTCTACTTGTGTGACATACTCCACGTGCTAAAGAGCGGTTTTGAGGGGTAAAACTAAAAATTTTCGTCTCTAGGTATGAATTATTATTTTATTCGGTCTGCTCTTACAACTTTTTCATTATGCATATATCTCTTAAGATTTTGCCTGACTTTGGCTTTCACGTTCATCGTAGGAAGTTAAAGACATCAAAATGGCCGGTATGTGGTTCTTTGAAACAAGGGTGGTCGGGGCACAATGAAACGCTTCGTGGAGTCCGACGAGTGTTCTATCGTGCTGCATGTGTTTTTCATTGTGGAATAAGCAGTCGGTTTTTTTTTTTCATTTTCTTACAGATTGGTGCGAAATTGAGAGCGGTGAGAACACCAAAAGAACTATCTTAATTTATAACAACTTTCTTCCAATGTCAACTTTGGTCTTGGGAAACTTCCTCTTTCCCAAAGAATTTCGTGGCTATATATATAAAGCAGAAGAACGAAAAACCGACTGGAAGCCGAATAAAGTTTTTTATTTAATTATGGTGTTATTTTTCAGCTGTTTCATCGTACCCCGGGCATGGGGCACCATGAAACAAAATTATTTTTTTTGGAAAATAGCTGCTCGTGGTGAGACATGATGCATAAAATAATGTTTAAAGCATTTCTTACATAGACCAGATCCTAAGGTAACATAGAAAAAATAAAAAATTGAAAATGAAGTCTCAGGTGGTGTGCTATGGGTAAAAAAACTTTTGTGTTCATTGTGCCCCATCTCCCCCTATTTTTTTTTTTTTTTTTTCGAACCTTGATCTCATCACGCCAATCTGGTCTTACGTCAGTATTATAGCATTTCCATGTCTATTGTAACCTTTTCCATGTCAACTGTAATCATTTCCAAGTTAAATGTAACCTTTTTCAGGCTTTAATGAAACCCTAGATATTATGGTTTGCTTATAATTGTATTTAAAAATAATTTCTTTAATTAAAGAAATCAATTATTTAAATCTTTAATTAAATAAAGAAATCCTTAAAGAAATTAAAATAATTATGTTCAAATAAAAACATAAGCACACCATAATATTTAGGCATTCATTCCAGCCAGAAAAAACGTAAATTTGACTAGTAAGAGGATACAACTGATTAGGAAAAAGTTACGTTCGACTTGAAAAAGGTTACAATAATATAAACACTATTTTCTACCTTAATCCATATAATAGTTGTTATCTTGTAAACTAATTTTTTTAAACCTAAGCTCAGCGAAGAAAACATAAGTATGATGATCACATACAGTAATGAAAAATAGAACAATTAAGATAATTGTTGTATTCAGAACCTTATATTAATATGCATTATTTCCCATGGCCTTTTTTTTTTTATTTTTGGTACCCCATAAAAGGTTTTTGCGAGGAAATCAAAATGGTCGCAGAGGTTTCTAAATGGTGTCAATCTTTTTGGGTTTTCAAGAACATTTTCGGTCATATATTTTTTTTCGATTAAATCCTTTGTTTGCGAGTTTAAGCGAAAAACTGCAACTCCCATCGAAAATGGTCGCAGGGCTTTTTCGAAGGGGTCATTTTTTTCTGTTGGTCGAGACGATCATTCTTGGTTCTATACACTTTTCCGATTGTCGCCGTCGTTTGCGAGTTTTTGTCCGTGTAAAAAAATGCAGTAACAAACATATGACCATATCGTAACTTCAAACATAGTGTTCAATGAGGTCCTGTAAACACGTAAATAATATGTAAATACCTAAAAGATATGTTTGTCTACAATTTAAACACATCTATTCTTTACTTTAACCCTCACCTATGCCCATGACGCACTATATGATTCTAAATATATGGTGTGTAGTTTAATTAAGTGAGATTTAACTAGGTTAGAGTGGGAATGCTTCGCAGGTGTCAGCTAGTTTAAATATATTAAAGTAAATAAATATTTAATAAGTTAAAAATGCTCCTGTTTCTTTATTTACATACATGTATAATTTATACTAAAACAAAAATGATTACGCAGTATTTAACTCACCTCCATGTCTTCAGCATCAGTGCTCCGTAAGTGAGTGAAAAACCAATTTCTCGTAACCAAACACGAAGAGTACAAGTTATCAGATTAGGCCTGGGGTACATAACGATAGTCTGGAAAAAATAAAAATAATATTCTTAGTTCATTTTTCAGGAAGATAATAAATTATTATAACTAAAAATATTAATATATATCAGTTGTGATGTCTCAATCAGTAGCATGCAAGTTTTGCATTATGACAAGATTTTTTTCTTTGTAATATACGATAGATAAATACATTTCTGATTGTTGAGTTATGTATAAAAAACGTAAAACGCGATTCTTATTTTATGTTCACGTTTACAAATAAAGTATGATAATTTAATTAATAAATGAAATATTATGGTTTTCAATATTTCCATAATACTTTTTAATTGAGTACGGCAATATTAAGATACTGCATTTATACTTTGTACTTTCTAATATATATTTTTATATTATCTTATATGTAATTCTAAAATTTTATGTGCTGAATTTTATATGAAATTTCAAGCTAGCCCTTAATATATCCCCCCCCCCCATCCTCATTTAGCGCCCAAGGGCTTGGGACCCTTAACCCCTAACACACTTCGGATCGGGCGCATTTATTAGAAAATTTATGTTTCCCACCTGTGTTTCCTTTTCTGTTTCAAGAAATTACGGTCAGCCTCTTGAGTCACTTAATAATTTATGTATTGTTTTATTTAAAAAGCAGCAGAAGGGCAGAGTTAGGCATTTTTGTATTTATAAACACGAATATATTCATATCGTGATTTTTATGTGAATATAAATAAAAATACTCGTACTAATAAATTTTATAACTTATTTGTTAGGATATTTATATTTTCGTCGTTACAGAAACCTTGTAACGAGTGGATTTAGAGCCGATATATATCTATAAACATATCCATAATGATGCACACATAAACAGCATACATATAAACACTCCACACTCATATATATGTTTTAGTTCAGAGAAGTCTTTCAGATCCTCAAATGCATCAAAGCCTGAAACTGTAAATTAAAACACACAGCCGCTAAATATGTTGGCAATGAAATAAAGGAAAATAATGCCATGAATGAGAGAAATCACCGATTGGTGGCACTCAACTAGTTGTTTAGCTTATAAGGTCACGAGGTGATCTTCTTCTCAGAAGCCTAGGAGGATTTTCAGGAATAGAAGGGGAAGCTAGATTGGAAACCAGAGGGTTCGGGAGCTTATTATGAAAGGTCTGGTACCTGGATCGGGCAAATCGGAGAAATATGTAACTTTAAGGTCATTGTGGATGATTTCATTGGTGACGAAATAAGGAGCATTAAGGATTTCGCGAAGGATTGTTTATTACAAGGACGGGATTCGAGAAGAATTTTAAGGTTTGGTGGAGCCCCATAGCTCGATTCCGTATGTCCGAATTGATCTTAACCCTTAACTACTCACGTCGGGTCATATTGACCCGTACCAAGATTCATTTCATTCTATTTATACCTTTTTGGCATTGAATGATCACCAAACTTTGACATACCCTTTGTTTTGGCTACAGTTACATCTTGACTGTGTCTGAAAAATAAGGGAGGTGGTTATTTTATCTAAATCGATATTTTGACCCGAGGTGAGTAGTTGTGTAAGCGAGTAGTTTTTTGTGTCCGATGCGGGGACTAAATTTGTATAAAACCACTCATTTCTTATCTGTATTGACTGCAAAGATTGTTCGTAGAAAATGTTTTGAATTTAAATCAAAAGAAATTATGTTAATAATAGTTAAGGAGTTCCTGTTAATGTTAAGGAGTTCCTTTATTTCACTTCAGACCTATAATTCAACATGTTATTCATATTTTATAACTTTCATTTATTGTATACATAAATAAATATATATTTTTAAGCCTTCTCCTGTTGTTTAAAACTAATATCTTACACCCTAAGGTTTTTTAATTTTTATTTTTTGTTCTGGGTCATATTGACCCGAGGTGAGCAGATAAGTAGGTGAGTAGTTAAGGGTTAATAGTGTCATATAAATTGGCCTTTTGTAATAGATTAGGAGTTTTGACGTCTATCAAGTGCTGACGCCAGGCGGTTCCTTGTCGTTTCAGTCTTGTATGAGGATTCCAGGTGAGAAGTTTGTCGAGATGGATTCCTAGGTAGCGGAACTGTCCGACTGGGACACTACGTATACTGTAGAACAGGAACTCATAGGTTTACGACGGAGAGTAAAGGTAATTTGATGGGATTTGTCAGGATTGATTTTAATCCTACAATTTCGATACCATAGTTCGAAAATCGTGAGGTGAGATTGCAGAGTTTATGGTGGAATGGTTGGGTCATTATTAACAGATATCACACATTTGTCATCGGCGTACGTGGTGACAACAGTATTGGGATGGGCAGGGATGTCAGCTGTATAAACTGTGTAGAGGATGGGACCGAGGATGCTACCTTGAGGAACACCAGCGGACCGAGGGAACAGAGATGAATAGGCATTGTTATGATTTACTTTGAAAAACCTGCCTGAAAAGAGACAGGAACGGATTATAAGAACGCATGTAGGAGGTAGGAATTGAAGGAGTTTGTGCAGCGATCCCGGGTACCAGATTCGATCAAATGCCTGTATTTACTCGTAAATATATCGACCTTTTATTGATGTTGTCCACTTTTCGTTCCAAGCCAGTTTTGTTGCTTCCTCGAAAACATTTGTTGCTGTCTTCAAAATACATTTGTTACCACATATTTTTATGTGAATAATCACATTTTTTTTTTAAACTACACAGTTATTCCTATGAATATATTTGTATTTATAATTTATATTATTTAAATTATATACTTAATAACGCTATTATTGATACATTTATATTTATATTTTTATAAAATGTATTGCTTATATTGTTGTTATATTATATTATATGGCTAATTCTATTCGTCCCTAAAGACCCTAAAGACGAATAAAAGCATAACATTACAATATACATGTATTTAAAGGATTTTTTAAAAATACTTCGTATTTATATTCACGCATTTGAAAAGAAATACAGTTCAAAAATACGAATACAAGATTATTCATATTCACAAAAAAAAAAAAAAAAAAAAAAAAAAACCAATAACTTCGTATTCGAATTTAAGAATATAAAATATGCCCAACTTTGATATAGGTAAGCTAATGTGTAAAATAATAGGAATATCGAATAGAGTTTTACTGATTGCTGGAATGTCCTGACAACATTTTTAGTATTGTAATGAGAAAAAGGGCTGGATTCCACTCACAAACATTTTCTTTAGTCGATTCCAGATAAACTAGAATAATACGCTTCCACAGTTAGTGTATTGTTTTACTAAAAATATTTGTATATTTATGTAAAAATTATATTTTATATTAAATTCCAGACATTTAAATATAGTTCAATGTCGAAATGTTACATATGATAGAATATAATCAGAGTAATTATTTGAATTCTTATTTGTTTCTTTTAAGACTTTCCATTAAAAAAAGAAATATATATATGTAAATTATAATCCCACCATGTGTTACGATACCTTCTATTTTAAGTATCTAAGTAGACTTTTAAAGACTGTATTCTGTGTTCAAAAGACTGTGTTCATTGTTATCAGAAGTAGACAAATAATGTAAATTAATTATTTTTTCAGGTATGTTTTTCTTTCATGTTATTTTGTTTATTCTGTTACTTATTTTAAATAAATTCTTTCAGAACAAGAATATTCACTTGATATCCTACTTACATATATATATTATCCACCACTCAACTGTGGCAATTTCTATAGTTGAGCATACATAAATATGCTACACTTTTTTTTTTTTTTCAATCAATTAATATGCAATAAAAACAAATAAAATTCTTTCTTAATCTGTATTTTATTTTTTTATTGCCAATGAATTTTTAGTGCTAACCTAGGTAGAGGCATTGCTGAGAATAAATTGAAAAAAAAAGAACTTAAATGATTTTTTATGCAAAGTTCATAGGAGGGGGAGGATCATTTATGGAAATTTAACGCAGTGCGGGATTTAAATTGAATTAAAACTAAATGCTTTCTATCAACGACGTAAACGTATGTTAATCCAAAAGGCACCGCTGCGTGTTCTAGTTAGAAGTGTAGGGGAATTTATAAACCAGGCCGACCGCAAACTTAGCGTATGCAAATTGTCCTACTGCGATGTCAGAACTACCCTTTTCCGCAAAGCTATCGTTTGAAGGATTCTATTAACTGCCTTTAGGGGGTGGGGGGGTACGGTAATAACATGATAAAAAAATCTTTACAACGAATCTCGGATATTGTTTTTTTAACATCATTTAAATTTATTTGACAATTCTAAAATACTTAATTCTAAAATTCTTAATTCTATTCTAAAAAAAATCTGGTGCGTGCGCGCAACACACAACTTTCACTTACCAACTTACTTAGATAAGAAATTAATGCGTGTTGTTAATGCCACTTCTCAAAGTTACACATTTTCCACATTCATTTCTTATTTTTGTTTTCATTTGCTCTATAAACCCCTCAGAACATTTTAATAAACGCTTACCTGATATTAAATAACACTCAATTTTCATTAAACATGACGAACATGAAGAAAATCGTTAAAGCCGTTTTTGAGATAATCTAAAAATTAGAAAAAAAGTTATGAAATAAAGTGTCCGCTTCGGTTGATCAATCTTGATGAAATTTTGGCTATCACATCTTTGGCATATAGATACATCAAATACCCAGTTTGATCAAATTCGTGAAAACTGTTTTTGAGTATATAAAAAAAACACGTGAAAATGATACAAAATTTATTAAGTAAAGTCCCCCCTCCGGTTGATCAATTTTGATGAAATGTTGGCTATCACATCTTTGGCATATACATACATCAAATACCGAGTTTGATCAAAATCGTGAAAACTTTTTTTGAGTAAATAAAAAAAACATGTGAAAATGATACAAAATTTATTAAGTAAAGTCCCCCCTCCGGTTGATCAATTTTGATGAAATGTTGGCTATCACATCTTTGGCATATACATACATCAAATATCCATTTTGATCAAAATCGTGAAAGCTGTTTTTGAGTAAATAAAAAAAAACACGTGAAAATGATACAAAATTTATTAAGTAAAGTCCCCCCTCCGGTTGATCAATTTTGATGAAATTTTTACAGTCATATCTCGGGCATATAAATAGATCAAATACTCAGTTTAATCAAAATCGTTAGAGCCGTTTTTGAGAAAATCGAAAAAAATGTAAAAAGTTAATAAATAAAGTACCCCCTCCCTTTGAGCAATTTTGATGAAATTTTTGCTGTCACATCGCGGGCATATACATACACTAAATATCAAATCTCAGGTTCGCACGGTTTATAGTTTTTGAGCTAGTTTGTTCACACACACACACACACACACACACACACACACACACACACACAGACACACACACACACACACACAGACCATTTCGCGGGACTTGGTTAATTGGACTCAGGGGACCCCAAAACGTGTATTTCCGTTGAAAACCGGAAGTCGAAATTTTTCACGATCGCAATACTTCCACTTACTATATATTTCATATATAGGTAAGTGAAAGTAAAAACTATCTTGATGATGTTTATTTCATGTTTTATCCAAATAGGATCGAACATTGGAAGAAATGTTCATTAATTTACTATATAAGCAGTTAGTATGGATCTTTCTTTCTCATTACAGTAACCCTGTAACGAGAAACTTTATTTCTACGCGTACCATCTTACGACATAACACATATTTAATTACATATATACATATTCAATTAACATAATAGTTTTTCATATAACATTCATGTATAGAAATAGATGTATAACATATATAACATACATATATGGATATACAAATATGAGAATGAAAAACTATATCTAACAATATAAGTTATATACAAGTAAACAGAATAATAAATAATAGAATATAATAATCATAGAAATAATAGTTAGTATGGATATTGGATTCGAAAATTATTTGTTTAAGAATTTATGGATTAACGAAGAGTTGAGTGCTAATGATGTACTTTTTATTTAGATTAACAAGGTGTTTAGCAGTACTGGAAATTCCCGTTTACTGAAAAGATAAAACTTGTTTAGGATGAGGTAAAAGGGTGGATTTCCTCGTAAGATGTGATTGAAATGAGGTTTTAGTAACAAAAAAGAAAACCTAAATTTTTCTCTCGATCTCATCCCTTATTTCTGAAACGCTTTTTAAATCCATCCCTAACCATCCTCATTAGAAAATTGATTTTTCCCTTGGATTTATGTCAATGTTTAGAATTCTTAATGACTAAACAATCATCGGTGTCAATCAATCCCTGAGATTACAACGATGTTTTTATACCGATGCTGATCACTACTTGAGGAAAAGCGGCTAGTATATTACGTAACAATCGTACTTGGTACACCAATCCTTAAAAGATCTTACAAAATAGAATCGAACATTGGAAGAAATGTTTATTAATTTCATTTGAAAAGTTAGGAGGAAATGGTTGAGTAAAATTCCCCAATTTTCGGTCCAAAAATATCTCCCGCCGACGAAAAATCCTTTAGAATTCCGGCGACTCACGTAGTTCCCTCATTACCTGTTGTCCTGATTGTACCTGAACATCAACTCTAGCAATCCAATGCAATCACAATTTGCTATTGTTGCTTTTATTAGTCCCATAGTTGAAAATCTAATTAACAAAAGTATCGATCTGTGCTACCTAGATTTTGAAAATTGATGCTGTATCTGCCTGAAACGCTTGGAAGTGATTAAGTTATTTCAATGGCACCCAAATACTTTGTTGTGCTGGGCCCAGGGACTTCTATACTGATTTGTTTTCAACTACAATTTTTATCAGGAAGTTCAATGGGTATTACCTTCATCCCAACAATCTATATCTGAATCTAATCAAATAATAGGTCTCATAATTCAATTAATTATTTGATCATAGGTTCCCAACAAGACCACGTTTAATTTTTTTTTTTTTTTTTTTAATGTTTCTACTACTTCCAGCAACTTTCAAGGACATACTGCCCCGTATCTCTTCACCTCTCTCTCATCTTAAAATAAATTTCGCCAAGCCTTTCATCATTGGGGCTTAATAAAATATAGTCCCATTCCTATAATTTTTTATTGGAGATCAAGCGACAATGTAATTAGACTAATTTAATCTAAACATGAGAAAAATCGAATGATGTAAATAATTTTATTCATTCATTCAAATAAATGAAAGCAATGACCCAAGGAGGTTCAGTGGAAAAAGGAAATCAAGAAATATATGAAAAGTTTATCACTTTCCTCAAAGAAATCTTCCGCGAGACCTTCCGAGGGAGTGAGTAATCATTAAAGTAAAAGTTGTATTACTCTTATTTATCATCCCAATTTTTATATTCATTTATATATTTCAGGTGCTTCAAACTTTTAATCTTAATTTCTTACTATTATTAAATAATTTTAATGGAAGAGAAAAGATTGAACCACCTCCTATACTATCCAAACACCTGTCTTCGATTCTTCAATCTTTTTCTTCCATTACAATTATTTAAAAATTATAAATTAATTATTTAAAGATGTAAATTGTTTTTAATAAGAATTTGATTTATTGTAAATGCAAAAGCATTCACTGGA
Organism: Aelia acuminata; assembly: GCA_911387785.2. Lineage (NCBI taxonomy): Eukaryota > Metazoa > Arthropoda > Insecta > Hemiptera > Pentatomidae > Aelia > Aelia acuminata. Next base: position 4,595,963 of record OU426980.1, read on the forward strand.
AAGAAGAATAGTGTAATTATTTGTAAATAGGTCAATTGCTCTGTATATAATAAGAGAGGTAGCAATTATTATGTCTGCAGTATGCTGTGTATGTAGCAGTATGTATATGTAATAGTAGCAGTATTAATATGTATTAAATAGGGCAGCATTTCTTTGATATTAAATAAAGTATTGCTTTCTCTTTGAAATTGCAGAAAGCTTTTGAATTGAAGGTATAAATGTATTGGTGACCAACGGGTTGGTAATCTATTGAAATATAAATAAATAAATTTATTTATAAGCTAGAAAATTCAATTTACGATATAGAAAATAAAGGAGAAAATTGGCTACTTAGAACCCGTGTCGAAAATTTTTATTATGATATTTTTTTTTCTTTTTTAAACGGAATTATACGTCGCCGATGAAGATACCTATTATTTCATAATAAAATCCACACCCACTTGTTCCCGACTTTCGTGCTCCGAAACCCGGATGGCCCTACGTGAGAAAATGAAATCGTGACCTTCTAATTAAGTTATCATTTGAATGGTACAATTGGGTATTTTCTCTATAATTCTGTCCATGCCATGAGTTTTTTGTTATTCCTCGGATTTATATATTCTATATAGTTAGGGAAAAAGATTTGATTTAATTCTTGAAAGTGGAGGGACTCGTTGAAGAAGCCTTCCCAACTGTTGCGCCCTACATCACATTCACAAATCCCTTCCTCGGGGAAGGTAATCCTTGCACTAATGTGTTCCCTTCAAGGCGCGGCACATATTTTCTGACTTTATCATTCCCTTACATTTTCAGCTCAACTTCATCCTTGCCTTGGAAGAATGATTAAGCTCTTGAACTCCAGTGCTCATGTACTCCATTATAATAGCATTTCTCAGTCGAAATAATCCTTGGAACCGATTTCAATCTTTCCCGGTAATTTTAAAAAGGTTCCCTCTTACGGCCTTTTTTTTTTTTTTTTTTTTAAATAAAATATGGAAAAAGTCTATACCTGTAAATTATATACTATTACATATAACTTTTTAGTTTTTGTTACGCATCCAATAATCCCAGAAGCTATATGTTGAATTTAAAAAAATATTTTGCTCCAATATCAATGGGGAAAAAGTTCACCGCAGACAAAAATAACAGATCATCGAAATTGACAATTTTTACCTTTCCTACGGAAAAATGAATTCCCCATATGTTTCAACGCCTAGACCCGAAAATGCCTCCTCAAAATAAAAAATGTTACAAATAATAGCTATACGAGTACAACTCCAATTTTTTTGTAAAAAAAGTCCCTTAATTAAAACCTGAAAATACTCGTAGCGCTTAGTAACCTAAATGCCGCGAAGTGGTTGGCATCTTTTTTACGATTTCTGCGTCATGTTCTAACGCCTGTAACTTGTAATCGTTTACTCTAAATGAAAAAAAAGTTAAAAATAAAAGTTGTAGATCATCAAATGTCGCATTTAATACGCTAATTTATTATAAAATTCTCCTACGAAGAAATATAAATAAAAACGTGAAAGAATTTCTTGCGAAGACCTCTTTTTGTTAATGTAAAAATGTGTTCATGCTAATTATAGATGTCATTGTTAGTCATTGAATTTTAAACGAATGAAACTGAATATAAGAAACTTTATATTCTAATTCTTCATTTCAGATATACTTTGATCATTGTATTAAGCTTACATATTTTATAATACCTGGTTTATATAAGAATATAAGGAGGATTGAATTATATAAGAAGGTCCTGACGGAGCATAAGTGACCCTAGTAAGCCCTTCAAACCCTTAACGGTGATTGTTATTCATCTATGCAATGAGGGATTCTATGTCCCTCTGAGATAGTACACCAACTACATCTTTAAGGTTTAACTATATTCTAGATCCTTTAAACTTAATAATATTGGCAATTTTCTAGATTACAAACCAATTCCATTAAATTGTTTACTAAAGCCGAATCGGGTTACTTAGAAGTGTTATATGAAACTTTAGGATATTTGCTTTGAATTAAACCAGATCATTTATATCTTGATTATTTAATCGAATGAATATGAATAAATGAATGAATGAAATATGAAACTAAGACAGAGAAAAGCCAGTGAAGGAAAACCCTACTGGCATAACAAAGAATGAAACCGGCATAACAAAGAATGAAACAATGAGAAAAATAAGAAAAGATTTTGGAGGATTTTGCTTTTAATTTTTTCTTTAGTATTTTATCTGATGCATATTTCAAAATATAATTTTTACATTAGTTTTATAAGTAAAATATGATTCCCACCAGGAAAACAAATCTTTATAGCGATCGACAGTATAGTTCATACATTTATTTTTATAATAAGGCAAACTATATATCCCAGAACCAGAGGAGGTTTTTAATGATTATTGAGTGTTTATAGTATTCATTTGAAATGAATAATGAATAACTGGTATTTAGTTATTCATTATTCATTTCAAATGAATACTATAAACACTCAATAATCATTAAATATACTCCGTACTGATTATGAATAATGGTTATTCATTTTTCATTTGTTTTATGATTACCAATTATTCATATTCACAAATCATTATTCTGATTACAATTTGCCCAACTCTGCCCAGAACTTAGTGCAAAAGGTAAATATCAGTAAGAGGAATAATCGTGTATCGTTAAAAAGGCGAAGTATTTAAATGAAGTATTTTTTGAAGTAACAACGAACGATGCCATCAACGCAATGAATAAACATGAAACTAATGACATACTGCTTTGTGTGAAATTTACAAAGGATTGGGATCCCTCATTGTTGTTTCATAGCTCATCTCTCCCTAGGGCTCAGCTTGGGCCAACTTCAATTTTACAAGGGTCGCCACTTAATATTTCAAACTTAATTACCGATGTCTTGAGCGTTACCTCATCAAAGCAACGTAGTCTTCTAGCCAATTGTATTCTAACGCCACGACAAGACTATTATTCAAACTGGGTCATCAGATCTCAGTCACGCTTTAAAATTTATTAAAAAATAAAAATAAATTAACCGATTATTTTTTACAGAGCTGCTATGTTTTGAGATGAATTTACTCGTTTTTATTAATACCAGTTTATGTTTTTATAAATATGTGACACAGTAGTGACAACTATATTATGAAATACAGAAATTATAAAAACAATATCAAAATAAATGTAATAGACAAAATTAAAATAGACTCAACACAATCAACGACACAAAAACTCCAAAAAACCAAAACGGAAAACCATTCAATAATGCCCACACAAATAACTCAACAGAGGCCACTGATAAGAAGAGGTTACGAGAATCGATAGTAGGTTCGGTGACGATGCACAGTGATGGTTCCGAAAGGTTAGAAATTGTTTGTTGTGGTCTGCTTGGAAATGGAAAGGTATGATTCGGAGCCGAGATATTTCGGATGGTTAGGAATTGTTTGGGTTGGTCCGAATAGGGATGGTCAAAGATGGCCCGGAATGGTAAACAGTGGTTAGGAATGGTCAGCAATGGTTTCTTGAGGAACAGTTTGTGCAGGTCAAAGATGGTACGGTTGGTGCAGGTCAAACAAAAATAGTTTCTTTTGTCTGGGTGAGGATAGGCAGAGATGGTTAAGAACGGCCAAAGAGGGTTCGGAATGATCAGAAATAGTTTCTTTTAGTATTTTTGGGGATCAACAGATCCAGTTAGGAAAGGTCAGAGGTGCTTATGAATGGTCAGAAATGGTTCGGAGTGGCTACATATGGTTTCTTGTGGTCCGGTTGGGAGGATCAGAAATATTTCGGATGGTTAGGAATTGCTTGGGTTGGTCTGAATGGGGATGGTAAGAGACGGTTATGAAAGGTCAGAGATGGTTCGGAATGGTCAAAGATAATTAGGAATGGTCAGCAATGGTTTTTTATGGTAAGGTTGGTCGAGGTCAAAGATAATTTCTTTTTGTCGGGTTGGGGGTAGTCAGAGATGGTTAGGAATGGCCAAGAATGGTTTGTTGTGGTCTGGTAGTGGTAAATTGTAAATGCATGATCCATTATAAATAATATATCTATACTTATTAAAGCCCAAAAGATGCCAGAACAGGTGAAAACTTGACTGTTAATGTAATTAATACATGAGAACTTTTGAGGACGGATCTTTCAATAAAATATAGAAATAATTTTAAGACTAAAAAAAGAGATACCTACATCTATAAAAAAATAATATTACTGGCGGAAAACTTACAGTACAGTAGATGAAGAAAGCTCCTAAGGTGATAACTCTTAACAACACAGGGCTTGCCGCACGTACAACCTAAAAAATATAACAATTATAGACTTAATTTTTTTTTTTTTGATAAAACATGCATAATAATGTCTCCATTTATAAATAATTATATTATTTCATATTTATGGTACGATATAATATCAAGAACTTTATTATCAATAATATGTTACCGTATCGCAAAGTATAATAAGAGCTCAGAAAATGATTGTAAAAATACAAGTGTAAGTGTGGTTACGCACAAGAAGAATTCTTCCCCATTATTTTAGTAAATTCGTAAATCTATAGTATGATTTAGTTATTTCATAAGTTTTTAACCTAAATTCACCCAAATACCATTACTTTTTAATGATAAAAGTGTAGATATAATTCATAATGTTAATGAAAAGAATTTTTTTTACATTATTCTTAATTATTAGTTTTGCATAAGTTTTTAACATGGGTGGCTTCTTAATATGAAGTATTACCATTTTTTGTTAAAATATACAATAGCCTGCGCACTTAAAATTAAGGAGAGATGAGTAAGGGAATGAATCCTCCAGACTAATGGCCTTATCTCTTACCCTATTAATCCTCAAGGGATCATTTCAGTGAATATAACCCATGATATTTGTATATGCCAGGTTACCAGCACAAAAATACTTTCATCGTAATCGGCCTTTAAATAAAATTATTAAATTACTTTATTACCTTGGTATAGTCTATTCATAAATGATAAAAAAAAAAGAAAATAATCATTGAAAACATTTTTCAAAAAATTAAAAGCTAAATATAATTAACAAATTTTAAAAGGAAACTTTAAGAAAGGAAGAAAGAACAAAACAAATTAAGGTTGATTGACGGCATTAAATTGAAAACAAAAGGTGGGAAAGGGATGGTGATGAAAGAGGGCTATTTTAATGTCTAACAAGGGGTTCATAAAAGATTGAAGAAAAACACAAAATTAAGAAGACTTTGTAGGGAAGAAGAAAGGGACGAAAAAAAACAAAAAAACAAAAAAAAAAAAACAAAGAAGAGAGAAAAAACAACTCTGAAACGGTTGAAAACGAAACGAAAAATGAAACAAGAAGAGGTACACCGATTCACATTTAAAATAATTATGGAAGAAAAAGAGTTTTTTTTTAAACCAAATGAAACAAAACTGAATAATTTACTGACTGTCTTTCTAAATTAATTGAATCACAAAATAAAGTTTAATCGTTTATTTATTTGTTTTTATTTTTTTTATTATTATTTTTTTTTTTTTTATGAGACTTTTAAGAAATTAGCTTTCTTATTTATTAAAAAAGGGTTTAGGGACTTCCTAGTTATGAGGAAAATAATTTGGATCTTAGTCTCTACTACTATTTATTGTATTTTCTATAATACAAACGTTAATCATATTCTTCAGATTACAATATGAAATGTTGCAGCAATTATCTTAAGACACTGAAGACGGCCCTGGAGGCCGAAACGTATATAATATAGAAAATGAAATAAATAGTTGAAGAGACTAAGATCCAAATTATTTTCCCCGAAATTAGCTTTCATTTTTTGTTTTATATCCTTGTCATAAATATGTTGTATTCTACTGAATATGATAAGATTAGGTTATTTTATAGGTATAAAAATATAAATAACACTTTTTTAAAAACAAAATATTTTAAATTATTGAATGAAAAGAAATATTTATACATATTAAATATTTAATAACCTAAAATAACCTTTAAATGCCTTTTTATTTGGTACAGGAAAATGGAGAAAATGTGGAACAGACTTTGTAACTTCATGAGATTTCGGTTTTGATTCTATACTAATAGTAAGTAGGGATCGACCGATATTACAATCGGTACATCAGTATATGCTGATAATGTTTTTTTTTTTTACAAGTTAATTCTGGAACCAACAAATAGTGACAAATAAAAAATATAGATATTTTACAAATAAAATAAAATTTAAAACTTGTAAAGACAAAGTGCTTAATTAGATCATTAAAAACAATTATTCCAAAATAAGGAAATGCAAATCTAGCAGAAAAAAAAAAAGAATGAATCCACCAAAAACATAAATGGAAGAATTTCAAGAAAGCTAAGTGTAGTACTGAAAATCATAGTTTTTAAAAAATAAATGAACTATCTTTGTGTATTTATGCAATATTAATAAAAATTTATTGGTCAAGTTTTTATGATCCTTTTATTAACCTCAACTTTTTCAAAATTTTGTTCAACGTTTCGGCACTCCGCCGGGATAAAAGGATTATAAAAACTTGACTAAAATCTGTTTAGCCTCAAATCAGTAAAGAATTGTCTTATGAAGTATTTATCAAAATAAAGAGGATATAATATTAATTTTACTAATAAACGTCTAATTTGCTAGTCCTGCTCAACTGTTTCGCAAGTTGACACACCATAGCTATCAATACACTAGGTACATAATATTATAATAATGAATTAAGAGGATAGGTAGGTGGTCCCATCAAAAGAGGGATAACACGATTGTTTGAAACATAATTAGGCGAGGTAGTTCCTCAGACCTTGATCAAAACAAGAGGGAACTTCTTGCTCCGGAAATTAAGGGAATACAATGGTTTAAAGCTGAGGAAAGAAACGGCGAAGGAGGCATAGAACTTTAAGTGAAATACCAGAAGAGGAGGAGATCAAAGGGAAAATTTCTTGATTAGAATCGACAAGGAAAGGTTGGAAAATAGAAAAGAAGGCCGTACCGGGAGTTGGCACGAAGCAATATCCCCTTTCTAATGATATCTTAGGCCTTATATTAATTTATTAATCCCTTTTCGGCAATAACAAGCACAAAGTCTTCTAATTACTGATAAAAAAAAATTACTGATATGTATGGATGGATAGTAAACAGATGGTAACGAAAACTAAATATCAGTGAAAAAAAAATACGTTATTAGCATATCTATATGAAAAAAAAAAAGAAAATGATAAAACACAAAAGAAATAAATAAAAAAAAATATGAAATATCCCTTCAAGAAAAACTTTTTAAAAATGTATGGTTGCAAGTTATTTATTTAAGATATGGTTATTTATAAGAGTTATTATATACTTATGTCTTTTCACACTAAATAATTATAAAAAAAAAACTTTATTTGTTTAAAAATTTACAATTAACACAAACTATAAAACTCAAACTTTAGCAAATACATTATAAACAAAATATACCGAGACAATGGCTAAAATGACATGATCTGATGACTAACTTCGGTTCGACTAGACTTCTCGACTGGGATTTTTAGGGAATGGAGTGCCGAGTCAGGTTTCTCAGGAAATCGGTGCAGGTGCATATGGTGTCATCCGCAGGTGGTCTCTGAACTTATTATATAAATATGAATTGTTTATTTTGAGTTGTTTAAAAGATATGGTTACGAAAACAGTATGTCAATTACTAAAAATACATGATCAGGAAATATTTATGAATAAAAGTACATTATCAGTATGTCTTATTAACAGAATAATATTTAACAAAAACAAAAATAAAAAAGGAAAAAAATGCTGCAATATCCCTCAAAAGAAAAACGTTTTAAGAAATTTGTGTGGTTACGAGTTATTTTCTTAAAAGATGTTTATTTATGCGAGTTATTATATTATATAAATACGAGTTATTTAAAAGAGATTGTTACAAAAACTATGTATAAATTACAAGAAATACATGATCAGCATATCTTTATGGAAAAAGTACATTATCATTATATCTAAATAACTGAATAAGTTTTAAGCATGTATTTAATGCCAACTAAATTTAGGAGTTGTTCATATATTAAAAAAATCTTTAGTCTATCAGAATGCTAAGAATATTTTTATTAAAATAAATAAAAAAAAAAAAATGTTTCAAGCTTTTTGACCAACTGGGTCATTTTCGCCCTATATTTAGCAATGACTTAAATGTATAAATAATATTTTTTTTCAAATTTACAAAAATATTGTTAAGGGAACAATGATTCATAAAAACATAATATTTAGTTACAGATAAGATTATTAATTACTTTTGAGTAATTGCATTTTCACTATTCTTTAGTCATTTTATTTTTTGTTATTACTAGCTAATAATATCATTACAATTAAAATTTAAATCAATAAAGTGAAAAGGCAAATTACTATTGACTTGTTACAAATTACTACCGAATGGTTACAATTAATAAGGTTGTTATAAGCTATTGACCACTGCAAATTATTAACTCCGAATCATTGTTTAAAATCATTTACCATTATTATTCTTGAACTATAAAAAATTACAACGGCTACGTTTAGATTTTTAAAAAAAATACCAGTTATTTATATATTTACATTATAAAAATATTGGAAATTATCAATTAAAACAATAGTTAAAATAACTACAGATGTGATTTAAATTATGGTAAATATATTAGAATTCAATATATTAGAAAAATTGTAGGGTTTATAGCATTTTGATTATTTTATTATATTTGATTGAATATGTTGCTCTGCTTAAGAAACAGCATTAAGTTGCTTAGAGCAATCTTTTCTATTTGAAGTGTCTCCCTCAAAGAGGAAATAATTCCAGAAAAACCTCCAATTTGTCGATAGACACAAATTTTCGTTGATAGACCTCAAGAAAACCCCATTTTCTTCAGTGACCTTATTAAAGCAAATCAGTGTTTTATCAAATAAAATTTCGTCTACTTTAGATTGTTGTAATTATTACTTAATTCTCATGAACTGGTTTGGGGGAATCTTTTCTTATTCAATACAAAAAGCGACTACCATGAGAACAAACACAAAATTAAAATTCACTCCTCAATCAGACCATGCATCAAATTAATTTTTTTCTTATAAATTATTCCTAGTATCACCTTCCAGAGTTTGGCCATTTACAACTGAATGGCCATGAATATTATAATCTGTCAAAAGATTAGGAATGTCATGTACAGGTACATGACCGAAGAGTTATCTTAGTGTTAAGAGCTTTAGACCAGTAAACGTTGAGACGAAAGAGCAGTTTCTGGTGGTTTCAATATTGTATGAGGATTTGTATGAGCCGGTTGTCAAAATATATCTGTCTAGCGAGTATCTTCCGACAAGTCCAACATAGTAAAATATTAAAGGGTTCGAGAGAGCATCTTTTCTTGAGTGTCAGATCAGGGATAGAGCTGCACTCAAGAGGCTTGTGACTACCACTTCACATTTTCGGTCTAATAAATGAGGCATACAAATTAATTACATATGAAATTTATACAAAAATATTTTTAAATAATTTTATTAGATTGGCCACGGCCGTGAATCGAACCCGGAAATATTTTATTTCTAATACAAATATTTAAAAAAGGAAAAAAAAATATTTAAAAAAAAAAATTGTACTCCCATATAAGAACTAATAACGTTCGTAATGAAAAACCTTACATTTAATAATAATAATGAAGGCTTAACGAACCCGAAGGTTGGATGCCGACACGACAACTTGCTCCCTGCAGACCTCTATCCACCGACCGCAATCCAGACCAAACTTCGATAGATCTGCTCTAACCTAATCCTCCCACCTCCGTCTCGTCCTGCCCCTCGGACGTTACCCATTCGGAACCGCGCTTATTAATCTTTTCGGAGTTCGTTCAATACTGAGTTTCGAATTTTACATATCCATTTCATTCGTCTTGCGGTTATCACGTCAATTATATTGACTGGGTAAAGTTCACTCAGTTCGTCGTGTAAGCGTCTAAATTCTCTGGTTAGTTCATCCCTCTTCGGTCCAAATATTCTACGCAGTACTTTATTTTCTAAGCCGTTGCTCATCCCTCAATATCAGCGGCCGCGTTTCGCATCCGTAATGGACCGTTTTGTAAATCCTAATTTTTAAAATTATATAATACAATTTTGTAAATCCTAAATTTTAAAGTTTCGGGACCCAATGCACGAGCTAAGCAATTTCGCGACTGAAAAGTAGCAAGCATTACCGGCTTTTAATCTATCCTTAATTACCTCATCGATTTCGTTTTTTCTAGATACCTTCGCCCATAAATATTTAAATTTCTCTACGTGTTCAACCTTATTCCCTCCAGCATTGATATCAGCAAAATCATCATCACTTCTACGACTAACCATATAGGGTAACTGTACCAATAGTTGACAGTTTAAGGAAAAAAAAATTATATTATTGATACTGTTTACCAATATATTGATGTTAGGATAATCTTTGTAATGAATTTAGTTAGGCCAATCCCTCTAGAAAATTAGGAATACAATATCCTATGGTCTAAATTTACGGTTTTTATAAAAAAATATTTCTTAGAAGCTTCTAAAACGAACCAATAGTTGACACATCAAAATATTAAGGTTTGAAAAGTTGACATTTATGGTTTTAAAGTTGGCACAGGCATTATTTTGATTTCCATGATTTTTAATAAGTAGTAAGGACTGCAATAAAAGTTAATCTTTTTTTTTTCTATAAACTAGTAAATTCACAATGGAAACAAAATAGAATTTCCACAATTTAATCATTTTACACACAAAAAGCTTAAATGAGGAAAAAACAAAAGAAACACATTTAAACGAAAAATGAGATCATCCAGTTAAGTAAGTGTAATAAATAGATTTTAGTAATGGCCAGAAGTTTCGTTTTCTTAATGTTGGGTTTGCACAATTTGCTCTCCAATGATGAACTTCACACTCTCCCAGTGCTCTTTTAGACAATTAAAGATGGCAACATTCATTGGTAGGATGAAATGTATAGCACTTTGAAAGAGTGCGACTAATAGCAAGTATCACATTTTCTTTGCAGAATTGGGAAGTGGGGAGAGTCCGATGAGACGCGTGTCCCTTCAGGAATAGGATTATTGGCAATGCAAAATTTTGCTATCAATGATCCATGGATAGACTAAATTCATCACAATAACCATAAATTCATAAAATAAGACACCTGTCATCCAGCCAGACTCAGACTTCCATAAACTACGCCCAGGTAGAACACTATTTGATAATTCTGGCGGTAGTTGACATCGATGTCAAGTATTGAAATTATGGATTAATTTCTGTTCTAATAGTACTCACTCACCTTTAGTTAAACCCTGAAACATTGTATAAATATATTGGGGGGGGCTGAGGCGGAAGACGGGTGCGGGAGTCTTCCTACCCTCTGTGGGAACATCAGGCTATAGTGCCCCACTCACTGTCTGTTGTTCCCTGCTTGCCCGATCCCCTGCAACGCCTACTGTCCCCTCCTTGTGGTGCCCCCTGGGGAGTTGTTACAATCGCGAACGACAGAGGCGCTGGCACGGGACCAGTCCTCCTTAGGCCATGGTGGCAAGCCCCCGCCATCATGCCCTAAGTAGGAGAATCCGTAGGACAGGCTGTCCGGCCTGCTATCCATTCGGGAGTTGAGGCGGTGATGCCAAATGGTACCACGGGGATGACGCTCTCCCGGGCGTCATCGTTGGGTGGTGCCAGGACCCCTAGGGGTGCGTGGTACGGACGTGGTGGTCGTGGTTACTGAGACCACCAGAGCCGACCTGTATAGGTCATGAGTGTTTGTTGGGGTCAGGCTGGTTAGCAGGTTCTGTCCCCGTCCTCTCTCTCCTCGCCTTTCATGGTGCGGGGGTGGTCGGTTAGGCCACTGGCTAGGTACGATCACCCTCGGGGCCGCCATGAATGGATTAACGAGATTCCCTCTGTATAAATATATTAAAAAGGATATTAAATGATTCTCATGAGCTTACAGAATGCCATAAAAGTAATTAAACCATAGTTGGAATGAATTAAACCAACTAACTAACCTAACTAAAAAACTTATTTAACTTGACTTCCACCTTAATGAAACAGAAAATTCGCCATTATAATCTCTCGCAAATAAGCTTGACTTTTCATCAAACTAATGCCGATGGCAGCACGGCTAAGTAGTATAACTTGACAAATTACCGCCAAATTTTGAACCAAACTAATCAACCCTGAATCTTATTATTCAAACAAAATGTCAACTATTGGTACAGTTACCCTACAGGGTTTCCCCAAACAAAACGGCCAAACTTCAGGGTTCGATAGAGGATCGAAAAAAAGTCCTCTGGCATATGCCTCGTTTTCGAGAAAATCACAAAAAACTAAAAATAGTTGTGCAAAAAATGTATTTTAATTTAAATTTATATAAATTACAAAAATAGACTGGCTTTTTGAGTAAGCTTAATTTCTTTATTTACGAGGAGTAAATTTAGAATAGATGAATATTCTCACGCTTATCAATAAAACATCTAGGTTGAGTGTTTAAACTGAAAAAAGAAAGGATTAAAATTTTAGCCATTATACTATCATTTTAATCATTTTTTGTGGGAATCCAGCCTCGCATTCCCACACAGAGGTGTTTTTAACAGCACTTTCAGAAGGCTTCGAGAGACTGGGTCCTTCTCAAGTAATCGTGGTGGAAACCGTATGCAGGCTCCGATGGAAGCCGACCTGAGGCGGAGGTAGAGGATACCGCGGCACTTCAATACCAACCCTGGTACGTCCGTAAGCGTCAGGAGAGCTGCTTCAGTTCCTGGCATACCAAGGGTAACCAGTGGGCGCACATTAAGGGCTGACCGCAGGCATGCTTACCATGTACAAAAGGTAAAAAATGTAATACCCGCTGATTAGCCCCGCCGATTAAAGTTTTGTAATTGGTACAAAGAACAATTGCAAAACGATGTTAACTTTAGTTCGAAAGTAATTTGGACGGACGAAGCGACTTTTATACGTGCAGGCATATTCAATCAAAGAAACCACCACCTTTGGGCATATGAAAATCCCCGCGCTGTTAGAGAATTTCACTACCAGCATCAGTTTTCTGTAAACGTGTGGGTCGGTCTTTTTAATAATGTCATAATAGGTCCTGCATTTTTACCTGCTCGACTTAATGCTGAAAGTTATTATCTATTCCTCGAGAATGACTTACGGGCACTTTTGTAAGATATCCCTTTGGAAAGAAGGCTTAAGAACTGGTTTCAACTCGATGGTTGTCCTGCACATTACGGAAGGGCCGTGCGAGACTGGTTGGACATCAACTACCCAGATCGCTGGAGAGGACGAGGTGGGCCGGTGCCTTGGCCTCCACGGTCTCCGGACCTCACGCCACTAGATTTCTTCGTGTGGGGATACGTGAAAGGAAATGTCTACGGAGAGCCCGTCCGCAAAAGGGATGATCTCATCGAGCGCATCAGAATGGTTTGCAACCAGCTCACCGCAGAACAATGTTTAGATGCACTGTGATCTGTGAGTACGCGATGTGATGCGTGTACAGCAGAGTAGAGGACAGCACTTTGAACAACATTTAGGTTGACGCTGCCAAGAAATTTTTTTCTGAATAAAAAATATATTTTTTTTTTCAATTACCTTTCTATTAGTATAAGATTGGAATACAATAATTGTATTGGAATAACAATTATTGTTAAAATTCATTCAAGGAATGAAATTCGCTCTTCCATGGCCTTAACTAGTTTTTGCACAATTATTTTTTGTTTTTTGTGATTTTCTCGAAAACGATACCAGAGGACTTTTCTTCTTAGTTTTTCGATCCTATATCGATCCCTAAAGTTTGGGCGTTTGATTTGGGGACACCCTGTATTTTGTCTTATCCGTATTTATATTAAAACTTCGAAATTTTTTTTTGGGTGTTTGTATACGATAGAGTGTTTTAAAAAACACTTGCCATGCATCTTTAAACCCTAGTAAGAGAAAAAAATCACTAATTTATCTAAAATTGTTGAAAAAATTAAGCTGGGACATACATTTTGAGATATATGTACATTATTGGTGAATAATAAACTCAAAAATAAGGGTATAATATGATAATATTACAGGAGTAAAGTGTTTAGAGTTGATTAATAGCTTATAGATAATATGGGATAAATCTCGAAAAATCATCTATCATTGCACCAAGGTATATAGGAATAAGACATGAGAATTATAAATTATAATTTGGGAACATAAACTTTGATCCAATAATTTAACATTTAACGAGGTAAGACTGTTAAGCTAGTTGATGTTAATAATAATGATGATAAATGAAGGGCTCTCGTGTTAATTAGGAGAAATTTACCTTACAAAAGAAAAGGTGTTAATTTCAGCTAAGATTACATCCGCTTATGAGTGGTGTAATTAGTAGCGTGGTGATTGTGCAAGATAAACAGCGCAAGCCGGTTTGTATTAGGTTGGATAAAGACCTATTATTTTCCCCCACGTTTAACCCTAGGGCTAATTTTCATACTTATAAATTTTTCTTTTGTAATCTAACACCTGTTGCAGACGAGGAGGCACAAGGGTTTTCCACCTTTCCTCTAGTAACGCTGAGAGCAGTAACATACGTATTCATTAGAAGGCCCTTACTGGTTTTTAATATAAAAAAATAGCCGCGTAATTACTCTGATAAGAATAACATATTCAACTTTGCAAAAAAAATAAAAATAAATAAAGTGCGAGAGAGACCGAGCGAAAGAAAGAAAAAAGAGAGAAAGAAAAATGAATAAATTTATATGAAAAGAAATTTTCAGAATGACCTAATGCGTAATCAAACTAATGATAAAATGTGTCCGTCATTAATTCCTAAAATTTAAAGGAAAATTAAGATGTTTCGAATACTAAATAAAATTCTTCAATCGACAAATAAGAGACATTTTATAAAAGCAACGTCATAAAAATGTTTTTAGTTAGTGACGGAATCGACATCTGTTAAAATAAAAGTTTTTTTCATTTTTTCGTGACTGAATATTTCCTGATTCTTATTGACTATCTACATTTCTATTTCATTGTCGGATTTTAACGCGTTTTTACTTTCACTTACCTATATATGAAATAAATAGTGAGGAAAAGTGTTGCGATAGTGAAAAGTGTCGACTTCGTTTCTTTGATTACCTGATTCTATATTTACGTTAAAATTAAGTATCTATAAAGTGGTCTTATATGAGACACCCTCCTAATTCTCCGCTAATTGATAAAGGCTGATTCAGATGGCAGTCGACAATTTCAATCGTTGGCGGGTTTTGAAAGATATTATAAACTAGAATTAGTGGGTTGGATGCCACTAGGAGGAATCTAAAGTACTTGACCCTATTTACTTTTTTTCTTTAGCTTAGTAATATTGCCTACACAAGGAGAAAAACAGTAACTCATAAATATGTGAGATAACTTATCAATGGCTTCCTTGTGAAATTTGGATGGATACCAAAAAAAGCTCGGTATATGGGTTCCACATGAATTAAAATACGAAATCGAGCGATTTTTTGAAAGAATGATCACAGGTGGTGAAAATTTGACCACTTGTATGTTGAATTGATGACAGTAATGTGCAAAAAATATCGTGGTCGAAGCCCGGAGAAACTTATCGAACAGTGGCAAAGCCTGGAGTTGTTTAATAACTCCGTTGAGATCTACTAAATTAGAACCAATGTTTGAGTGCTACCAATGGATAGTAAATCTACTTGCCTATAAATTTCATTAGTCTCCTTAAATCACATTTAATTATTGTATTTTTATGATAAAGTTGTAAATTTCAAAAGAATTATTCCTTAGTCATTAAACCAAAAGTGGACGAATAAAAACTAAAGTGTTATTAAAAGTATTATTCATATAAATATTAGATTATTATAACGATTTAATAAAGTAGAATTTTTGACTGATTGTGTTCCTCTGTTAAAGGAAGTGATGGATGTCTATGTGAATGAAATTTAAAAAAAAAAAACCAATAAAAAAGGACACTTAAAAAAAAATATATAGAATGGATGTTAGGAACACTATTAATTTTAACAGGTCAAGTTTCTTCAGTCTTCAAAACTACTATTTTTTAAAATTAGATTTGCTTAAGGTACGATAAAAAGATTCAATTTTTGAAAAATCCCACATATCAAATTAAAAAAGCTATTGGGATGTAAAAGTATTATGATATCGAAAATAAAATAATAATAGTAGCAAATAAAATTTAATTTTAAATAGCGATCGAAAAGATGGATAAATGAAAAGGCATTTATTTAATTTCAAAGCTTATTACTTTTTACCAGTTATGATTGTGAAAATAATTATTTAAAATTAATTCTTTACTTAAAAAAAAAAATGATATCATTCTTCTTTTTCTTCTTGTCTTCATTAATTCGTTCATTGTTCTTTCTTCTTTTTAAAAATTTCTTTTTTGTAGTTAAATCAGTTAATAAATGAATTAATAAAATGAAAACAGCCAATTGAAGAATTCAATTAATTTAATTTAAACATATTTTAAAAGATTGATCTTAAAATAATTCGTAATATATTTTTACAATTTAACAACAAGAGTTAAAGCTAATCAGACGTAATAAACCACTAAATAAATGTTGAAAAATTTATGTCTGGCGTCATTAAATTTGTAACCAAATATTTTGAAGCTTTATATTTTTACTACTGATATAATTTAAATTATTGTTTAATATTTAGCTCTCTCATTACTCGAATGATTAGAGAAATTCTATGGAGCCAGCACGATTCACATTCACTCTTGTATTTGGATTCTTTAATTATGTGTTTTAGCAGTATAATTCCAGTTATCTTCACACCTTACCTCTGTATTTCATTTCTTCATAGATCAAACTTCTCAATAACCTTTTTTGAATGTTATTAAACATACATACATTTGAGAAATTAGAGTGTAAAATTAGTTTAATATAAATGTATGTTGCTTAGAAATGCAATTAAAGGTAAATTTAAATATGACGCTGTTTTCTTACCAAATACAATGTATACCAAATGTATTTACATTCATTGCTTTTTTATGTTATGTTTAACAAAACGGGATACCTTTACATTGGCATATTTCCATGTAAAGAGCACGACACCTGGTAGGCACACTAGAGGTATCATAGAGAGTATGAGTATTGCAGTCCTCAAGAACCAGTTGAGAGAAACGACGCAGGGTGAAGAATCTGAGCAAGTTTCGCATCCCTCAGCGCACTCCAAGCATTCGAAAACTCCGGTGTCGTTGTAGCGGCTAGGCTCACCCTGAAAAAAAAATTGTATAATTAAAAAAAATGTAAAATGATGTATTTATTTATGGTCTTTTTGATAAATATTTAATTTATAATTTTTAAATTATTTAATTAGAAGATAAAAGATTCGATAAAATCATATTCAATTAACCTTGGAGTATGCGAGTGATTTTTCGGAAATTATAGTAAGCAAATAAGTGATCGGAACCTATCTCTCCTACAACTTTAACAACATTTTTAGTTGTTTCAATTCATTTCACAAAAATTTATAATAGTCCGGGAGCTGAGGGCCAAAAAGGTGCCTGATTTGAAGAAAATTTTTGATCATATAGGCTGAAAGATCTCATTCCATAGTGAACGTCTGCCACCTCAGATCGGTTGCCATCAAATTTTATAGGCGAACTTTTTTCAATTTTTCGCTAATAACTCGAAAACGATTTATCGCAGAAGAAATTTTGTTCTTTCTAAAATAGAAGGGCATTAAATGTCGCGTCGACTGAGGTCCTCACAGTTAAAATCGGGTAAGTTTTTTCGCCAAAGCCGATTGTCAATTTAGCCACTTTAGCGGAAAAATGAATTACGCTCATGTTCCAAAGCCTGCAATTTAAAGAGGGTTACTCCAAATAAAAAATGTTACTTATAATAGTTGTAGAATATCGAATTCTGTGTAAAACGATCTCATTAATTTTAGAATTAGTCCAATCATGTGGAGACAAGTTTTAATTTAAAGTAATTAAAACTTGCGCGTATTTAGCGCCTTGTGGCCTAAAATCCGTGAATTTTTTGGGGAATTTGCTTCAGTTTTTCGCATATAATTCGGCAAATACAGATCACAAAGTATTGCTTTCTTCTTATCATAAGAGGATAAACTATTGGAAATAGAATGATATATTTAAAGTTTAAATCGGTTTAGTGGTTTAGCCGGGTTCAGTACGTCAAAAATCAATAATTTTTACGATTTTGGATGAAACCGTCTTCCTACGCCTCTCAACTCAAAAACATCTAGTTTAAATGAAAAATATTTTAGAGAAAAGTTGCAGTGCATCAAATTTAGACTGAAATAAGCCCCTTAAACACAACATTAGCGAAACTGGTTATAATTGGTGGTTGTAATTCCTGCGAGGAAATACAAATGAAAACATGAAAGAATTCGGAGTAGTTACTTCCTGCTAAGACTTCGGTTATTTATTGTCTATGAAACGAGTACTTTCAGCCTATATGATCAAAACTTTTCTTCAAATCAGGCACCCTATTTGCCCTCAGCTCTAGGACTATAAGTTTCTCAGCCATAAAACGATATCTAAACAGTAAAATATCAAAAGTCATCTATAATATTTCTATCAACGTAAATATACTATGTAGACAGTTTTCTTTTTCCTTTTTTTTATTTATTGAATGAATTAATACACTGGTGGAAAAAATTAACGCACCACTCAATATTTTTTAGTTAAAATTAAATACATGATCTTCCATTTTAATTTTAACTAACTATTGGTATTAAGGTGGTAATAGTGTAAAAATAAACAATAAATAATGCTTTGTTTACTCTTATAAATCCTTTTTCACCTACCGTAGCATTATTTAGCACAATGTAAACATATTTTTCACATCCATTCTTTCTCTTGTATTCATCCGCTCAACTTGTAAACAATCAACTTGTTCAATGGCCCCAGTAAGGCATGTACGTGAATTCAATTTTGTTGAGGCAATGACATTGATAGAAGAGGGATACAGCCAGCGTTAAGTCGCTAGGAGACTGGGTGTACATCACCCTTCAATAACTAGGGTTCTTAAGCGTTTTAGGGAGAGAGGGTGTCACTCTAGAAGAAAAGGGAATGGCCGGGCTAGATGTATGGCAGAAGAGATGATAGGTAAATCCGACATCTAGCTTTACAAAACCGGAGCGTTACCGGAAATGAGATAGGGAGTCTCATAAGGCGAGTCCGAAATGTGTCCATTTCTACCAGGGCTGTAAGAGGAAGGCTTAATGAAAGTAACCATAGGGCTCAACATCCTGCCTTGGACCTCTCCTTACGACAGCTCACAAAATGGCCAGCCTTCAATTTGCATGTGAACATGTAAACTTGACTTTGGTTGACTGGAAGAAAGTTCTCTTTACAGACGTGGCGAGAGTAGGCCTCAGGTCTTCAGATGACCGTAACTACACATGGAGGCCCCAAGAAGAAAGGTACGCGCCATGCTGTATGGTTCCCGAGGTGGCATTTCATGGTGGTTCACGGATGTCTGGAGTGGCACTTCCTTTGACTCTCGTACTGAATTGATTGTTGTGCGAGAAAGGTATTTAACACCACAGAGGTACATAGAAGATATAATTGAGGAACATGTAGTGGTTTTTGCACCCTACATGGGTAATGGATTCTTCCTAATGGACGATAATGCTCGACCCCATAGAACACGAATTGTTGATGACATCCTGAATGAGGTTGGCATTCAGCATTTGGTGTGACCATCCCGGAGTCCTGACTTGAATCTAATTGAACACGTCTGGGACCAAGTTAAGCGGAAAGTACGACAAAGGAACTTATGCCCTACCACCCTTGAAGAACTGGAAAAAGCTCTTGTTGAAGAGAGGGAGGATTTCGCTCAGGATTCAATTAAAAAAACTCTTTGATTCAATTGAAAACCTTTAAGAGATTTGGTTGAAGCTGAAAATACCAGTTATTGTTAAAGAAGTTTCTAGATAACTGTAAAGAAGTATGTTTTCTTTTTTCCAAGTTGGTCAGTTTTATTTTTTATATTTTTCTTTAATCTTTTGTGTACGTTTTATTATCTATGTACAGTAAAATTTTGTATTAAAACCGCTTTATTATTCAACCAAAAATACTTTTCAAGATCAAAATTTGCATAAATTGGATATTTAAAAAAAAATAAGGGTGGTGCGTTAATTTTGTCCATCAGTGTACATTCTGTCACAATCAAGGGCATTATTAGGGCTTTAAGGACTCGTTTACACAATAAATATTTACAAATGTACTTTAAAAAAAAAAATGATATCTACATTATTTTTGCAGCAAAATTTTCATTTTTTAGTGCAACTTCAAAGAAAAATACAGCCGTTCCATGTATTTTTTTCAGGTTAGTAAAATCGTTAAGAAAATATCAAACCTTCAAGAAAACCATCCCTATATATTTTTCAAACACAAAAAATAACGTCAGATTCATATCAGCACCCACTGAAGCATCAAAAACTTTTTTTTGATATAGGAATGCCTTTAAGGGTAGTTTGCCAGAAGATTTTATCATTTTTCTTTTACAATTGAATTACAAACAATTTAAACCTATAAAACTACTGTATTTTACCTTAAAACAGCACTAATAAAAACTTTGGTACAAGAATCGCGACGATATATAAGTATATATATTTTTAAACGCGAGATATTAAATAGAGTAGTTTAATAATATTTTCTTTGCTATCACAAAAAACAAAGTAACTTTAATCAAACAAACAAACATACTCCTTTTGCAAGAAAAAATTACGTTTTCTTATAAATACACGCGCCGTATATGTTTAAAAAAACAAAATAACAACGTATTTATATGGTATCTTTAGGCCGTTCCGACACATTCCCCGGTCCCATCAACTTCATTAGGAAAGTTCTATTAATAATGAATAAGGCCACTTATTTTTAAAAGAAGAAAACTAGGGCTTAGAATTAAAGTCATGAAATAGTATGATACTTTAAAGAAAAGTCTGCTTCTTAAAGTTATTAACATGTAACAAATATTAACAAAAAATAATCAATCTTCCTACAGAAGAAAATAGCAAATAAATGAAACAATAGAGCTAAATTTACTTAATCTAATTCAAATCGGCTGTTTTTAAGATACACAAATTTTTCCCTACCCTCATCATAGAAAAAAAGGTTTGCTTCGGTGTTCACAGATTGGCATTTAGAATTTGTGATCTACAGATTCATCAACACGCGTCTATAATTACTTTGCTACTACTTTTGCTATTCCCCTTCTGGCTTTGACAGCTGATAAGCAGACTGCTATCTGTTGGTCACCATGCGAACTACCATCCCCCCCCCCCACCACTCTTCTTAGCCGTCAAAGGAGGAATGTATGGCTAGCTTAGAATTATATTACGCGCCTTTTTTTTAGTAGTATCGGACCTTGAAGTCATCTCAACCCTAACCACCTTCACCTATTCCTGGCAAATAAACATCGATTAATCGTACTTTCTGTACATATGATTAATTTTGAAAATCCCGCGTCTCCCCACCATTGCATCTATCAAACTTTTCATCTAAATGTTATCCATTTTCTATTTATTAGTATTTTAGAGCCTGTAAAATATTAATATTGAATCTAGACCATACCAAATACAAATATTTATGTAACTATTCGTTATGCTTATAAGTTCTTTACCCAACTTAAATATTTCATGATGGTTGATTCATTTTAAACACATTTCCTCGAATTGTTTTCAAGATATGCGTTTTTTTTAAGAATATTTTTTCATCAAATTTGTTTATACACTGCCTCATTATCCACTTCTTTGTTTTCCTGTAACCTATTATCTTTTCATTATGCCTATAGTTTTTTGAAGAACTGACATTTACATACTTTACAAAAAGTTAAAGTTAAAAAAAAAAATTAAGAGATAGGATTTATTTAATTGAAGATGCTTATCTAATTCTACTGTTATTTTTCGCAATATGAAGCCACCTATTTATATAATAAATAATAATAATAATTTATAATAAAAACTTATAAGTTCCTTATCCGAAGTGGTTTTTAAAAATTATGTTAAACAAATAATGTTTAATATGATTTTTTCATATTCATGGAATGTCTAGGGTTTATTATTAAAAAAGTGATTGAAGTGGTTTTTAAAAATAATTTGTTAAATGAAAAAGGACGTTATGGTATAGGTTTGAATTATTCAGCGACTCCGAATACAGTTCGAAATACTGATTCTTCGAAATAGTCGGAGAAATGGGTAGAAAGTGAAGTATAATGGAGCAAAGGGTGGGCAGACGCGGGTTTTTTAAAAGTTAGATAATTATATCGACTGACACAAAATCGATGTGTAAATTTCAGATGGGGTGAGATAGTGTGCTACGTGAAAATGACGTAATGCTGAGGTAAGACGGTTATTTTTCAAAGAGGAGGGGAAATAGGAGAAAGATGGCGGTCCTAGTAGTTTGCATGGTGACCAACAGATGGCAATGTGTTTATCAGCTGCCAAAGCCAGAAGGGGAATAGCGAAAGTAGTAGCATTCCTTTCATAAATACATGGAAGACACTCGACCTGAATTATTTTGGATGGTCCTCAGCGAAAAGGGTTTATTCTTTTAACATTTTGACAGCTTATTTTAAGCGTGGGCGTTAAACATCACTCTGGAAGATACAGCACGCTCTGAGTGGAACATTAACTACAGAAAGGTTTATTAACTACCATAATTTCTTAACCTATCGACTATTCTTGGGGCTTTTAGGGAAACAATTGGCGGTCAAAGGGGACGGATCAGAGTTGGAGAAACGATCACCCAATTGAAGAAACGACAAAACATCTTAGTCATCCTGCCCTATAATCCAAACTACCAACTTGGAATATCATATTCTTTATTCATATTGTGAAATCTAGTATTATAACTCTTGAATTCAGCAATATTAGGGCCACCTGGCGGGATGCCAAATTAAGTAGTTTAAGCTGCTATGCTAGCCGCTACGTCATAGCTCACCCTCCTTTTACAATTCAATAACCCTCAGTTTTAAGAGGACACCATGAGAGAGGAATGGTTAGGTTTTATGCTCAGGCTTACTAAAAGCAATATTATTTTATCCAATTTCAGTAACGAATATACTTAACAATTAATAAAAACTAAAAAAAAATATAAAAGTTTTTAAATTTTTTTTTAATATTGGATGTTTCATTAAATGTATCCGTTTTTTAATAACAGAGACAACGGGGGAGGGGGCAGCTACCAACTCTCACAAGTTTTAAGGGAACTTTTTTTTTTTTTTTTTTATTAATGCTTTTTATTGAAAAGAGATTCATCGTTTTTTCAAATAGCCGTTAATAAAAAAAAAGAGGTTTCATTTTTTTTTAATTCCATTATTAAATATTTTTTTGAAATAATAATAATAATATAATACTTCAACAAAATGAAACGAATTGGATAAAGTATTGAGAATAAGACCTGAGACCTTTTCCCACTGATTACCAATTAAATAAAAAATAAATTAAAGAAGTAACGCAAGTAAATAAATAAAAATGAACTTTTAATTTTGAAATAAAAAACTATTATTTGATGAAAAAACAAGAAAGATATATAGATCTGCGTTGATTCTAATTTTTATCTATAATTGTGGATATGTAAAAATTTCTTTTTCGTTTTTAAATAACTATTTAGTAATCATAGATAATTTTTTTTTTTTTTTTTTTTTTTGATCAACCATTATGGGAAAAGTGATTCTCTTCTGATTTTAGAACAACTTTCTTGTTTAACAGGTTTTAAATCCATATCTATTTAAAGACTCTTCACAATTATTTTTTACATAAATAATGTAATACATGAAATTATCTTTTTATAAAATACCAGCGTTTTCAGCAAAAATTATTTTTCTAAATTATAATCTTAGGTATATATTTAGTTTCAACCATGATCTAAGTGTGTTTTGTAGTTATGTTATGTATATGTTAACAAAAACATAATTGTTAATAGATAAATATTAATCATCCTTTATTACAAATACCAACACTTTGGCGGATAAGGGACATATGTTCAGCTAAAGAGACATTAATATTAATTAACTAAGAAAGTATCTTACAATTAATTAATAATAATAATAATTAAACGAATCTATAGGAAAATAATTAATTATAGCTAACTAAATTACATAATAATAAATAATTATAATTAACTAACTGAATAATGAATATAGCTTTTTGACCGATGAAGGGAGAGGTTTGATCCCAGGGATTATTTCGAAATAGGCCTAGCGCCTTGGAAGGGTAGCAGAGCTAAGTAGGGTGAACCCGCAAAATTCGAATTTAACTTCGAGATTTATTACAAACAAACACACTTAGCCTTCATTAAGCCAACTACTGTCCAAGCGGTTGAGGGTTCTCTTGCTATGTTAACATCATAGTACCAGTGGCAAGTTATCCTTTAAAATTTTATTTCAATACTTAGTTTTAATTTACTTGGTTAAATCGAATATTAAAAAAAAAAAAAAAAAAAATCATATTTTTACCATTTAGCATCAAATTGGCTTTGTTGTTTTAAAATGTTCAACTTATTGTTTAATATATGATATATTACTCATTTCAGATAAAAGTAATGTAGTAGACTCCCACCTAACCGACTCTCCGGATTAACCGGCGGTAATGGCAAAATAAAAAAGCCTTTTTTACAATCTTAAGACCACTTATAATTTTTTGAGATTCTCAAGCGCTTGTTATAAATACATTTTTTGTTGAGTTGCGATTTGATAAATTTTAAATTGATTGAAATGTGGTCAAAAAGGTTTTTCCTTATTCATTTTAAAATTGACTGAAACTCAATAAAACTAATCTATAAAAGAAAATTTGATTTTCAAATACAAAATCCTTATCTATAATTTGTTGCATAGATAAATGAGAAAGAAATAACTGCTAATATTACTGAAGTTGTGAAAAACTGGCAAGATCTTTAGTAGAAATGTTTGTTAATCGTCAAATCAAATCGGCCAAAAATGTTATCTTCTTGAATTATCATGTAAGTAATATGTATAGATTAATTTGTATGTTTTATTTTGATTTTTTCTCGAAATTGAAGTTAATTTTATACACTCTGCATTAACGGGCTCTTCCGCTTAATCGTTGACGGTTTTGACAAGGACTGATAAGCATTATAATTCTGCTTACCAGTCCTCGTCAAAACCGTATTGGTCATATTTTCCTCTATTCCTTATGTGTGAAAGTTTATTATTTTTGACTCTAAATTAAGTACCTTCCGGACTTTTCGAGCCGATTCTATAGGCTAATTTTGAACATTTTTATCTCATAATACAATTTCAATTTAAAAGGAATGAGGAAAATGAAGAAGGTCTATCGGAAGAAAGTTTCCTGGAACAACTTTGTTGTTTATAATAAGTCTCACGTTTGGGTGCAGATAATGAGGAATGTCGATCTTCAGCGAAACTTTTGCAGTTTTCTTTATTCATTATTTCGCCGAATTTTAAACAAATTTCATTTAATGAACTTTCATAAATAAGTAGAAATTCATAACATCTTAGCCCATCGTGATATAGAAAAAAAAATGCCTAAATACTAACGGTAGAAGTATCGTGGTTGAGCTAAAGCATTTTTTTTTAAATTATGTTAGTGAGATTTTTTCAATATTTAATTATTTCTTCATGATAATGTTAATATTTTAATGTTTATCAATTACATTTTTTAGAAGTACATCCACACACACACACACACACATACATTAGTGATATGTATGTATTATTCATATACATTTCATGTTGCTGGATATATGATTAAACTATATTTTGTTCACTTGAGGCCTTTTTTAATAAATGGGAGACCGGGCCTAGTTCATACTATCTTTTACTTCCAATTTTTTAATTTTTTTTCTGCCATTACTTTGATATAAATTATGTGTAATTTGTAACTGTATATGTTTGGCTTTAAATTAACTTACTTAATCTTTATATTTATAAAAATCTCGTGTCCTGAAGTTTGTCGGGGGTAAAATCAGAAACTGCTCAACCGATCTTTATAAAATTTGGCTCACTGTGTACAGTTTTGTCTAGTTTAAAAGATAGGATAGTTTTTATCTCTATTATTAACCTCAATATTTCTTTTAGTGCTCAGTATTGCTTATTATACTACAATGAAGTGTTATTAATTATTAGTATGTTCTATGAAATTCCAAAAAATGGCGGTGTTAATTGGTACTGACACAACACTTTATTTTCTTTCGATATTTAGTGTTTTAAGCATCCAGTAGCTAAATCCAATTTTTCCGGCTTCGACCAGGAAAATCCGTGGTTTTACCGTGGGTAATTATGTGTCGCCTGTTCACGTGTGTGGGAACCGTCGAATCTATCTGTGTTACCGAAAGAAAGGTTAACCAGAAATATTTTGCTCCTATTAGATTAGCACCTGAAAAAAATAAAATCATGAATTTTAATAATTAAGAAAAATTTAAATTATTGTTATAAAACGTTATAAATTAGCGTCTTCTATCTCATTCATAATATTGAACGTTATTTTATATGTTTTGATAAGTACTGCTATATGAATGTACTGCTATAAATCTGTTTCAGGGAGCACCTACTGATACGATATCTAATTTCATCATGTGTAATACTCTGAATTTATGTAATATGTATAATTGCAAAAGATTAATTAGGTACCTTTTTGATGTCTATTTTGATTTTACTAAACCTTATTCCAATTATATTCTTTATTAGTTCATTTTACATTTGTTGTATTTATATTTAATCTCACCTCTGTTGAAATAATCCAGTAAGTGATGAATAAATGGATCATTAATCCATACTATAGTCAAATATGAGATGTAAAAATAAAAAAAATTAAATCTCTTAAACTCTTTACCAAACACTTATGAATTTGGCGTAAAGTTATATTTTCAATCCCATTGGTTTTTAGACCAGCTGAAACTTTTTTATCTTTATCAGTGAATTTTGATTTGACTGTGTATAAAGATTAAGATAAAATTAAATCAACGAGTTATAGTTAATTAACCAGAGCAAGGCTTGGTAGGGACTGCTAGTTGCTTTGTCTTGTCATTTTTTTTTTAATTTTGCGAGATGTAGCAACTTGACCCAGGCTGAATTAAGTTGATAAATCTCGCTTCAAAACATAGTCAGGGTTTAATGAAAATATAAAGTAAAGATAAATATAACCAAGATATTTTAAAATATTTAACATTTTTCGAAAAATGAAAGCTGTATTGAACCATTGTTTGTGACATATCTCTCAGACTCTGAAGGAAAATTTTGTTTGATTGACAGTTCATAAAGTGTAGAAGGGATTGTTCTCTTCAATAACACAATCGATGAGTGCCCACTGCTTGCAAGAAATATTCTGGATCCAGTCTTGGCCAGTTTAGGATGAAGAATAACTCTTGAAAAACAAAATCAACAAACACATCAAATAGAAAGACGATCCGTCTTCACCAGAGTCCGATTTTTTTTATTTGTCTTCGTTTCACTCATTTTTCATCATTAGCTTCTTTTGTCGGTTTGTCATTGTCTTTTTTTTTTTATATAATTTCAACTTATATTTTTCTGTCTTGGCGTTTCTTGCATTCTCTCTCTCTCTCTTTCTTATTCAACTGAAAACAGGGGTTCTGTCAATCGTTGAATTCACGGTATCAACTTGATCCAAACGTTACTAGGCTTAACTCAAAAATAATTGGAACATATAACCGTCAGAACGAAGTTAAAAATGTCACATTTATAGCCGGTAACAACGTAATATAGTTAATAATACAATTTCGAACGGATAAATTATCGATAATAATTGCAAAACAGTAGTTAAAATTTTATTTTTGTGGCGGCAGTGGGTTTTCGGAAATCGGATTTAACCGAAACTGACCGCCTGCCATGGCGCCAGTAAATTCAGTTTTCTTTAAATATTCAATAGGCTATGCAAAAAAAATAAAAGAAAATTTCTGATTACAGCTGACTGTGATTGATAAAATGAAACAACATAATAAAAAAATAAGAGCGATATATATATATATATATATATATATATATATATATATATATATATATATCCACATAGAGGATACACTGCTCTCACTGTCGAGAGCCTATAATTTTCTTATTTAGAGACAGGTGCAAATGAAATTTAAAATAATATATTATTCCAGTCGGATCACGGAAATCTCCAAAGGTACAGTAAAACGAGATTCGTCGGCCATGAGTACAAGAATAAAAAGCAAATGGTAATTTTTGTTTCCGAAAGAGATATTTTTATTTTTAGGAACAAAGAATAGATGAAAATGGAAAAAAATCATTCCGGTTTCATGAAATCATCAGTCTACCCGAGTCATTCAAAAACCATAAATTTCTTGAAGCAAATGCCAAAATAATAAAAAAAAGGTTTGCAAGTGTGCCACGATAGGTTAGTGTATTTTGTTTTGTTTTGGAAGCTAATTTATAGCAGGCTACGAAGGACAATTAAATTTTTACTCGATGTTTGAATTATCTCTGTGACCTACTGTAACTTTAAATCTAAAAAATGTTTCGAAATTCCTTCATCTTTATTCCCGTTCCATGCAACTCCTCTCCTTTATCCTCTCAGTTATGACTAATATGATATAATAACTGATGTAATATGACCTCCTGTCACGATAATGCACAATCCCTAACAGCCCATTTTGACGAATTTCAAAAATACTTCCTCGACAATTTCCATCATATAATAGCAATAACCGAAACCTGACTAAAACCGTTCCTCCCTTCCTCCCAGATTTCCCTCCCCAACTACCTATTTTTACGCCACGGCAGATCTAATCGTACGGGAGGTGATGTCGGATTATCTTTCCATGAAAACCTAAAGGCCTAAGTCCTCCTTCAGTCTCCTTCCCATGACCTCCCTTATACAGAATGTATGTTTGTTGAAATCTCGTCCGTTTCCTCTTCCGTATCATTTTCTGTAGTCTGTAGACCTCCCCGTATTCCTTTCGACAACCTCTTTGAATCTTCCCTCATCAATCTTGTATCCAAGTATCCTAACCTCATCATCACAGGAGATTTCAATGTAAATATGCTTTCAGACTCCCCTGAGAAGTCCTATCTAACCGACCTCCTCTATTCCCTCAACCTTTGGCTAGTTCCTTATTATCCAAAACATCATACACAATATTTCCGTACCTTTTATCCCACCAAAATCGTCTCTTCTTCGCAATGCCCCGTTCCGTTTCTCTCATCACATGACCTCATCGTGATGTCCTATTCCTGTCGTCATCCCCGTCAAACGTGTTACTCCCAAGGTCATATTCCGCTATTTAGACTTCTTCTCCTATTCCTATGACTCAATCGGTCCGATGGTTTCCATCCTCACCTCAAATTTAAAATCCATTTTAGATATCTAATACATATATATATAATATGCTGCGCACACTTTGCTATTTTCATGTTAAGTCAATAAGGATATTATTTATTTTTAATTTTTTCATCACAAGAAGATTAATTTATTATTTATCATTTTTTCTCAGCTTTTTTTTTTTGTCTCATTTGAATTTGCTTCATTTTTCTTTTTTTTTTATAATACTCTAAGGCACTGAAGCCTATTATATGTTTTTGTATCTCTGTACCACTCCTAGACAAGTGTAATGTAGTTCTTCGTATCCAGTGCTCCACGCTTAATTGCAACAGTTGCTATATCGGTGAAACCAACCATTATTTTTAAAAGCGTATTTACCAACATAAACACAGTATTTCCCCGCGTAATTCGTCAACGTTTAAATTAGCAGAACATGCCATTGCCCACAACCGTTCCTTTGACTTCTCTCAGAATCCATATTCATCCATTTGGAAAAAATAACCCTGTAAATCATAAAATAGATAAAAAGTTAATTTCACTCACTTACTCTTAACATCTTCCGCATCCTCGAATCCTAGTTTTGATTTCATAGGTACCCGCAATTATCAATGTACCTCTGTATTATTATTATCTTTAGTATTGTATAACTTTCTTCTCTATATTTTTCAATTTTTTATGTATTGTTACCTTATGTATTATCTAAATTTTGTGTTATTATTGAGTCCAGACACAACAATTTGTTTACAGTACCATTTATTTTGTTAGTTTTTAATATTTTATTTTCACTTAGTTGACGTGTAGCCTTTCACATCAAAAGCGTTGGGTTTCCCTGTAATAAACCTTTGAAGTCGGCAAACTACCCCCTACTACTACCTCCCACCTTATTTTACCTTCAGTCTTCGCATCACTCTGGACTCAGTAGGTAAATATCAGATTTTATTTTATCTTGATAACCAGCCACTTACTTCAATATTCATATATAATGCTTACCATATTTTTTATTATCAGTTTTGTAAAGTATTCATTTATTTATTTATTTTTTTTATTATTTTTTTTTTTTTTGGGACTTCAAGGCTTCCACTGAAGCCCTATACTCCCCATACTAACACCCATGGCACTGGGTGATACTTCTCCTACGAAAGAAAAGCACCACCCAGGGCGGGACTCGAACCCGCAGCTCCGGCATGGGAGTACGGCGCTTTACCGCACAGCCACACCGGGCCCCTATTCATTTATTGTCATCCTCTAGCATAGATACTCATATATTTGTTTTCTTTTAGCCCTGATAAAGATCCAATAGTGGGATCGAAACGTTGGCTTTCCAAAATAAAAAAGTTTTAACTGACAATCCTGATAATCATTGGAATTGGATATTTTGTTGTATGTGATGGAAAATCCGAATTCATCTCTCCGAAATACAGGAAGGGTTCTAGGTTTTTCAAAGAACAAAATTAGAGATGTACTTCGAACTTATTATTTTAAACCCTATCGCTCTCATCTTGTCGACAGGATGCACAGATGTCGATTACGATAGTTGAAGAAAACATTCTCCCATACATCCTCTGGACCGACGAAGCAAAGTTTACCACAAACGGTGCATTGAATCGTTGGAATTTTCGAACGTGGGCACAGGGAAAGCCCAGAATAACGTATTCTTGTCGTCACCAGATGGTTCACAGCATTAATGTTTGGTTTGGACTTCTCGGAAATAAATGAATTGATCCTTATTTTTACCGAAATAATTTAAATGGAGCACAATTCCTAAATTTCTTGAGAGAGGAATTACCACTGTTACTCTGCAGTACCGGCAAAGAAAGATATTACAGCTTGATGGATGTCCTGCACACAATTCTCTACAGTTGAGAAATTACTTGAATCGTCACTACCGGGATAGGTGGATAGGACCTCACGGCCCCGCCTGTTCGCCTCCTCGGTCACCCGATCTAACACCATTAGACTTTTTCTTGAGGGGACATTTGGAAAACATCGTATATGCCAATCATAACCCTGCGAGAACAGTTGAAGAACTGTCCACAAAGAGTGGAAAATTCTTGTCGATCGGTCTCTCCTCAGTCCATTGCACTAAGCACCAGTGAAGAGTAGCTGAGATGAGCCAATCTTTGCATCTTCAAAGAAGGCAGGCAGTTTGAACATGAAATGTAGGTTCCTCAACCTCTTTGTGTAGTATTGTGGAATTTTCATTAATAAAAATAGTTACAAAATGTATTTTTTTTTCTTTTAACATTGTACCACAACCTTGTAATTTATTGACCAATTTACGATCTGATTGATGAAATGTAGGTTCACCAACCTCTTTGTGTCGTATTGTGGAATTTTCATTATTAAAAATAGTAATGATTTTTTTTTCTTTTAACTTTGTACCATAACTTTGTAATTTATTGACCAATTTACGATCTGATTGATGAAATGTAGGTTTACCAACCTCTTTGTGTAGTATTGTGGAATTTTCATTATTAAAAATAGTAATGTATTTTTTTTTCTTATACTTTGTACCATAACTTTGTAATTTATTGAACAATTTACGATCTGATTGATGAAATGTAGGTTCACCAACCTCTTTGTGTAGTATTGGAGAATTTTTATTAATAAAAATAGTTCAAAAATGTATTGTTTTTTTTCTTTATTTTTTAACTTTGTACCATAACTTTGTAATTTATTGACCAATTTAAAATATGATTGCACAATTAATTTCAGTTTAAAAAATTGATTAAAATGTTTTTCCTTCTCTTTCCCCCCCCCCCCTGGATTGCGTTCTTTTGATAGAGGCTATTTAACTATCACAGAGAACGTTAACAATAAATCAATTTAACGCCTTTTATAAATAAATTAGGAAGAAAAATTGGAGCTAATATCAAAACAGATTGAGTGTGTTTTTAAACTTATTTTTTGACCGATTTAAAATCAATTTGCACCATTGATTTCAGCGTTAAAAATCCTTTAAAATGATGTATCATGAAGTATAGGGTGCCATTTAAAATTTTAAAGTTGTACCGGTCCTGAGATGCACCTAATTTTTTCTTCTAAAACTGGTTGAAATTTGAAACTAGATTGAAAAATATTGAATACGTATTCTTTATTTCTTTGATAAAGTTATTTGTTTAAGAGAAATTCAGCTGGGCCATCTAAAAAGGACACCTGTATATATGTATATATACACATATATATATATATATATATATATACATACACACACACACACACACACACACACACACACACACACACACACACACACACACACACACACACACACACACATTATATTTAGGTATAGATATATTGCTTCCACTAGCTCAGCTCAGTGATTCTTTTTTAACCATGAAATAGGTAGTAAAAAATTATACGAAAAAAACCTAAGGATATAACAACAAAAGTTAAAAACCCTCACTTTTCAAGCTTATAATATTTAGAATCCCGAGAATGTTTCAAGTTAAACAGTGACCATTTCATTATCTTAACAATAAGTATGAAGGATTCAACTCGGAATACCTCAAAGCCTTTTGTGTATCGCCGCCGTCGCGAGTAAAACTCAAAGATTTTAATTTCAGGGCTTAGAAAGAAGTATTACCGCTATGGGAGTTACAAAAGA
Organism: Aelia acuminata; assembly: GCA_911387785.2. Classification (NCBI taxonomy): domain Eukaryota; kingdom Metazoa; phylum Arthropoda; class Insecta; order Hemiptera; family Pentatomidae; genus Aelia; species Aelia acuminata. The sequence goes on from OU426980.1 coordinate 4,628,770, forward strand.
AAATTAATGTGTTGGAAACTTGGGAACAAGTTTGATGGGAGAGAGAGAAAAATTTTCAGCGGAGCCGGTGACTTAATTCTCTGAACCCTTTTAATAAATTGTTAGATATATATATCTATATAGCTCTTTAAATATAATTAAAAATAATAATCTTCAAAAAGTGAAATAAATGACGGAATAGCCTGATAAAAACATAGCTTTCTGATTAAATTGCTTTTTTTTTTTTGTAGTAATTTTGTCAAATAGCAGAGAAATAACGACGGAATGTCTAGCTGTAAAAAAAAACGAAAATTGAAATAAAACTTTTTTTTGATACTATAAAAATGATATTTCGAAAATGTAATCAATAGGCAAAACAATTAGGTACCTCCTTAAAAATATTATATAATAAAAAAATATTTTATTGAATAGTTTTCATTAACGTAGCGAGCCTAAATATATATGTTAATAGGATCTCCACACCCTCTCTCTTTTTAACGAAATATTTATTATTTGGCTGCTAATTCTAGGTTCTGGTCCCTCATGGAATACACTTATTAAAATTATATTCTTTATCAACTTCAAATAAATATTAATTATAAATATGAGGGGTAAGGCTCGCATTAATATTAAAATTATTATGAAATTAAATTATCTTTTACCATTAGGAATGAACTAGTTTGGGAGAAGAAGAAAATTAGTTTACTATAAAATACTTTTTTCATTAAGATTATTGACATTGAAATAGGAAAGTGATATTGAATTCTTGATATTATCTTTTTAATAATGAAAGAAATAATTATTTAAATTTATATAACAAAAATAAATCTTAAGATTAATTAAATTGTAAGTTACTTATTGAAATGATTCTAATAGAAAATTTTATACGATGACTTTAAGCGACTTTAGTTAAACTGAATGTGACTATAATCAAACATGTTGAAGTGAACTCATCAAAATGAAATAAAAATAAATTATTCTGCAGAATAAACATATGGTACTTGCTATTGGCGATCTCGTTTGTACCAAAGGACTGGTCCTGCATCCTGGACTCTACTCGAAGAATATAGGCTGAGTCAAGACTGACGGGGAGAGGTCAAGGTGGGAACTAAGCGGTGTTGATGAGCCGGTTAAGTATAAGGGCGGATTCACACTATCGCTCCGCTCCCGTTCCGCTCCCGGTCCGCTCTCGGTATGGCAAAATATTCTAAAGAGAGATAGAAAGAGAGTATTCCACTATCGCTATCGCTGCGGTCTCGCTCCAATCCCGGTCCGCTCTCGCTCCACCCCATTCACACTATCGCTCCGCTCCCGGTCCGGTCTCACTGGCAAAATATTCTAAAGAGGAATAGAAAGGTAGGAATAGAAAGATCACAACATTGGTACAGGTCCGGCATCGCTCCGCTCCCTCTTCACTTTCGCTCTACCCCATTCACTCTCTCGCTCCGCTCCCGCTCCACTCCCGGTCCGCTCTCGCTCTACCCCATTCACACTATCGCTCCGCTCCCGGTCCGGTCTCACTGGCAAAATATTCTAAAGAGGAATAGAAAGGTAGGAATAGAAAGATCACAACATTGGTACAGGTCCGGCATCGCTCCGCTCCCTCTTCACTTTCGCTCTACCCCATTCACTCTCTCGCTCCGCTCCCGCTCCACTCCCGGTCCGCTCTCGCTCTACCCCATTCACACTATCGCTCCGCTCCCGGTCCGGTCTCACTGGCAAAATATTCTAAAGAGGAATAGAAAGGTAGGAATAGAAAGATCACAACATTGGTACAGGTCCGGCATCGCTCCGCTCCCTCTTCACTTTCGCTCTACCCCATTCACTCTCTCGCTCCGCTCTCGCTCCACTCCCGGTCCGCTCTCGCTCTACCCCATTCACACTCTCGCTCCGCTCCCGCTCCACTCCCGGTCCGCTCTCCTAAAGTCTAATCATATTCACATTATATAATTTTACACCGTTCACGATTGAAGCCATTAATAATTGAAGCCGTCTGTATTTGGATTTTAATTAATAATTAACTTTCAGTTATTAAAGGATTTATTTATTCATCAATTTGATGACCAAAAAAAGTTCAACTTTTTGTTTGTAGAAATAGCTATTAAGTGTACTTTTCTTGATGAAGAAGATAACATTATCAAAACATATAATAAGAAGAAATTATTACAACACTATGATAATTATTAATAATAATAATAATTTAATTAATGGTGAAGAAATAATTTAATTTTTTTTCCGAATCTAGTCGAATACGCTTGAAATGTTAAAAAAAGAAATAACCAAAAAGAAAATAAAACACGAAATCTTGTTGTAAAGCGATTTTATGTTTGAGATATATTTTGCAATGAATTAATGTAAAAAATGGTCACCGATTTATTTATTGACTACATACTCATTGCTATTATAAAATAACGTTCAATTTGAAACGAATAAAAATGCAGTACATAATGAAAAATGTCAGATCATTAACAAAAAAATATATTAAAGACAAAATAATTAAAATATGGATCAGGAAAAGAAGAGAACACAATCGGTAAATTGCAGCATTTACCGATTTCAAGCGTATTTAAATACATTCGGAAAAAAAATTAAACAATTTCTGCACTATTAATTAAATTAATTTATAATTATTATTAAAAATTATCATAGTGTTGCAATATATTCTACTTATTATATGTTTTGATAATATTATCTTCTTCATCAACAAAAGTACACTTAACAGCTATTTCTACAAACGAAAAGTTGACTTTTTTTGGCCGTAAAATTAATGAATAAATAAATACTGTAATAACTGAAAGTTAATCATTAATTAAAATGCAAATACATATTAATGGCTTCAACCGTTCAAAAGTGAACGGTGTAAAATTATATAATGTGAATATCATAAGACATTAGGAGAGCGGGCCGGGAATGGAGCGGGAGCGGAGCGATAGTGTGAATGGGGTAGAGCGAGAGCGGACCGGGAGCGAAACCGATAGTGTGAATAGGCCCTGATCCTTGACTCAGCAAATTGACAATTCTTTTATACTTGGAATATCGCTTGATTTATTGGAATAGCTGGTATTCTAAATATATTATATAACTAAATAATAATGGCAGCTGAAGAATCTATTGGGTTAAAATACGAAACTTATCGGAATGATGGTTTCGATAAGGAATAAGCGGAGGCTACGGACAAATAGAATTAAGCATACAAGGGTCTATTAGAAATAGAGTATACATTTTCAATTTATGAATTAACCAAAAATGCAACTACATTTAATAATGTAACCAATCACTTAACTAATTTTTATAATATATATAAAATAAGTTTCATTCAACTAAAAATTAATCCAAACAGAAAAATACATACTATCTGGTCAAAGGAACGATATTACTAACAGCATAACTGGATACAATTTCGTCAAATAACTCAATCATCAAATTGGAAAAAATTGGGACGAAGAAGAAATGCTAGACACACGGGAGAACGGAATTTTTGACTGTCGTTAAATTGTATTCATTTTAGGGATATGACATTATTAAATTCAGATGTAACATAGGATCCAATGTTCGTTTGGTTAGACTGTCACCATGCGTAAAGAGGAATATTTAAGCAAAAACAGTAAGGTTTCTCTAAAGGCAAATCTACTCTTAAGGCTAGTTTACACCCTACGAATTATCGAAGAGGAAATGGTTGGGGGTGCGGTCGAAATAAATAGTACTCACTAATATATCAGTATTACATATTTTATTTTTGCCAACGTTTCGACTCAAATATTAGTAATATTATAAAACAACCTATCAGAGATATGATATAAAATATATCAATTGTATATGAAACATAAAATTAAACATGTTTGTTTGTTCGTTTGTTGTTGTTATCTATCTTGAGGAAACTACTGACCCGAATCCCGCCGAACACCGACGAGAGCGGCACCCAGGCCGATGGGGGCCAGCCGGAGCAAAGGGGGCGCCCCGATCACACATGTTCTTAAAATTAAACATATTAGATAGAGGTAAACATAAAAAATTATAGAATGTTAAAAAAATGTAAGATAATAGTTATTGATGAAGTTAGAACATGATAAAAGTAATTAATGATAATGAGATAAAACTCTAAATAGGGCATCTAAGGTAATGTGAAGTAATATTGAACTGTGGACATATTATAATAAGGTTACAATGGTCTATTAACAATAAAGCCTAAGGTCATAAGATTAAATTTAGTATACAAAATAACTATATAGAGTACTTATCGAAAAATGTAAAAAAGTTGGATAAATTAAAAATATAATATCACGGAATAAATCACTGAATGATGGGTAAGAGATTTATGGATACATGATTATTAAAAAATAACCCTTAGATGTATGTTATAAAAGATTTTACACTAGAAGGATAAATGACTATTAAACTAAAAAAATAAGTAAGATTGGCTGATATGGTATGAAAATATAAATTCAACGGAAAGAGGAATATTGTTAAGTAATGATGAAAGCCATATAGTAGCTACGAATTATTGTTCATCTTGTTGGATACTAAGACGGATCGAGTTTATGCACGTACGGTTTATAACCTAAAATACACGTAACGATTTAGTTGTCATTCTATATAACATCAATTCCCTTTCAACTTCAAACGGGTCAAATTCACAAGGAAGCCTTCAGTACGAAAATAAAACTTTATTGATGGTGTGTAGTTGTTATAAATATGGAAAAAGGATATTTCTGGTTAAACAAAGTAACCATAGTTAAATATCGCCATAAAAGGAAATCGGGAGCAGTATGGTGTAGAGAATGGCTATCAATAGAAGCCATCATTTCCTTATTCTTGTTGCAATAATCCATATGTTTTACCAACCACAGGTAGGGGAAACTTTTATACATATCCATCAACTCTGCTAGGAATTCATGTGGACATCAGAGAAGGTCAGAAGACGTATTAACGTTTAAGACATTTATATAACACAATGAATAGGAAAAAGAAAGTCAACAAGACAGTTGTGTCTACATTGTAAGTATTGTCGGACCGATTTCTAAAAATTTAATTACCTCGGATCAAACTTTCAAACCAACCTTGGATTTATTTTCGAGTCGGCAGACGTACTATTTCCTGTTAACACGCTCCGTTTTACTTGATACGAATTTTGTTTCAGACAATACGTACGATTCGAAAATACTATTGGTGCCATACATAATTTATCACCTTTTTATTCGTTTTCCAAGCTACAAGAGGCAAAATCATGTAGAAATGCTCCATCAAGCCATGCGTGAACACCGTATTCCTCTAAAGCTCACGATGATAGTCATGTTATGCCGCTCTAAATCCCAGGAGATACTATACACGCCCGAGTTCAAAGACATCTCTCCAACTCCATTATTGCCTTGAACGGGTTTAAACTGTGGGGTCTTCTTTCATGTCTATCATTTATTATTCCGCTTGAAATGGTTAGATGATATTCCAGAATTCAAACGGGGGCATTATCTTGCTAACAGATATACCCTTAAGAATGCTTACAGATCTATAGAACCAACATTAAAAACATAGGAATTTTCACCGAGAATAGATGTTCTAAAGAAATAGGAAAAATAATTCTAACCAAAAATATAAGCTATTATGTTTTAATTAAACACACAGTCCTTTAATTTGGTAGACGTTTCGGACTGTCGTGTCCATATTCATCACCTCCATAGTGTACAATTAATTTTAGTATTTTTCTTATACAGTTATAAACAATAAAAATTAAAGTACCATTATAAATAATTGGCATAAACTACAAAAAGGACTCACAAATAGTAAGCAAACACTATTATGCAATAATAAATAGGATATAGCAGCATCAGGAAAAAAAGATAGCAGACCTTCCCCACAGGTCAAGCATCCATTGACATGCAATAATGACAAATTCTATTAGAATATTAATTTTTTAATATCCAAAACGAGAAGGTTGGTGAGCATTGTTGCTATTTTATTATTATTTTGTTTTTATTTTCGTTGTATTGTTATTTATTGATTCTTATGTATTTATTTAAGTAACCGTTCAAAATTGACACTTACCTATACCTATATGTCATGTTCATACCTATTTCAACTCTATCTTTGTATTTATAATGGTACTTTAATTAAATTTTCTTATTGCATTAAGAATATCAAAGAAAATGAACGTATGAATCACTTTCATTTAGTTTTTTTTTTTTTTTTATAATAACTCCAGACCCATGAGGACTTCCTAGTGTCTGCTTCCTCCGCTCTACCTAATATTCTTCGTAATTCCAAGAGGGTGACCTCCAGAGCATTTAATTAAGAACTCTTATTATAGTGCTATCAATAGTTATAGTTCCTCTGAAAGTCTGTACCTCTCAATATTTTTGTTTTATGTTAGAGTTCATTCAATGAATTTTTAGTTTTAAATTAAAACTTTCAAACAGGGTTTGAAATTAACTCTTATTTTCTCGGAAAGAGAATAAGAGTCAAATCCGGACTTTTATAATTCTAATAAATAAATAAAAATCACATCATGACTTTTATATTTCTGGTCAGAAAATAAAAGTCCTGAAATGATCTTTATCACAATGATACCTAATATATAAGTCAAAGCTTGATTTTAATTATTTAAGGATGAATTTATAAGCTTTTTTTTCGTATCTCTCCATATTGGTATAGGTACATTATTCGGTTAACCGTTTTTATGGAAATCTGATAGGGTATAATAAATTACCTTATATCGATCTTAAGATCGATTATTAGGTTATCAAGGCTGCTGATAATGAAAATGATATCGATAAAAAAAACATCAGGCTCGCTCAAGTATCGATTATAACTTAACCGATATTTACAACATTGAGGACGACTTCTAGGTTAATTAGGGCGCTGATTGTGAAAATGATATCGATTTAGCGATTACGCACTCAGGTATCGATTTATTACAACTTACCCGATATAAAAGGTATTGGGGTCCGCTCTAAGGTTGATTGAGGCGCTGAATTTGAAAATGATATCGATTTTTGGATTAAACGAATAGGTATCGATTTATTACATCTTACGCGATATAACCGATATTGGGGTCCGCTCTAAGGTTAATTGAGGCGCTGAATTTGAAAATGATATCGATTTTTGGATTACACGATCAGGTATCGATTTATTACAACTTACGCGATAAAAACGATATTGGGGTCCTTTCTTAGGTTAATTGAGGCGCTGAATTGGAAAATGATATCGATTTTTGGATCAAGCAATTATTTATCGATGTATTTCAACTTGTGTGGTTATATGTTGCATACAATTTGACTATTTTCATGAAATTAGTCATCTTTAATCCATTGAATGCGTAATCCTACAATTGATGTTATTTTCAAATTCAGCACCTTATTTAACCTTAGAGCGGACCCCAATATCGTTTATATATCGTAAGATGCTATAAATCGATACATAAGCGGTAATCGAAAAATCGATATCATTTTCACAATCAGCGCCCTAATTAACCTAGAAGTCGTCCTCAATGTTGTAAATATCGGTTAAGTTATAATCGATACTTGAGCGAGCCTGAGGTTTTTTTTATCGATATCATTTTCATTATCAGCAGCCTTGATAACCTAATAATCGATCTTAAGATCGATATAAGGTAATTTATTATACCCTATCAGATTTCCATAAAAACGGTTAACCGAATAATGTACCTATACCAATATGGAGAGATACGAAAAAAAAGCTTATAAATTCATCCTTAAATAATTAAAATCAAGCTTTGACTTATATATTAGGTATCATTGTGATAAAGATCATTTCAGGACTTTTATTTTCTGACCAGAAATATAAAAGTCATGATGTGATTTTTATTTATTTATTAGAATTATAAAAGTCCGGATTTGACTCTTATTCTCTTTCCGAGAAAATAAGAGTTAATTTCAAACCCTGGTTTTAATACAGTTTTTAAAATTGTAATAATTATTAACGCACATAAATTAAAATAGTCAAGGCTTCATAATCCCCCTTAAAGTAACAAGCATCAGTACAAATAAACAAAACAATTATACAGCCGTACTTTAATTGAGTAATATACAGGACATCATTTAAAATTTTATATTAATATAACGGAAAAATATGAAATACCTATGTCGAGACTATGAAACAAAGGGTCTTGTCTGTTTTTACGACGAGTTGTTTTAAGGTTGGTTAAAAGGAAAGTTGTTGGTATGAGGCAAGGGACATGTTTTGAGGACTCAAAATTTAATGTTATGTGGGAAACAGCCGAATCTGTTTTTTTTGTTACAAATAATCAGGTAAATCTGTTTCTCGGAAAATCACAGTTTCGTAAAATGTGGTCGTGAAACAAGCAGGATCTGAAATAAACTTATATCCAACCAGATGTGCTATAAGTTACAATATAAATAACAAGTAAAAAAAAAAGAAAACAAAATATATAATTCTGTAATCGAGAAATAAATTCATAAGAAAAGATGTAAATAAATATTCCCACACAAAAAAAAAACTGCATTCAAATGTGCGAACAGTTTAATAATTAAGATTAAAAAAAAATTGTTAATAATGACAACTAAATAAGTTGTAATCAAATAACCAAATAACAAATAAGTTCTCTGCTCTTGTCGTAACTACGAAAAAATTCAAATTTGTTTATAAAAATTCCTTGTTGCGTGCATTTATATTCACATATTTTAGAATTTTTTTTTTTCACAGGTTTTCATGTGAATATTTCCCGTGAATTTATAGGATTTTTATGCATATATTTACAGCAAATTTTGTTTTTATAATAGTATTTGTATTCACGCATTTGAATGAAAATAAAGTAGGAGTCACTAGTGGTGTACTGGCTAGCATAGCAGCCTACAAATTAAAGCACTTTTTAAATGGGGTCCATCGGATGAGATGTAAACTGGAGGTCTCGAGCCTATACGATGTCAGGTACTCGTTAAAGATCCCTATCCTAATTATACACGGATAAGCAAAATTTAGGACTCTTACTGTAGCATCGTCCGATTTACCTTAATGGCATAATATGATGTTAAACAAACAAAAATAATTTAGTACCAATAAATTTTTATTCACATAAAATAAATTCGTATTCGTAATTATAAATACAATTATAACCTACTCCGACCGAGGCAAAGAGCAGGGCGAAATCCATTTTATACAATCGATTTTTGAATAAAATTATCCATTATTCTATGTTTCGAAAAAAACAAAACAAAAACCAAATGTCACTGTTTATCTTAGACAATAATTTGAATTAAAATTTTTCGAAAAATTACTAAACCCCAATCAGATGGCTATAAACGGTGTTAACATTTTCAAGGCGTATTATATATTCATTTGTTTCAAATAAGTGTATGTAAATTTTCTTCATTTATTCCAAACTATTCTCAGATGATAAATAATCGGTTCATTGATTCTTCGATTGTTCGAATAAAAAAAAAAAAATAATAAACAACTATAACTAGGAGTACGGAATAAGGAAGATTATAGACGATAAAAAGAATAAATACAAATTAATCGTTAAAATACAATTGCATATGATCTTTCTGCGTAGTTGCAAACAAATGGAAATGGGAGGTCGTAGAACAGCTAATGCAAAAACAACAAAATGTAAATAGAAGATAAATGGGTTCTTCAGTATGTCATCTTTAAGCAAACATTCAACAGACATTAAAATAAAACCAATATTGAAATTAAATAATCAATTAAAATCAATACTACACACACAATGTGATGAAATTATCAAATTATAAACCTCCGTTAAATGCGGCAGATATGAAACTGCTATTTATAAAACTATTGGAATTTTCTTATTATATTATATGAGTATGTTTTTTCCCCAATTTCTCTGCTAGGTACTATAAAAAAAAAAAAAGATTTAATCATGATAAGGAGAAACCAGATTCATGTGCCTTCTCTGTATTATAAATATTGTAAATATTTCAAATAAATGATTTATTGATTTCTAATTATATTCTAAAGTGAAATAAATGGTATAATTTTATCTGCTGCATTGAAAAGAGTTCACACTTTTGTTGGAATAGTTACATAAATTTATTTTTGTCCAACTAAACCAGAGCCCGTATTTTTGTGCAGTAAAAAGCGTTAAAATATGTCATACAATATGCAGTAAAAACTTTTATAAACTTTAGTAATTAATATTAATTATTCACTTTAAAATGTGTAGCAAAATATGCAGCATAAAATCTAAAAATATGATATTAAACAACTGTAATATTCAAAGATACTAATATGTAAACAATGAAAAAGGAAAAAAAAGTGAAGGAGACTATTTAGAAATGAAACCAAAATGATGTTAAATTTTCTTTTAATTGGACAGCAGCAGCAGCCATCTGAAGAGGGATCAGCAGTACAACAGCAGAGATCTTCTAATCGACAACCTATGCAGCCGCAACCATCAGCTCAGCAGCAAACGGGAACTCATCTTCATTCGCAGCCCACCGTACTAGAACCGCAAATTAATTACCGTTTGCCAAGTATGAGGAGGGATACTATTCCGCAACCCCCTTCAGCCGATAATTATTTGCCAACTCAATTACTTCAGGTATTAAATGGTCTAAACACACTCATCCAGCCTCTTTTTAGTCTCCTTCAACAGTTCACGCAACTAACTCAAGGCATGTGTCATCCTAATGGCCCCTAATCAGCTAACAGTAGGCTCTTTGTCCATCCTTCTGTGGAACGAAAACGGACTAATGCAACATAGGACAGAATTAGACTTGTACCTACACGAAAATCGCACTGACATCGCACTGCTAACAGAAACGCATCTTACACCACATTCGAAATTTCATATATCAAATTACACGACATACAGAACTGATCACTCTGACAAAACAGCTCACGGCAGTACAGCTATTCTGATAAGAACATCTCTCTCACATAACCCTCTACAGCTACCCATTACACCTGAAATTCAAACCACAGGCATAACACTTCACACGAAGCATCACACAATCACCATAGCTTCTGTATATTGTCCCCCGAGATATGTACTGACATCTTCGATGTTTTGCAATTATTTTCGGAACCTAGGGCGATGCTTTTTAGTAGGCGGTGACTTTAACGCAAAGCATCAAACATGGGGGTCACGACTTTGCACACCTAGAGGAAGAAATTTGAAAGCTGCTATCCACGAACTTTCATTAGACACAATATCACCTGACACACCGACATATTGGCCGACTTCGCAACGAAAAACTCCCGACCTTTTAGACTTTTTTATAACAAAAGGACTCCGGACCATATCTCACAACATAAATACGAGCTCCGATCTTTGCTCTGATCATTCCCTGATACGCTTGGTTATCCTTGATGAGCCCAACAATGTTGAACGAACCCCAAAGCTCATCAACGGTAAAATGGATTGGGACATCTACAAGGAACTCCTTGACAAAGACCTATCCATCCCCGGTTCAATTAAAACTGAGGATGAAATCGAAGAGGCTGTTGAAACATTTACCACAAGTATCCAAAAAGCTGCATGGAATTCTTGTCTACCGGCACCGCCAAATACTAATGACTTGCCAAAATATCCACTATATATTAGGGAATTGATCACAGCAAAGAGAAGAGCTCGTAAGGTATGGCAGACTAACAGACTACCCTCGGACAGACGTACGTTCAACAGACTTAACAATGAACTTAAACGACAAATCCAGAAATACAACAGAACTAATTACGATAATTACTTGAAAAGCCTATCGACTGACGATGGAAGCTTGTGGAAGCATGCTAAAAAATTGTTAAAGCATCGAGAGGTGTCAGTACCCCTGCAAAAAGGAGATGGTTCATGGGCAGTGTCGGATAGAGAGAAGTCTGAACTGTTTGCCGATCATCTCTCATCAGTATTCACACCATTCACTGGCTCTACAAACACTGAACATGAAACCTTAATACTTCATACACTAGACATACCTTTACAGTTGACACCACCGCCTTTATCATTTACACCTTCACAAGTTGCAAACCACATAAGAAAATTACCTAGAAGAAAAGCCCTGGGTTATGACTTAATAACAGCCGAGGCGCTCCAACAAATGCCTAGAAAAGCCCTAGTGTTCCTTACGACAATATACAATTGCATTCTCAGGACGACTAAATACCCAATTCAGTGGAAATATTCACACATCAAAATGATACATAAGAAAGACAAAAATGCTAACGATCCGTCATCTTACAGATCAATCAGTCTCCTACAATCAGTCTCCTTCCTGTATGCTCTAAACTTTTTGAGAAATTATTATATACAAGACTTGTGGACATACTGACTAACAAAAACATAATTCCTGACCACCAATTTGGTTTCCGCACATTTCATTCAACAACACATCAACTACACAGAGTAACTGACTTCATTTCTGGGGCACTAGAGCAGAAAAAGTACGCTACTGGTGTATTTCTGGATGTCGACCAGGCGTTTGATAAAGTTTGGCACCAAGGTCTTCTCTTCAAACTCAAGACCATTCTACCCCACACATATTACCAAATACTTCAATCATACCTCTGCGAAAGATTTTTCTCTATCCGACAAGGCATTGAGATTTCGTCAGTCAAACCAATCTCGGCAGGGGTTCCACAAGGGTCAATACTTGCTCCATTATTATACATTATATACACACATGACATACCGACAAAGTCTGAGACTTTAACTGCAACCTACGCCGATGACACTGCAATTTTAACAATACATAATAACCCAAGATTGGCATCACTAAATTTGCAAAATCACTTACTACATTTACAAAATTGGTACTCACTTTGGAAAATGAAATTAAACCATAACAAATCCCAACATATAACATTCACACTGCGACGCGACACATGCCCACCAGTTTACATAGGAGACTATCAAATACCTCAGACGGACTCAGTACGCTACCTAGGACTTCTGTTCGACAGAAGGATGACTTGGGGCCCACACGTAAAAATGAAAAGACATACTCTTAACAAACGACTGAAAACACTGTTCTCTCTTTTTTCTAAATCGTCAAAATTAAAAATAGAACATAAGCTAAATACATACACTTACTTAAACCCATTTGGACATACGCCCCACAGATTTTCGGCTCAACCAAGAGACGAAACCAAGAACTCAACGAAAATTACAAACTTTTCAATCAAAAATTTTGAGACTAATAACGAACGCTCCCTGGCACGTAAATAATAAAACTCTACATACAGACTTACAACAACCTACTGTCGAACAACACATACGAACTCTTTATTCACGTTTTTTTATTAAATTACACGGACATAACAATACACTAATTAACAACATGGCCACGGCTGATATGCCTGTAGCTAGGCGGCTAGAAAGAAGCTGGATGAGGGACCTCACGTAAGGTATCAAGCCCGGAAAGAGGTGCTGCTGGGCACTTTCCTTTTATCATGCCTAAAATGCCCTAAGTTCATTAATTGTAAACAACACATTCGCTGATTGTCACGCTGGGTGACAGGTGTGAATTGCAGATTGAAGCAAAAAAAAAAAAAAAAAAAAATTCTTGAATCTTAAACAAACATATTTTTCCGATAATAGAAATTAACGCATTTAAAACAAAAATATAAAAATCATTCAAACTTACGGCTTAACAATAAAAATATACGAATGCGGTTTATATTTTTATTACTAAAGAGGGAGGTGGAAAGTCGGGAATCTTAGTAATTAATATATTCGAAGAAGAAGATGAACTTATTTATGGCGAATAACATCGATCGAAATCGGGAATCTTAGTTATTAATTTGAGATTTTATTGTTTGTTTGCTGTTGTGAATTACAATTTAACGTGAATAAAAGTTATTTAAACTCACGTTAGGGTTAAAATTTATTATTGGAAATGAGCTATAGTATAAAAGTAATGAGACCTTTGTGAGAGTGGGGGATGGAATTCTACCGAGCAATAAGCAAAACTTTGAAAGCAAAAGTACCTAAGTAAAAAAATGAACCTTATGAGATAATTCTTTAAAGTACATATCAAATAATACATAATATTAATAGCTATTTCTTAAACTAATGTATAACAGTTGACTCAATCTTTTCAAAAATATCGCTCTCAATCATGTCCAAGTATAAACTCTTTATATACTTGGAAGCAGTAGGATATTTTTCAGGGTATCGGAAACATATTTGCGGATAAAATTCTAAAAATTGAAAAATTTCAAATTGATAAATACATTCATCAGAAAATTCTTTACGAATATGGCATTTATTAATAATGTTAAAGGTATAAAATTAAATAGATACATGCTAAAGATTTTAATTTTTTAGACTCAATCTTAGTGTCAGAAATGCTTAAATAGTGCTTCGTGGAAGATAAAAAAAAAAGAAAATAAGAGGGTAAAGAAAGAGAATATCATTATCAATTTTATTTACATTTTTTTTATTTCGTTTACATTAAATGTGTTAAAAATTAAAATACGAAAAACCATTTCGGATGACTAATGTTGGGACTCATTAATAGACACATAAGTCACTATAATATTATTGCAATAACTTATCGTTTATAAATAATATAAATACAAATATTTATACACGAATTATTATTCCAGGAGTTAAACTTTGGCATTTATATTATCTTTGTAGACTGATTTTCCTTGAGTTTTCCTTTTGATTAATTAAAATTAATTTCATTATATTCTTAATATTTGATATTTCGATCCTTTTTAAATTATGAACTTTTTATTTAATGCATTGTGAATTTGAAGAAAAACGTTCAGTATTGTGCTATCAATAAATGAATATATTGACTCAGATATTTATTGTATTTATTCAACTAAAAAGAAAGCGTTTCAAGAGCCAGGGTGTTTTTCTATCAAAATACCTTTTCATTAAAAGTTTAGGGAGTTATCTTCACTTTTAATCAGTTCTCGTGAAGGGTATTGAAGTCAGGCAGACTTTGAGCGAGATAATTAAAACATCGTTTTCAATAAAGTTGAATTTACTTGCGAAGAGTCATTCAACGTGTTGAATGTCAAGGAGCACTCAATATTGTCGAGGATTATTCAACAACTGGGAAAGGATCATCGAAAGTTATCATAGTTTACTATTTTCTAGGTTAACTAGTTTTCAAAATTTAACAACTGTAAAAACTTGTTAAAACAATTCAGAAAAAATGAATTTCAGGCATTCATTAAAATGCACAATTATTTTTTTTTATTTTTTTTTTTTTTATTCAGTTATTATTTCTGTAAATGTTGACAAAGATTATCAGTTATTTAATAACGTTATATGCACCCAACTTTAACAGGGTGTCTAGCAGTACAGGCTTATGACATTCCCGTATAATTCCGGCCTACATCACAATTATTTAGGATACAATTTAGGAAACAAATTATTTAGGAATTAATGGAAGGAGAAGAAACACAAAAAAACGGTTATCTCATATTAGTTTGTATATTTTAACCAAAGTCTGAATTTTTTTTTTTTTTTTCTATAGAAATAAATATTATTCCGAACTGATAATATCGGTAGTGATATTAGAGGATATGCAAGTTGATAATTTTTTTATTTTGAACTGTGTACATACGCTATATCATTCATATTGTTTTTTTATAACAATATAAGAAAACTTATATTATATATCCAGTATTTCGGATTGTTTTTTCAATTTTCATTGGTATTTTGTCCTAAATAAAAAACAACAACATTGTTTCAATGTGTTTCAATGTTTCAAAACATCGATTTTTTACTTTTTTTTTCTTGCGATCTACATCAAAGATCGTAAGTGTGTTTGGCTATTTAAATATGGAGTATACTCATTTATTAGAGTATACTCAGTAGACGGTAAACTTCTTATTTAATTATTTATAAGGTATACTTCACCTAGCTAAAACCTTTTCAAGTTAATAATAGTAGTTTGATGGTGGGAGTAGAGGGTCCACAGGTTTTCTCCAAATTGGCACTTTTTTTTTTTTTAGATTGCATGAGTAAGGTAGGACATGATTTAAAATATGTATTAGTACATAATACATAGCTCGGAAGCATGGACATTGACGAATGCCGATATGCAAACATTGCAGATATTTGAAAGGCGAATCGTGCGCTGCATTTATGGAGGAATCCAAGTCGAGAATGAATGGCGAAGGCGTACAAACCGGGAATTGTATGACTTGATGAATGGGCCTGATGTGGTTCGAGTCATAAATTTGGAAGATTGTGGTGGGCCGGCCATGTGGCCCGTATGGATGACTCAGAAATCCCGAAGAAGACTCTCACGAAGACACTCCATGGGACAAGACGACGCGGACGGTGTGGCCCATGATGCTAGGTCTCTCCTCGGAACTCAAAACTGGAAGGCGGCTGCACTAGACAGGGACAACTGGCGAAAGCTGATCAAGGAGGCCATGACTCGTTAGCGGGTTGTAGTGCCGAATAATAATAATTAGTACATAATACAATAAATACAACACAATTAATTTTTAATTTGAGGACTTATCGGACAATGAAAAAAATTACGAAATATAGCACATTTTATATAGAAATAGTAATAGTTCATAAATGTCCTTACCCCTCAGGGGGTGCCGCTATATTTATATTTATATATATATACTAGCTGTATATCCCGGTTTCACCCGGGGAATTTCATTTTTCTAATAAACGTGAACAAATTTAAACTGAGATCATAACGATTTTTATAACAATAAAGAATATACCCAGAGACTGGCTGAAGTTATGAAATTTTAATATGGACAGGTGTTCGCACCTAGTAAGAAAGATCAACTGAGTGAAGTTTGGGGAATTTAGGACAAACGGTATGGATTTTTATTAAGAAAAAACAAACTAACACAAATATTGGCCTGCAATTCATCTTTAGGCTGTATAACCCGGTTTATTCGGGGAATTTCATTTTTCTAATGAAACGGTTGATTTCGTAAAAAAACATTGTAAAGTGAATTCATTACGATTTCTATAACAATAAAGAATATCAGCTGAAGATCGGCTGAAGTTATGCAATTTTAATATGGACAGTTGTTCGCACCTGGTATGAAAGAACTACTGGCGAAATTTGGAGAATTTAGGATAAATGGTATGGATTTCTATAAAAAACAAACAAACAAACACAAATATTGGCCTGCAGTTTCAGCTTCTCGCAAATCGGCTTGCCTAAGCCTTTGTGGCGCAAAGCAGGCCTCGTATTCCTGGGCATACTCAGTTTTCCGCGATTCTGCCTGTCTAGGCCTCTGTTGTTCAATCCTATTTTGATGTTCGTCGAGAGTTTCAGCTGCTCGTATTTGACGTTGTTTTTTAGCTTTTGAGCTCACTACTCCTATTGAAGCTCGCTTCTTAGGAGGCATTTATAAAAAATAAATTCACCATACATGTACATAAACGTATTGTAATGTTAAAAAAAAAACAAAAAACATATGGTTTAAAAATCCCAGAACTCGACGCCTACCAAGGGACGGTCTTACCGGGCCTTGTTGGCCTCTTCAAATTCTATAAAATGATTTTTTAGGCCGATTTTTCGACTCAAACGGTAATTTCTTAAAAAAAAAAAAACACTGTAAAGCGAGATCATGACGAATTTTTTAACAATAAAGAATATACCAAAAGATTGGCTGAAGTTATGCAATTTTTATATGGACAGGTGTTCGCACCTGGTATCTAAGAACCACTGAGCGAAATTTGGAGAATTTAGGACAAACGGTATGGATTTCTATAAAGAACAAATAAACAAACAAACAAACAGAATTTCAACTTTATTTATATAGATATATAAGACAACAATGAATGTAGAATTTTATTTAAAAATAATAGTTAATATATTTCAGTTTCCTCTCTTATCCTTTCCCATTTTGATTAAGGATGCTTAGTGTATGGAGGCCTATCTGGTGAGCAAGAGATGAGACTAAGAAGATTAATGAATTGTTTCACAAGGTTTATCGTGGCCTCCCGAGGCAGTCTCGCGTTTCTCAATATTATTCTGAGCAAAGTTTTCTTTTTCCTAATATCCGAAGACAATAGAAATAAACCCACGTATCCTTTACCTCCTTAGCCTACAGTACTCCCATCCATCTGCCAAACACGGGATAACCCTCAGATTTATATATCCCTTTTCATAGAACCTAACACTTTTGATAAATCCTTCATTGTTGGTGCCACACAGTTCTGGAATTCCTTATCCACCCCGTTCGTCAAGCTTCCTCCCCAGCCTCATAAAAACAACTTCTATGTTTCCATTTCCTGAATTATCAAACTTTTACGGCATGTTTAATTCAATTATTAATAAAAAGACACACAAATGCAGTCATAACTGTCATTTCTGTTATTCATATGGGACTAAATGCTCAAGAATACAGTTTAAAAAAATATTTCATAACAAAAAAAGATGCTATTGTAACAATGATGAGTGTTAAACAATTTTTATTCAAAGACAAATTATAATTTACAATGCAAAACAAATTATTGAAACGCAAATAATTAAAAAGGTTACAAAAATTATAACTTTATAACTTATAAATAAGCATATGAATTAAGCTTATATTTAGTCGTTAGAAGACCAGCCCCGAAGGTTCTAGGCCAGCGTAGATGGTGCTCTAATATCCTAGTCACAAAGATATGCTATGCTATTTTTCTTTATAAAAATCTATTTATTTCTCTTTAAATAACTTTTTCAATTGGATAGCTCCTACATTCCAACTTTAAGCCCCCGAATACGACAAAACACTATTCATTCATAAACTGGCGGCAGCGCTTATCTTATGGCTTTAAATGTTCCTTATTCAGAAGAGCCACTGCTAGATAAGGAAGTTATATAGGCAGCCTTATGACTCAGTGTTTCCCGGCCAAACGTTACCTCGAACGTCCCTTTTGACAGCATGACCTGGTCTAACTCAACTCTATTCCTATAGATAATTCCAGAAAACAAAAAGCTTGAGAAAAAAAAAAAAGATTTAAAATAGGCGGATGTTTTCGTAAAATTATAAAATGTAAGCACGCATGGAAGATTCTTTACAGAAGCTGCTAAATTAATTTTCCAACATGATAACTCGTTTCACATACAGTAGAAAAGTTTAGACTCACTTGTATTTAATTCACAATCTTCAAGTTTAAACAAATAATTGTAACTCAAGAGACAACATTTGAAAAATTATATGATTGTTTCGAATACTATCTATATAAATAAAGATGAAATTCTTATTGTTTGTTTTTTAGTTTGTTCTTTCTAGAAATCCATACCGTTTGTCCTAAATTCTCCAAATTTCGCTCAGTGGTTCTTTCATACCAGGTGCGAACACCTGTACATATTAAAATTTAATAACTTAAGCCAATCTCTGGGTATATTCTTTATTGTTATAAAAATCGTTATGATCTCGCTTTACATTAGATTTTTACTAAATCAACCGAGTCGAAAAAAATCTTGTCCTTACGAACTTTTCTTGACCCAAGATGACCCTGAAGACCCTGGGTGAAACCGGGATATACAGCTAGTTACAAATAAATTAAAAATAAAATGATAGTTGTTATGTTGTTCAATAAATAAAATGTTGTTATTTATTTATTTTACAAAATCTGAGGGTGAGTGTAAACTTTTGACTGGTACTGTATAAATTTATCCCATTATCCTTTTAGCGGATTTAATTTTTATAATAATATTTGAACGCTAAACTGGAACATTAAAGAAAATAATCTTCAGTTAATCATAGACCAGGATAGGAAGTTTCTACAGTATGACATTTGAAATGGAATTTACATATCGCTGTCTTTTCCGCCGGATGTTTGGCCTCTTTCAATCGCAGTCGATGAAGTCGTGCAATATCGACAAGTATATATTGTATTAGTGGACTCTACAGCTTCGTTTTCTTCCATTTATTTCCTAGTATCGCTTATTCCATGAGTATATTTTGATTTATATAGGGTTGTTTGAACAAAAATTTTTATTATATTAAGTTCTAAGGTTAAACTCCTAATAAATTTACATAGGTTAGACACTATTTACAATCATTGTTTCTTGAAAAGCTACGAATCGGAAATAATAAAACTTGGAGAAGGAAAAAATATTATCTCATTTCCCTACTCAATATTATCGAATGGAGATATGATCTATAAACCAAGACAAATATGTACTTTTCCTAGTATAATGTAGGAGCATTATGGGATGTGAAGCGGATTTAAACCACGCCTTCTCTACAAAGCTGATAATGCGTCTTCCCCTTCAAGGAAATTTTATGGCTATCCATTTCCTGATAACGGGAAGATCAAAAGCAGAATAATAAAATTGTTGTTTGTATGCAAATATCGTCAATTCCATGTCCCATCTTCATATCTAGTCTGAAATCAAATCTCCCTACAAAAAAGATTATTTCACAAACACATTTTATATGAGCTCTGGAGGTTATAATCCTATGATACTCCTGATAAGGAGACGAATTTATGAGAGATTTACGAGAGTATTTGGAATAGGTAAATAATGATATATATATATATATATATATAATTTTTTTTTAATATTTTTTAACAAGTAGAAAATATTTCTTTGGAGTTTTATGGACATTAAAAAAAAAAAATAAATGTTTTTAAACTAAGATTCTCGGCCGTGTGTCGAATCTTTGATCTTCTAATTAATTACGATAGGTTAAATGATGGTCAGGAATTTCAGTTTACAATGATTTTATTGTGGTAAGCCAACTTTTCGATCCAACTTGTGTATCTTTTTTTTTTTTTGTATTGTATTGTATACTTCTTTCTGTATATTTTCCAATATTTTATGCATTGTTACATTATGTATTATCTCATTTTTATTTTATTATTGAGTCCAGACACAACTATTTGTATACAATACCATCTATTTTGTTAGCTTTTAATATATTTTTGTTCACTCAGTTGTCTGTCATGTGCCTTCACTTCAAAGCGTTGGATTTCCCCGTCATAAACCTTTGAAGTCGGCAAACTAACCCCCTACCACTACGTCTCACCTTATTTTTACCTTTAGTCTTAGTATCCACCTGGACTCAGTAGGTAAATATCAGCTTCTATTTTATCTTGTTAACCAGCCACTTATTTTAATATACATGTATACACCATCTTTTATATTATTATCAGTTCTGTAATGTATCCATTTATTGTCACCCTCTGCCCTTATTTCAATAGCACAGCGCACATTTGCTAATTGTCTATGTTTGTTGACAGGCGCAAATTGAAACATGAAGCCAAAAAAAAAAAAAAACAATTATAACTTAATTGTTTAACTAACGATGATCATTAAATAACATAATTAAATAAATGTTTGTATAAAATGTGTCAGAGGTTTATTTAAAAAAAAATATATATGGAACAAGGAGGAGGTCGAACGAGACTTTAGTTTATTAAATAAAGGAATTTGTTCAAAGAAATCTCGAAAGAATCGTTAGTACATTTAGTTTTATGAAACCAATGTTCAACTCTGTTTTTTTAAATTATATTTCTATATCTTTTTTTCTCGGTACTAAAGTAAATACGGGCACAGCCGACAGCTTAATAACTTGACACAAGACAGATCGATACAGCGCTAATCCGTTTTGTGAAATTAATAATTTCATTTAAAAAAAAACTTTTATTTTTTTAATGAATGTTTATTAATGAAAATAAAATCATAAGCCGATTTCGCTGAAAAGGATCCCTTAGCGTGGCCTCTATCTCAAATGATAAGAACATGTCGAGGGTTTGTTATTCCTTTTGAGCAGTGTTTAAAATCGATTATCAATTATTCCAAAAATCATGTAATGATTATTATATTTGAATTTTAATTAAGCTTCTGGTTTTATTAAAAATAATGACTAGTCACTGAGTAATACTGTATATGAAAAACAATAATGATCAAAAAATAAAAATCATCTTTTAGAAAAAACATTTTAATATTATATTTAGTCGTTTTATTCAAATCCATAGATTTTTTATTTTTTATTTTTATCGTGAATGTAGCTACAAGAGTCCTGCATAGACACCTGAACACTTGGAAATAATTCTGATTTTGAAATTAAACTCTTCCACTTCCACCAAGGTAGTTTTTATTTTTATATATTTTTTGTAAGCCAAACTTTCCAATGCATTACGGAAATAAAGATGTTCTGTTGTTAAAAGTTAATAACAATATTGTTCACCTACTACGGCGGAATCGAAATGTATCATGGAGAATGTTTAAAAAAATTATATCTGTGATTTAAAAATCTATTACTCGAAAATTATATTTTGTTTAATATTAAAATTTGTATTCCAATGTGTTGACCAGGATATGATTTTTTTTTTTCACTTGTGATCAAAAATAAAAAATCAATCAATTATTTTTTGAAATTTCAAAAAAAAATTTTTTGAAGCTGATTCCATTACTATTTTTATAATTATCGAATTTACGCCCTCCTATTGAGGGGGCATGGCGAAGGGTGGAAGTCGGAAGCTCAATTCTAAAAATGCTAATCAAGGCCTTTTTTAACGGAAAAGGATGCGCGTGGTGGGAGGGGGGGGACGTGAAAACACCCACCAGCATATTTTTCAGTAGAAAAAGGCCTTTTTCGATCTTATAAACTTTTATGCCGAATTCAAAATTTTTAAAAATTGTAGAAAAGATAAAGTATTATCGAGTAAGTGAAAAGTCTTTAATACTTGCTCAACTTGCGATGAAAATTGTATCTTGTTTTTAATGACGCCATCACATCGATTAATGTAATAACTAACAAAAGCTTAATAAGCGATAAATAAAAACCATTAAAAGACAATGACCACAAAATTATAAATGTAATTAATAAAAAAAGTAGGTTGCACAAGATTTCACAACTACCTTTATATCATCTCCTAAATTAAAAAAATAAATAAACAATATGACTCACCAACATCAGTTTTTCATATTCTTCTTCGATGAGAGAGCCATTGAAATATCTGTGTATGGCTCTGGTATCCGGAAAATAGAAACCTCTCTTGCAGATGCACTGGTAGCTTCCTCTTCTGAAGCCTAAGCCCGGGACAGGAATACACTGAGAAAAAAAAATATAAAAATTAATTTACTATATAATCACAGGTATAACAATTATTATAAAGGAAGGTTTGAATATATAAATTAGATAGATGGTGAAAATAATCTTCCCATTATCATTAATTAAAAAATTACATTAAATTTTTTTTATAAATATGGTGAAACCGTTTCAGATTATTAATACATCTTCAGGCACTCTTTTTTTGTTGTATATTTTCATTTCCTATTACAAAATGTGTATATATATAAAAAAGTCACATAAATTAAGTAAAATATTTGAACGAAGTGAATACATACATATTTTGGTGGCTTGGTCACATCATATTTTCTGTATTTCATACATATTTCTATTACAATGTAATAGGTCACATTTTTGTTATAAATAGAATATTTTACATCAAAATTGCTGCCACATATACAAATCTAATATTTCCTTGTCCCATCTAACTGTTGCTTACTGAACTTTGTCCTTTTATATCCATGTATTTAATCAACTAAATGTTAAAGTAGTTATTTTCTGTTTTCATATCTTTTTTACTTTTTTATATTTAAGTTTTTTATAATATCTGCGTAATCGCTATTTATTTTTATGGAATCTGTTTTGTAATTCACTGCATTTTTTATGTTTTTAGTGATGTGTATTGTTTCTATGAGTTTTTTGTGTTTTTTTCTATTGCTATAATTGTTACGTCTTCAAAATTGAATTTATGTTTGTTTAAAATACATTTTATAAAATATATTTATGTTGTGCTTTTTTAAAAATTAATTATTCATTACTGAATTGATTTATTTCATTCGAGATATATAATATAGTTAGGTAACAAAACTAACTAGAAATGATGTAAACAAATTTACTAAAAGTACAACTACAGCAACTTCTCCTTTGTTTGTTGCATTGTCTTCTCGTTATGACCCCCCAGAAAGAAGTCCGAAAATGTTCCACTGATTCCGACGGAGATGCGAGATGAACGAACCGTCCCGATTTCAAGTGACCTGATCTTGATTCGTTTATCCCTTTTGACCGAGCCAATCTAGTGGAACTCAAAAGCAGTGACCTAATCAAGTAATCAATGCACTGGTTTAAACTAAAAAGGACGGAATGTGAGTTCGCTTAAGTCGTAAATAGCGTTCCAAATTAACGGAGGTTACACTCAATCATGAACACCCTCTCAATATACTTCCTCTTTCTTTCGCCCGATTCTTGTGATTCCGTCTTGATGTGTTGTTAATGGAATCTTGGCTCACCCATGAACGAGAAAGCGCAATTCGATAAAACATATTACCGATAGGAGGGATAAATACTCATCTTCAAATATTGAGGTTCTTGAGTGAATAAAAAACTACTGAAAAATATGTGAATAACTAGAACTGCATTTGAAGAATATCCAAACATTTATTACGTATTATTTTATCGTCAACACTTTGAATGCCAAATGGAGATAAAAGTCTTTTATAATTGTTATACTAATTTTATTTAATATATATTTATTTTCAAAGGATTCTATTAATTTAAGAATTTTTTCGTATTTTCCTAATTGATTCCTCTAAATATAGTAAAAAGAAAAACATTTATTTCAATTTTTACAATGATTTAATGCCTTATTTGATATGCAACACCCACAGCTCAAAATTTATACAAATTTTTATTTAAATAACTTATTCCATTTATGCATTTTTTATTTCAAAATTATACAAATACAAGAAAAATAAAATATAACTTTTGTCATGACCTCGTATTGGAATTAAAATTTGAAATCTGCGTTGACCGTCTAAATTAAAGAGGAATAGTTAAATTTTTTTTTGGGGGGTGTAAAGTAATAGTTTTTAAATTATCACAGATTATATATGGAAAATAAAATCTTGAGACTGAATGATATCGCTGTTAGTATAATGATTATGGATATAGAATCGGTAAATGGGGGAGGGGGATCTTATAAGGGCCAAACATGTGCGCTTATTATATATGTACGTATATTTTAAAAAGGCTGTAACTAAATATGACAAAACAATTAATAAAGTGATCACAAAACATATTAGAAAATTAAGAAACATTATGATTTAATGGTGTGGATGTGAAATTTGTAAAACATCGTCAAATATACATATATTTAACGTATTTAGACATTGTTTTAAAAATAATCAATGCATTTATTTTCCATCTATAATCTGTAATAAGAGTTGGAGATTATAGGAGTCTTCCGTAGTCTAAGGGGAACAATTGCCAGAATATCAGAACAGAGAATTCCAGAAAAGATGATGACCAAGCAAATTTATGGGTCAAGGGGCATCGAAAGTCCGAAACGAAGACGAAATTGGATTGCGATTGCCAAGGATACGGTGAGATAGAGGAGTCTTCTCAAAGAGGCTTTAACTCACATATTGAGTTGTAAGTGTCACTGATAACAATAATAAATAATCAGTAATAGCTTTTTAACTATTGACTATACCATTATGGAAATACTTTAAATGCATTTAAAAGCATTTAATCTACCAAAAACGATGCATTAGCAGCAAGATAAATTTCATATATTCCCCCTTTTTCACCCCCCCTTCTTAATTTAGGCGGACAATGGTACAAATTTGTTTCGTTATTTTGTCTATTTTTACACAACTACAAATTTAGGAAAACACTATAAATAATCTTCCTCTTTAAAAAATGTACACCTTTTTATTTGATGTAAATTTTAGTAAACTGTTATGTTGAATATTTCTGTCTTAGTATTACAAAATAAATGGGTAGGTATTTTCCAAAGAGAGATATTATGAAAAGTGCTTATATGAAAAATGTTGGTATTAGAGTTAGTCATTCTGTCAACGAAGACTATTGGAGGCTATTGAGAATCACAAATAATTACTAAATATTATTAGTTACATAATTATGATTATTTAAATAACAATAATAATATTATTATTAATATAAATATTAAAAATAACTATTATTCTAGTTATTTTTAAGAAAAAATAATTTTATTGATATTAAAGCTGTACTAAAACTAAATGCATCCAGTAAATGAGAAAAAACATGAATAACCATATTCAGGCATAGTTATTGAGCTACTTATTGGCAGCTCCCTAATCTTAGTTCTAAATTATATGATCCCGGTGTCAACTTCTTTTCAGACGCCTCGGTGGCTTATCAGGAGTGGAAGAGGAATCGAGGATGAAAACCAGGGGATCAGGATTGGTAGGATGATGATTGTGAAAGATACGGACCTGGATCTGGCCAAATCGGCAGCATACGGAACATTGAGGTATTTATCGATATAGAATAAGGTGTTAGGTTGTAAGGATTGGGTGCGAGAAGAATTGCATGGTTCGTTTGGGATGTGCAGTAGTGGATAACCGCCTTCTACATATATCCAATGTCGCTCGGCAGGTGACCCTAGGCTTTTTCGTAAAATACCCTTGGTTATGCCGTCCGTCGGAGGGAGCTCTCGAGCCTATGCGATATTTAGTCGTTAAAGATCCCAAGTTAAAAATTCATAATTATACCATTTCAGAAAAAAAATTAAGGACACCCATAGTAGCATAGTCGGATTATACAAAGCTTAAAGTGGCTTTAAATAATAAAATAAGAATTTGAGGGTTTGATGGAGACCCCAATGTTGAATATCGTAAATCCAAATAGGTCTTATTATAGCCTTTGGTAATTGATTAATTGTTTTAAGCAAATTTCTTCTGAATGTTGAAGCATATCGAGCGGTGTTTGTTTATGGAATGTTTGTTTTTGATATTGGGTGAGGTTAAAACTATATAATTTAAAATAATATGTTCGTGAGCGATAAAATTCCCGTATGAACTACCTTAGTCGGACTGTTAAATAACTGAATAACATTTTAACACAATTACTACTAGAGTTAGATTTATCATTTTTTGTTAAAAGAACATACATCAGAATCATGATTTTGTAGAAATTCGTCTGAAGGTAAATTTTATAACAGATTCAATAATCTAAAGACCGTCAGAGAGAGAAAAACGTTTTTGTCTGGCAACAATTGATCAAATAAAGTAATTCTTTACGATAGGTTGAATGATTGTCAGGATTTTCAGTTAAAACTTTTTTATTTTTAAAAGCCAACGTTTCGATCCAACTTGTGGATCTTCATCAGGGCTAAAAGAAAACAAATATATGAGTATCTATGCTGGAAGATGACACTGAAATTAATACTTTACAAAACTGATAATTATATAAAAGATGGTAAGCATTATACATGAATATTTTACATTTTACATACTTTTACAGCAACCCACCCTCCGTTCATTTGGATCGCTATTTACGACTTAAGCGAACTCACATATTACATAATATGTTTTGTAATATGTATATATAATATGTAATACTTTATTAATTGTTTTGTCATATTTAGTTACAGACTTAACTAACTCCTTAGTAGACTTAGAACTCCCTTCTAAGGCTCCTAAGCGGAAGACTCCTATAATCTCCGACTCTTATTACAGATTATAGATGGAAAATCAATGCATAGATTATTTCTAAAACAATGTCTACATACGTAAAATATATGCATATTTGACGATGTTTTACAAAATTCATATCCTTATTTGTTAATTTTCTAATATGTTTTGTGATCACTTTATTAATTGTTTTGCCATATTTAGTTACAGCCTTTTTAAAATATACGTACATATATAATAAGCGCACATGTTTGGCCCTTATAAGATCCCCCTCCCCCATTTACCGATTCTATATCCATAATCATTATACTAACAGCGATATCATTCAGTCTCAAGATTTTATTTTCCATATATAATCTGTGATAACTTAAAAACTATTCCTTTACCCCCCCCTCCCCCAAAAAAAAAAAAAAAATTAACTGTTCCTCTTTAATTTGGCCGGACTACGCAGATTTCAAATTTTAATTGCAATACGAGGTCATGACAAAAGTTTCATGAAGGTATATTTTATTTTTCTTGTTTTTCTATAATTTTGAAATTAAAAATGTATAAATGGAATAAGTTATTTAAATAAATTTTTTTATAGCTTTTGAGCTGTGGGTGTTGAATATCAAATAAAGCATTAAATCATTGTAAAAATTGAAATAAATGTTTTTCTTTTTACTATATTTAGAGGAATCAGTTAGGAAAATACAAAAAAAAAAAAAAAAATCATTAAATTAATAGAATCCTTTGAAAATAAATATATATTAAATAGAATTAGTAAATAGATAACATTATAAATAATAATTTATAATATAATTATTTTATATAATTATAAATAATCAAAAGAAAAAGTTTACTTAAATTAAAAAAGGAAACTTGAATGTTGCATCAACAAGAAGTAAAATATATTTTTTATTTAACAGCTATATATTTTTAACATAGAAATAGAAAGATAAACTAAAAGATAAAATAAGTATTATATCTACTAACTTTTTCATTGCCTCATTTGAATTGTTACATAGTTAGGTTCAGCGCAAAGCCGTTATTCCACACATTCTAAGTCGAGTTAGTTGTGCTGATTGATGCGTTTTGGTCTTTTGCAGGCTCATATATCATTTAAAACAATTATGCGTTACAGATGGATTTGGTTGATTGTTCGGGGGGGGGGGGGGGAGAGTATGGAACAGGAAGTAACCAGACGTACAACTTGGGCCCTAAACTCCCCCAAAGTTCTTCTCAACTTCCAATGCTTCCGAAACATCCCTCGAAGCTCTACCAACACTTGCGCAAAATTAGTAAGTGCCATGAGGCATTTAAGATCTGTGCCTAAAATAGAAAAGGAAATATGTGGTCTAAAATATATGGTATGTTATTATCCCATTTCTGTCCTATATATTGGACGCCAGGTTTTCAATTTTTTCCCCTGTTTCCCATAAAATTTGTTTGTAATTTAAATATTGTTTTAATAATATGAATCTATTCAGCTATTACGTGTTTTTTTCCAAGAAATATTTATTACCAATAATTTTATAAACAGAAACATGAAAAAAGTATGGTGGAATTTGAACGTGATGTTTGAAAAATCGTAAAAAATAGAAACCTTTTTTTTTTCTGTGTTATATAGTGTATTAAAATATTTACCCAAGTTACAAAATAAAGCAGTATTATAAATATCAAGCAAAATATGGAAAAGTTATGGGCATGAAATCGGATGTACTATTTATAGGACAGTGGTAGGAAGTAAGTGCAACTGGTGATGGTTGGGGTAGACTCTTCCGCCCGGCTCTCAAGTCCCCATGTTCTCTCTTCAAGGGAAAAAGATATTTGTGTACTGTTATTTTGTTTTTGAGGCCTAAGTTTTAAAAGCCGGACATTTACCTAAAATGTAAAAAGTCGGTCGGACGGAGTACAAACATATGAAAAGCCGGATATGTATAGCTAAAGCCGGACGTATGGGAACCTTATTTCTGTTATATCCTGTAATATGTCTGCCAGTGTTTACAGCAGCTCCCTTAAGGCATCACTGGACTTAGTATAACTGGTATATTTTGTGAAAGGAGCGTTGATTACTTCCCAGATATGAGTGGTAAAGATATTTTCAACTGTGTGGAGGAAGTATTAGCTTATATACAAGATACTATAAGATTCGAACTCATATTTTAATTACTTAAAAGACACCCCTTTAACCTTTAAGAAACAAGGCTTGATAATCGTGTTGAAGAAGCCTTTTTATACTTTTTTTTATATGATTTTTAGTATTACTATCAAACTTAACCCATTTCATACCGAATTATTTTTTTTTTCGAAATTAATAAATTTTCCCTTTAGTTTCTTGTTAAAAACGCCTTACTAAGATGTATTCCAACAAGAAAAAATTAGTCTTGGGATAAATCGAATTACATATAAAATTCACTATAAAAAAATAAAAACAAGGTTTTCATTCTAAATTTTAAAGGGTGATAAAAATATCAAAATGTTGGAAGAAAAAAAAAAAAAAAACTCCAGTTATATGCCTGTTGTGTACAGCGTGCCTAGTGTTTTATGTACGCCTTCAATAAGTGCCAATATTACACTTTTAATGGACGGAAGTCACGCAATCACTTAGAAAAAATATTAAATAATTCATTAAAATGACACACTGCAGGAGGTGGCCAATAAATATAATATAAAGAATATCAGTATACTTTTGACAATACAAGTCGTTGACGCAACATTCAATATTTAATCTCTTAATTTAAGTCCTTTTTAATTTAAGTAAAACATTTCCTTTTATTATTTATAATTAAATTATAATGCACCATTTGTGTTTATAAAAAACCGCTTGTTGATTACGGGCATATACGTACTTAATACCTAAAATGCCCTTATCGGCCTGCGCCGAGTCAGTGTTGCCAGTCAACTGCGGATGAAAGCATCTCCACGCTCCAGGAGCACACATTTTTGTTGGCGAAGTCCATGGCTTTGGCTAAGCAGTCCTTTTTCGCATCACCATCCACCATGACATCGGACATCATTTTCGCCCCAAGGGCCATTAGAGGACATTTTACGGATAAGAACCTTTTTGTGTTTAAATATTTTTCGTTATTTTGTTAATCATAATTACCGTCATTACGGAAAATATCTTTTAATTTAAACAGTCTCTTTATTTTATCATTTGTTTCTTTGTTTCACTTAAGGAGGTTCCTTTTATTTTGTTTTCATTAATAATTATTTTTAGTTTATTTTTCATGTTTAGTTTATTTCTCTTCAACACATTAAGCCATTAGAAAATTATTTTATTCAGTTATTTTTGTCTATTACCTCAATTATATTATGTTTGTATCTTATTTTTGCTTATTCCAAAGAATAACCTTTAATTTTAATTTATTATTAATTACATTCATACCAGAGCCTTTTTTTTTTTTTTTTTTTTTTTTTTTTTTTTTTTTTTTTTTTTTTTTTTTTTTTTATAACTTATACCTTGACCAGAGGAATGGTTTAAGTGAACCACTCGGATCAGGTAACACAAGTAAAAACAAAAATAAATCCTAAATATAAAAATAAAAAATTGCGGACTGAGAAAATATTTTCAATTGAAGATTTAAATATTTTTTATTGGAAGCTGCCCGGGATGGGAACCGGGATGTCCTTATCACTAGTAAGGCGCTCTTCCCAGTCAAGTCAATCCTTTCTCTTCACTGACCCCCTTCCGAAATATCTCAATTTTTGCGAATTGTATAGGGGAGTGGACATAATTTGTCTATTTATCGAGGTCTCTAGACCATTGTCAAATTTCTTCAAATATTAAATTAATTATGAACTCATGTCTTCTTTTTGTTTTTTTCCAAAATAGGCGATGTTGAAGTGATGTGGGAACGTTAAATTAATTCGTTTTCTGGTTTTGATAACTTGGTTGGTTGTTTTAGTATGAAGGCGTAAAACCCCTTATAAACCTTATAAACGCTGGATATTCAAACTGTTATACGTGTTATATAATGCATTCATACAATATTTATATTTATATCAAAATTCTCATATGTAACCATGCTTTGAAAAATACATTAATGAATTTCAGTGACAAAATAACGAAAAAAAAAGTTTTAGAAACTTTTCAAGTCCAGACGTGCCTTCATCAATACTTTTTTCCGAGCTTAAGGACATCTTGTTTTCATCTGTCAGGGGCTATTCCAAACAAGTATATCACCCCCACCGAGATAGGTAATGCACTTTAGGTTTTCTTTCCCCGACTTAGTAAGTTTCCAACTTGAAATTGTATTTGGCTCCCCTTCTCACAATTTGTTGTCCCACGGAATCCGTATAGCTCAGTTTATTGGAGTACCTAATGGAGTTTTCGTTATAATTAACGTGATCTAGAAGTTGGGCTGTGCTTCCTTGTAGTACATTTGACCGAAAGCGATGGAAGTTTTATTGGTAATTTTGTATGAAATAACAGATTTCAATCTAATTTTTGGTATAAAAAACAGTATATAAGAAAAAATCGTAATGATATTTCATTAAAAAAAAAAAAGATTTTATTATATTTTCTATCAATGTTATCAATGAAAGTCAAGAGAGAAGTTTTGAATGATTTACATAATTAATTAACATAATTGTTTCTAGTTGTTTTAATAGCGGAAGATTGTGTAGTGTATTATACTGAAATTCCATACTACAAGTTGATTGATCTAAAGCGATCTATCGGCGTTATGCAATATATTTTTAGTTTGATTTTTTTTTCTTGTACATATTGCAACGTGAAACCAAACATGCTTAAGAATAGTTCTAGAATTATTGTGCAAACGAATTAACAGTTGGAAAAAACTGTCATAGCACATGTTTGTGAGTACGATGTCCAGCCTTCCAGGCTGTTCTTCTTACGAATAAACGATTGTTGCGTATTTGTAGTGTTTAAAAAAGAAACCAAGCTTTAGGCGGGTGAAACCACGTTGAACAGCTTTAGTCTCAAAATCAAGTAATAATCGATTTCGAAGTAGGTGTATGAATTAAATGAACAAATGAAAAATATTAAATTAAATTTAACGTACTCTCAGGTAATAAGGTAATATTAAATATTTAAAAAAAAAAAATACCCAAAAATTAGAATATTTAGAAGTTTTGAGGATGAATGGAAAAACCCTTCGCAGGATGTACTCATATTTAACGCAGAAGTTTATCCAACTTTAATTCGTCGGACCGTGAGGAGATAACGCACTAATTTTCCTCCCCCGAGGGGTATGGCTTCCTATCTCACAAATTGCCAAAACTGAAAAAATAATTGTTTCCAAGCGTTAGATTTAAACCTCCCCACCACAAAAAAAAAAAAAAAAAAAATGAAGAATTTTTCACTAAACATTTGCCGATGATGGGTAGTGCATTGTTCATCGGGGATATAAAATAGTAAAAAATCTGAAGAGTTTCAGGATATCATTTTCCTATGAAGAATGCACTATATGAGTTACTGCTGATGTGGTGTACAATATCGGAAAAATAACGGGAACCCCGCATATCCGGGAGGCGACGCAGGGCAGAATGTGAATCGTTCAATTAAGTCGGATCGGCGAACAATTAATTTTTTTTTTCAATGACGAGAAATGGTTTAATAAATTTTCATCACTTCCTCAATGCCATAATTTTTCATTGAGCATGGTTGAACCCTTTCCAACGTTTAATATATATTTTCAATCTCATTATAGTATTTAGTGCATTTCCAATTGAGTTGTCATTCCGGTGTCACATCAATACACTTTTTTCCTTCACCATCTCAGATTTTAATGAAATTTAGTACATAGGAAGCATTCTTGTAGACTAAAAAAAATACGGAATTTCACTGCAGTATCTCGAACGGTTTTCAAAATATAGCTATGTAAACTCATTGAAAAATACACAGTTTTGACCTGTCGCATCATCTGTGAATGAAAAGAGCAGCTCGTCTAGGCAAGATAGAGAGTTAATATTGATGTCATTTTAAAGCTGAATCTATGACATTTCGTATGAAATGCAACTCTATAGGGGTTAGAGGAGATTTTTTTTCAAAATTTGAAGCGCACTTTTTAAAAATCTGAAAAAATTCAGTAGCGTTGATAAGGTTGACGTTAATAAGTGCTATACAAATTATGGCGGGACGGCAATGAGTTCATGCTTACAACAATGATTTAAAAATGTGCGTTTGGCTTGTGGATGTACCCCCCCACCAAAAAAAAAAAAAAACAAAAAAAAAACATTATCTGTAGCCTTAAGAAACTAAATAATTTTAATGTTATCGATTTTTGTTATTAATCAAATTTAGTTTTGCAGTGCTAGCTGAAGTTTTTCTGAAGCATTTAACATTTGAATTAATTGATTTAGACGAGTTTGACTAATCTTATTTGTATGCGTAGTGGAATAAAAACAATTGATTTTGATCTTGTACTCTCCTGCGCCCACGTCAGATAAATAATATACGAGTATATTTTTTTAAGAGATCAAATTTTTTTTTTAAGAAGTGGATTCATTTCTTTTGACAGGAATACACGGCTGTAGCTCAGTGTTTCAAGGTAATGATTACATAGTTTCCTACAAGAGCTGCAATTTTAATTTACAGGTGATGCGACAGGTCAAAATTGTGTGTTGTTCAATGAGTTTACATAGCTATATTTTGAAAACCGTTTGAGATATTGACCTGAAATTCGGTACTTTTTTTAGTCTGCAGGAAGATATCCTGTGCACCAAATTTCATTAAAATCGGAAATGTTGAAGGAAAAAAGTGTGTTGATGTGAGACGGAATGAGCCTCGGGCAAAACGTTAATTGAAATTAAAACTATGATTACGATGGCTTAACAATTACAGTTATTTGAAATTGAAGAAATAAAACTACAATTGCATATAATTTTAATTGCTTATTGCAGCTACTTTCTGAATTAATTTACTTTTGAATGAATTAATTTTTATCACTTTTGGTGAGTAATTACTATGACTGTTTGAGCCAATTACTATTTATTCATAAACTAATACTAGTAATTCAATCACTAATAAATTATGTGTAATTAATTGAAGTTTTTTCGTTGAAAGCAGGTAATTTTAATAGAATCATGAAAAATCGTAGTAGACAATTAAGAAAAAAAATCTGGTGCGTGCGCGCAACACACAACTTTCACTTAACCAACTTACTTAGATTAAAAATTAATGCGTTTTGTTAATTGCCATTTCTCAAATGAACAGAACAACTTTAATTATAACGCATTAGTTTGTCATTAAAGCCGTTCGGCGCATGCGTGACCTCAAGGAGTTTTATGAGTTGACGAAATATTCATATTTTTTTCTCCTGTATATGTTTACTTGATTTTCTTCATATATCATATTTAGCCATATCTTATTTTTAGGCGTGATGAGAGACAGTTAATTTCTCAATATAAACTAAAACAAAGGTACTTTTTAGGAAAACAAAAAAGGCCCCTTCCCCATTTAAGCCCCCTCAGAACATTTTAATAATGATAAAGCTTACCTGATATTAAATAAAAACTAATTTTCATTAAACATGACGAATTTGATAAAAATCTTTAAAGCCGTTTTTGAAATAATCGATCAAAAAGGTAAAAATTGGAAAAAAATTATGAAATAAAG
This sequence comes from Aelia acuminata, assembly GCA_911387785.2. Classification (NCBI taxonomy): domain Eukaryota; kingdom Metazoa; phylum Arthropoda; class Insecta; order Hemiptera; family Pentatomidae; genus Aelia; species Aelia acuminata. The sequence goes on from OU426980.1 coordinate 4,663,663, forward strand.
TGCCCCCTCCGTTTGACCAATTTTGATGAAATGTTGGCTATCACATCTTTGGAATATACATACATCAAATACCAAGTTTGATCAAAATCGTTAAAACCGTTTTTTAGTAAATAAAAAAACACCTGAAAATGATACAAAATTTATAAAGTAAAGTCCCCCCTCTTGTAGATCAATTTTGATGAAATTTTTACCGTCATATCTCGGGCATATAAATACATCAAATACCAAGTTTGATCAAGATCGATAAAACCGTTTTTGAGTAAATAAAAAAAACACGTGAAAATGATACAAAATTTATTAAGTAAAGTCCCCCCTCCGGTTGATCAATTTTGATGATTTTTTTACAGTCATATCTCGAGCATATAAATACATCAAATACCATGTTTGATCAAAATTGATAAAACCGTTTTTGAGTAAATAAAAAAAAACGCGTGAAAATGATACAAAATTTATTAAGTAAAGTCCCCCCTCCGGTTGATCAATTTTGATGAAATTTTTACGGTCATATAAATAGATCAAATACTCAGTTTAATCAAAATCGTTAGAGCCGTTTTTGAGATAATCGAAAAAAACTTAAAAAGTTATTAAATAAAGTACCCCCTCCCTTTGAGCAAATTTGATGAAATTTTTGCTGTCACATCGCGGGCATATACATACTTTAAATACCCAATTTCAGGTTCGCACGGTTTATAGTTTTTGAGATAGTCTGTTCACATACACACACACACACACACACACACACATACACACACACACAGACCATTTCGCGGGACTTGGTTATTTCGACTCAGGGGGTCCTTAAACGTGTATTTCCGTTGAAAACCGGAAGTCGAAAATTTTCACGATCGCAATACTTCCACTTACTATATATTTCATATATAGGTAAGTGAAAGTAAAAACACCGAAAAGAGACTAACTAGAAAATTTATTACATATCGTTCATATTTCATATATTAGGAAACGTTTGTGTTTATTGGATTTCGATTACAACGACAAGTACATATAATTGTAATTCAATTACAGGTAATTGAAATAGTGAAAACATGGTAATAAGAAGTAATTGTGATTTGAGTACCTCAAAGAAGAACTACAAATACTTGAAAACATTACAGTAATTGAAATTACTTTAATTAATCAATATTGGCTACCAAGAAGGCTGGACATTACAATTACTTCAGTATAAATGTTCAATGGGAATATTTTCCATTTTATATTTTGGTACATTTAGTATTTTTCCTATTTAAAGTAAGGTCCACATTTAATTAAATGTGCAATTGAAAACTCTTTTAATTTTATATCTTATTAACTTAATAATTTATAATTTAAAATAAAGTAAGTAAAACATAACTACAGTCAATGGCAATGCTCGGTTTTTTTAACTGAAATTATTAAAACATAAAAAAAATATATTTTTATAACCGTATTTTTTCCAGAGCTCAAAAAGGAGCTATTCAATGGACTCAGGCCAAAGAGAGAATTGAGGGTGGTCATTATTTTTATCTTTCACGACCATCCTCATGACGGGAGTCAGTTAAGAAATTATAACGTTTAATTTTTTTATATTAAAAAAATACACTAAAAGTAAAAAAAAAAAGAGAAAAAAAACAGCGCACCTTGATTTTGCATCTGTTTATATATTTTTTTAAGAAGAAACCTCTTCCATTTTATGCCTTTGTAATCATTATTTCTTCCAACGTTTCGGGCTTCTGACCATCATTATCTGCAGTAACATTATTAAATATTCTGCAACCATCAACTTTTTCAATATATTTTATGCTACAAACTTGTGTTCAATGATTAAAATTAGTACAATTAAAAAAAAAAAAAATAATTCTTGGTTGTAGAACTACTTCATTGTCACACTTTATTCAATGTCTCGGCCTTCCGGTCTTCTTCGGTCTTCCTCAGCACGGGGTATCTCCTTCTCTGGGCTCTGATGAGAGTTTCGATCCTCAATCATTTTTCCACTAATCCAGTCCTGAAGTCCTGATGGGTTCAGCCGCGGTCAGACAAACCCCTCTAAATGGTTTCTAATGGTCCACATGAAATTATTCTATTGGGTTCAGGTCTGGGTTTTGAACTGGCTATGGCATAGTATAAATGCCGACCTCATTCAGGTAATCTTTCAAGACAATTGCTGTGTGTGACCGGGCATTAATATGCTTTAAGCAACTACTATCGGCAATGAAAGGCTATCAAATATTCCTCCAGAAATTCAGTGATAAATAAAATTCAATCTAGGAACGGTTCGTTGAACTCGAGGTCAACATTCGCTCGTGATGTGATGCCTCCCAACATCATAACACCTTCAAAACTCACCGTTTCAGAAATGTTGCACTCGCTGCACTTCTCTCCCCTTCTTTTCCTCATTCTTTCCCCATCATCCTGAGTATACTGTTTGAGCCTCAATTATCTCCGAACAAAAGAGAGATCCAATCTGGGCTCTGATCCAGAGAGCGAAGTGAAGGTAAAGACTTAGGTGAGCTATCGTCAGATAAGGAACTGTTCACTTCAGCGAGCCTTCTGCTTATTTTGCGTACACTCACTATCTCGTAGCGGGCTATTCTTAGTTGACAAGCGATTTCTAAAGCTGTAGGTTTGCAGTTCCTTAATGTTTGCTGTATGATGACACTGTCATCTTTTGGCACAGTCGTTCTTGAGGGCCCTCATCCAGGCCTTCTCGTGTGGAGTCCCATCTCCTGGTACTTATAAACTGCTTTTCGAACCGTTGTTTCCGGTAGATCTAACATCCTGGCTACGTTACGTTGGCTACACCGTCTTCCACAAAAAACATTATTATGGCTAATGGCTTAGCTTTTCTAAAACTACTTTATTGAACGAAAAAAGATTTTTATAAAAAATGGGACAATTATCGAGATATTGAAGAGGACTAGCATAATTGAAAGAAATATTAATAGAGATCACGAAACCCAAAATCAACAAATATTGCAACTGGGTTCACGTCATTTTCTATTTTCCCTTTCTATTTGTTGTTATCTGAGTCAAAATATTTTCTATTTGCATTTTTCTTGGTATAATCAAGGTGTTTATATTGACAGCCAGCTTACATCTAGTTACAAACATCTTATAAATATAACAATCCTCTTTCAGTGCAAAGACGTTATTGGAATTTATGGTAAAAGCTGGGGGTGGATCAAACATTTGGGAGATATCCAGCCCATTTTGATTAATATTGGAGGACGACCTTTAAGTCCAATCATTTTACACTGTTCAGCGAAAAACGCTGTAAAACGTACGCAGTAGTTTTATATTTCATTGGAATAACTATTGACTATTCAACGTTCGATTTATTTTTAGGAATATATCGTAGAAGTTTTTTTTATTTTATTGAAAAATCAAAATATACTAGGTTCTATCGATACCATTATGTAGAAAAGGATAATTTGCGATGATTCAGCAGCCAAGGAAACTGCAATGGAGGTAAGGTGGAAATATGGCACATCTTAAAAATTCTGTTTCATTGCGGAACGAACAGCCTATTAGATGAGTTTTGTGTTGAGTGGAATCAACTTGGGTGCTTTGCACTATGAGCTTGTGACAGATGAGAGGGCTCTCCAGGACTGTAGTGAGCAAATATCAAATAATACTGACCTTGATAGATCTATAGGCATCTTGATAGATACATATACTGTCTGAGATGAAGAAAGAAAAAATATTCTAGGCCTTCTATCAAGATCGTGAACACAGGATTGTAATTGCGAAACATTATGAGGACCATAGGATAAATTAACGAAGGGAAATTACTAAGGATGAATAAAGTCGGTAGAAGCCTGTAAAATGTAATTGATAAAGTTAACCCATTCGTTCTAAAGGTAATATTATTATCCTTTTATATTAATTTTTATTCTATTACAATGTTCTGTATATTTTCATATTCCCGATTACCTAATAATCGATCACAACATCAATATCAGGTAATTTGTTATTAACCGTCTCAAAGAAGGCTAACCGATGAGTCAGCCTTGTGTAAGCCACCAGTAAGTAGTACATACATTACATTACTAATACCTTTGGTATTATTTTTTTATTAAATTACAGTGTTTTGTATATTTTCATATTTCCGCATTTCCGATTACCTAATAATCGACCTCAAAATCAATATAAGGTAATTTATTATTAACCACCTCAATTAATTAACCCCTATCCAATGAGACTGTCTTGTGTGATCTACCAATGGTACACGACGGTAAGAACGTGTAAAAAATGAAAATTCCTTTCAAGATTAGTGACACCCCCCCCCCCCAAAATCTGAAAAGATATCAAATTAAGGATATACGATTGACTGACGAAACCAGTTATGATTTACTTATACGAGACATCGATTTTTTCCAGCTGTACCAAATACTTTAATTTGAAAGTCTTACATAACCTGAGAGAAGGGTGGGAGAGGCTGCCTTATCCCCCTTATTTTGACTACTTGAATACGGCGCACTTTCTGGTAGCGAAACTTGAAAAAATTATTATCAGAATTTCCAGATCTTTAAGTCATATTTCTGACCTAAAATTCATCTAAGGTGTCTTTTTTCCTTACCTACTGGCAAATTTATAATTTGGTTAAATATTCTATAAAACATAAAGTCTCTCTATATTCCCTATTTACAAACAAGTCCTTCTACCCACTGTTTAAAGACCAGATCCATTCTACACAACTTGTACCAGTATCTCTTACCAAATACTTATTTTATTTAGCCAATAATCTCAGTTATATATCATTTTGGAATTTCTAAAATAGTTTATTCTTCTAAAGCGTCAATAGGGCATAACATTGATTACTTTATTTCCGGATCAATGTAAAAATATCCATTGAAAAGTAATTATCTACTTCTAGAAAAAAGAACTTCTAATTAGCAATAAGAGTAACAAAGTAAATAGATCAGTAATCAAAGGAAGGTACTTTTAATCTAACCAAGCATAATATTAGGGAACAAGTACTAAAATAAATTTTATTTTGTCATTCATTTAATATCTGACATCTGAAAAGCAATTGTAGAATATTTTTAATTGCAGTTTAATCTAATATACCAAAAAAAATCAAAGAAATAGTAGTTTATTTTTAAGTTGTTTACTGTATATAGTTAAAAATTCTTAAAATAGTTAATAATTAGGTTATAAGGTGTTGATACCTTTATTAGTACACTACCTAATATGAATATTTTTTTTGCGAAATTCCAACTCCAATAATTCCCTGACTTCGTTCCTTTCCTGAAATAAACATCATGCCTCAAAGCTATGTTCCTCACAAAGATGAAAGTATTTTGGTATCGTATACCATATGAGGCGTTTGGTTTCAAAACCGGCTACATCCATTTTCAACAATGTTTCAGGACTGATCAAAAAAGGATCAATTGGAACCGCTTTTGATAAGAAATGGAATCTGTTAGTAATGATTTTCGAAAGGATCTAGACGTTTTTGAAACAAACGCTTCTAAGAAAAAAATTTTTAATATGAAAAACTTGAAAAAAAAGAAAAAAAATTGTTTGGAAAAAATGGATGTAACCGGTTTTGAAACCAAACGCCTCATATAGTGTATTCGTCAAATTTTTTAATATAAAAAAAAAAACCAAGCATCTAAGGTGTGAATTTTTCTTTTAGTAATATATTTTTAAATGATCCTTACTTAAGTAATTGATAATATAGGTAATACTTAGAAGAATTGAGAAAAAACATTTATTTAAGTAAATACACAATATACTATAAAGGTAACAGTAAATCCAAATGCCTAAAATAAAACAAATTTTTGAGATAGCAGGATGTATAAAGATATGTATGGACCTATCTATGAAAGAAAATGGGTGAACAAACAATACAAATAATAATAAATTAAAACTCAAGAACTCATCCATCCGTTTATTTTCGCCCTCTTCCGAAAATTACATTTCTGCTTGTTATTTCTAACAAGTGTCTTTAGCAAGGGTCGTTAAGATAAGTACGGTACAGATTCCATTTCCACGGAATTATTTCCACACCGAAAGTTCCTTTTCTCAATCCAGATATTATTCAAATTAAAGTGTCATATTAAACAAATGAGGGGATCACAGATGTGGGTATATTTTCCTTAAATAGGGAATAAAATACGTATTTCAAGACCCTAGGCTGGAATCTATTTATAATAAATTAAATATTTATGTTTGCTAAATATTAAAGTATGGAAGATAACTTATACAGATATGTCCAACATTAAATTAACATAATAAATTAAACAGTTGATAATTTATTTTGATCACGAAGGAAAAAAAAACTTAATATATAACAGAAAATTAATATATAATATATAATGATTCTGAGAACAGTTTGAACAGTAGAAGAAAACAGGAAGAAAATCAGGTTTCATTATCAAGCCTTGAAATTTCGCCAAAAATACCAAAATAGTGGCTAGTGATAGCAGTAATTAAAACAACTTTTTTGATAGTTAGAGAGTTAATTGTTCACCGACCGATTTTTTTCTGATTTAACAGATTTAATGAATAACTATATTTCAAATCAAGGCCTCACTTAACATTTATTCACTAGGAAGATGTCAATGTTTCTTTTCGATGGCACTTAACGACCAATTTCCGGCTAAATTTTACTTAATAGTCTTATTCATTAGAGTGGCAGATACAAAATAAATATAAGTAAATATGATAAAAACTTGTAGGCTAGAGAAATACATTGTAATTAAATAATTAACTTATGGATCTTCTTATCATATCTTAAAGCTGAAATCAATATATTTTTTAAATAAATAACCTTAAATTACGATTAATATAATATAATACCACATATGTATATAATATAATAAAATAATACCGATAAAATATAATATAAATTACTCTTTGTCATAATGATCTCAACGACAAGACATATATTTTGTCTTTGACGTAAGATAAAGCGGTTGGTTCATTTTTATTTATTTTTGATGAAGAATGATATGTTTGCTCATTACTACTTTATCACACTTTGTCCTAACAACTTCTGTAATAATCTGATTCTGTCACAACAATATTTTCATATGGTTATTTAATATTTTGGAAAATTCATTTTTTTCTACGATATTATTTAAATTACTATTTTCAGCATCTTAGAATTCCAAATTTTTCCTCTCCGACTCGCTTATAACGTTTCTCTAATGGAAATTGTAAATAACTTCGGAAAGAGCGATATGAAATGAAAATAAGAACCATTCTGGAAGTATAACTTTCAAAAGGATCTCAATATGAGTTATATTTCATAAGGACATATTTTATGAGAGCAGGAATTCCGAATGATATATTAAAATTAGATGTATAATGTATGCAGCTATTTATTTATTTTTTTAAAAACTAATAAATACATTTAGGTTCTATTGAAAATGAGACACACAGGCGTTCTAAAATATCTTTTCTTTTTTAAATTAAAAGAGATAGAAAACGCACGCTTCTGCCATTCAAAAGAGCACTATTTTTTATCCAGGTAATAATGTAAGTTATTCGATTTTTTATTTATATTAAAAAAAAAAAATGTTAAATTTTCTTGGATTCATGAGATGTTTACTCTTTGAATCGAAAAATGGCTTTATTACTGAAGAGAAATCGATAAGCCTAAAAATGATAAAGAGTGGTTATCCATGTTATGAAGGTTTTATTAAAAGCCGAATATAATTAAAAAAAAAAAAACCAGGTCAAGACGCATTTATAAAAATAGCTTGTTTTAAATACTTTCGGTCGTTTCAAATTTTAAACTGGAAACCAATTTTTACGATATTCGCTTTTTCGAATGATTCCCAATCGAATTTATTTGTTACCTAAAACGGAATTAATTTAATAAATAATGATTGGTTTAAAAATTACAAAAAAAAAAATAATAATAAAAACTTTTATTTAAATAAATTTATAATCTGGGCCGATTTTTACACAAGATTCAATAATGCCCTTAAGTCAAACAATGGGTTATTTTAATGGTTTTGATCACATCTGAATTTTATTGTTGAATTTGATCATGTCAATATTAACAATAAAAAACATATTGAGATATCAGAATCACCTATATGGTGCCATCAACATATTTGAAATAGCGAGTAATTTAGAAATATTCAGTTTAAAATTTATCACCTGATAATCCTTATCCCTCCACATAATCCTTAGTATTTACGTATTAATTTTTGTAGAAAATTGTATTCATTAAAAAATAAATAAAAATAAAATATAATAATAATAATAATAAATACAAATAAAAATAAAACAAACAGATTTTTTTATTTTTATTAAATTGTTTAATATTAGAAACACTCATACAAATTAACGAGTAACATTGAGATTGAATTCCAAGTAGAAACTGGTAATACCAGTCAATTAAAAAATGAATATTTTATAAAATTGGAGCTAAGTCCCTAATTATTTTATCGTCTCTCAATGAAACCTTAAATAAATAAAGAAACGTATAAATATTTAATATATATATAAATCTTATTATCTTCTCTAGTTTCTAAGGTATTGAAACAATACATTCATTTTTTTATATCTGTCCTGCTAAGGTTGTGGGGTGCGTGCATGTTATGGAGTTGATAATCATAAACGAGAGACCAGTTATTGCCACAAGGCGTGGCAGTTAAGCAACGTTCTGCAATCATTTCAGAATTGAAATGATTTGGTTTAAAATACATATGCTGCCTAAAATAAATTTTATTAATAAGCATTAGAGGTAATAAAAAAAAATATGACCAAATGTTACCAATCTAGTATCAGAAAATGTGACCTGCTCGAATTGGCTAGTTTGTTAGTTAGTTGAAATATATAGTTAAAAAAATTAAAATCTAATACGATCAAAATATTTATCTTGAATTTCAAAACCTCTTTGATGATATTTATCAAAATTGATTTTTATTTTTGATAATTAATTATTTTTTCTAATCAGAAATATAACTCCAACAATAGTATATTTTGTCTGTGATATCAAATTTTAAAAGCAGAACATCGTTATTTCCAAAATGCGTTAGAAAATTGGCTCAAAAAATGTATAAAATATTAAAAATCCTTGGTGGAGATGGATATGTTTAATTTGAAAACCAGAATTTTTTCCAAGTGCTCGGATGTCGAATAGTAGCTGTATGTTAACATTCTTCGGGGCACAGTTTTAATAAAATCTTTTTTACATCAGGCCCAAATATGTTAAATAACATAATTAGTATTGAATAAAAAAGAACAATGACTTTGAAACACCTAAGTATGACATTAAAATGTACTTCGTATAATTAATATTTATTTTCTGATCATTATAATTTCGATGCCGATTGGATCATTATTATTTACGTAATACCGCATAACAGTGAGTGATCATTATTTTCAATCCAATCAGTGAGCGGTTTAAATTTTGATGTATTTTATTTATTTAGTTACATTTTAGGTGCCATATACAACATCATCGGCTAGAGGCACCAAATTCTGTTTATTTATAAATAGATTCTATTCTATTTTTTTTACAAAACTTTCTTAGAAATCGGAATTTTAAAGTTCGTGCTGGGTCAATATTATCAGATAATTTTGAGTTATTAAATGGTGTTCCGCAAGGATCTGTCCTAAGCCCAAAAATTTTTAATATTGCTATCAATTATATAAGAAAATACATCCCAAAACCAGTTAATGTCGCATTATACGCAGATGATGTTTTGATTTATTATAGCTCCACCGATGTAGTTAAGCAATTCTGAAAGCATTTTGATAATGGCCTCAAAATCATTGCTTATTTCTAGGGCTGAAGTTACTGGGTCTTTTGTGATAGCAACTGTTTCTAAGAAGGTGTGCAGTTGAACGAATGACAGAGGGTAGTTTTTATCTTTTGATTCTATAATTTCTTTTATCGGGGATAATGCTTCGGCCAAGGTTTTCTTTTCGGCGTGGGTCTGGGTGTTAGTTGTTATATTGTCGTCAGGTATTATTGTTTGGTTGTTTACCTTTTCATTATCGTCTTTTGTGGTAGATTCCGATTTGGAATTTAAAGTTAAAATTTGTTGTTTGGATACGGTTTTATTAGTGTCTGGTAACAAAATAGCCCCCGTTTCTCCTAATTCGTTTTTTAAATGATTTTCTATATTTGAGGTTGTATTATCAGTGTAACTTTTATCAATTGTACCGTTATCAGTGGTTAAAGTAAGCTTAATTTGTGTTGATAATTGTTTTTTATTCATTGTGTCACTTAAGGAAGGGAATTCTAAAGCCCCAGGAGGTCTGGTAGGTCTATATTCGGGACGAAGGGTAGGACATTGTGAAGTGAAATGCCCTTCCTTTTTATACCTATAGCAGGCACCGGTATCTTCACTAAAGAACACACGGAATGACCCCTCATCGTTTTTTATCACTAATGACTCAGGGAGATGTTGACTACTTTCAGGTGTAATATAAATTTGTCTCCTCCAGCTAAGGATATGGGGAAAAAATCGATTTTTGTACACCGACAGATAGGAACTGAACTGGTGACACAGGTGTAACCTTTGCCTGTTTCAAGGCTTCTTCTATAGCACAATGAGAAATGCTTGGCTCAACATTAGATATTAAAATCCTTTTAGCGGGATTGATTAGCCTTCGTACAATATTATCCCCTATTTTCAAGGAAGCATTAGAATCGATTAATTTATCTACAAGTTCTTTGGAGCTGAGGTGGATGCAGATGCGATTATTTGAAATTCTCGAAGCGAACCGTATGTCTCTGGGGGCGATAAATTCTGCTAATCTCTCCAGGTATTCGACCAATTTTACCCCATCTATACTATTGAAAACTATAGCCTGGTCTCGTTTTGGGAATTTTTCCTGTTTTTGTGAGGTTATCTTGGCAAAAGTCTTACCTTCACTTACCGAGGAACTGGGAAACTGTCCATTTCTTGGTTCAGGGTTATCACGGGCTTCAAAATTACTGGAATTCAAGTCTAAACTGGGAAATTTGAACTGATTTCTAGAAAAAGAACTAATAAAGACAGAGCAACTTTACGGGTATGTTTTCACAAAAACCTCCAGCTCTCTCAATTTTGATGAATAAATCAAGAATAATTATAATTAATATCATATATGGTAAAATTAAAAACAAATATAATATTAAAAAGTTAAAAAAAAAAAACGTAAAAAAAAGAAATGAGGTTCAGAATAATTCTAGACATCTTGTTTGAACGAACTAACTGTTGGAACAAACTGTCATAATAAATGTTTGTGACTACGATGTTCGAGTGCCATCTACGCTGGCCTTGAACCTTCCAGGCTGTTCTTCTTACGACTAAATGTAAGGAGCGCTGGACTGGAGAGATAGTCTTGTCCTGAAGCCCAAGTCATATAGTTATTTCTGTGTTACAAAGTGATAATTTTTGTAACCTGTTCAAATATTTGTGTTCTCATAATTTGTGTGGCATTGAAAATTGTTATTTTCGTTTAATGAAAATTGTTTGACGCACGTAAGTGTTACAATATGATTCTATAATTTTTTTGAAAAGGATAATTAATTATCACGTTACCTCAACCCTGTGTTTAAGGTAAATTTTAATTTTAAATAGTTGATTACAACAATGAAGTAGATCTGTAATCAGTAATTAAGTCTATACCACAATTAATATTTTGCTATTCGAAATGAATAGAAGCAGCATTAAACCTTTAAGCAGAAATAATGAATCGCTGAGGAATATAATTAGTTCCTCTAAATAAAGAGAGAGAGGGGGTGTATTAAAACTTTGCTTTAGAGTAAAATGAAACAAAAAATACGTATAGGGCCAGGGCAAAGATAAATAAAAGAACCAAAACCAATTTTGCTGAAACAAAAATAAAAAAAATTATTCCCCCGCCCGCTGTGTTACTCCAATCTTCCCTGAAAACCTCTTTTAGGATTGCTGCAATAATTATTTATTGTAGGGCCTTTGTTAAATATATATAAACAGTGGTGTATATCTAGTTACAGCTAAGTTATAATTCATAAGATTGATTGATTGTCATTAGTAGCTAATTAATTGTATTGGTTCAATTATACTTAAAATAACTTGATACATAAGATAGGCAGTGGCCGGCACAACAAAAGCAGCTTCCATTAAGATCAAGACAAAGAAGTAAGTAATTGTGAACCAGTTATTCTTAAAGAAAGTTGCAGAGGTGTTTGCCATAAAATGTATTAGGTGACTGTAGTAAAGTGACGTGAATATATGTCTCCTACTTTTTTATTGAAGCAACGACTCAGTTTTATTTCTACTTCGTTCCGGACCGCATCCGTTACGAAAAATTCTTACCACATCCCACTTACATGGGAGATGGGAAAAATGGAATTACATATAAAATTCACAATGGAAAAACAAAACAAGGTTTTCATTCTAAATTTTAAAGGGTAATAAAAATATCAAAAACTTGGAGGAAAAAAAATCCAATGATAAGCCTGGTGTGTACAGTGGGCCTAGCAGAGTTGGGCAAATTGTAATCAGAATAATGATTCATGAATATGAATAATTGGTAATCATAAAACAAATGAAAAATGAATAACCATTATTCAGAATCTTTACGGAGTATTTTTAATGATTATTGAGTGTTTATGGTATTCATTTGGAATGAATAATAAATAACTAAATACCAGTTATTCATTATTCATTTCAAATGAATACCATAAACACTCAATAATCATTAAAAATACTCCGTAAAGATTCTGAATAATGGTTATTCATTTTCCATTTGTTTTATGATTACCAATTATTCATATTCATGAATCATTATTCTGATTACAATTTGCCCAACTCTGGTGCCTAGTGTTTTGTCTACGCCTTCAATAAGTACCGATATTACGCTTGAGGATCGTTCGGAGTTGCCGGTATGATAGTATCACAAGTGAAGGGGCACTTCAACGCTGGTCACACGCTGAATGAAAACTTTTAATGGACGGACGTATATTTCGTAAGCGGACAGTGAAGAAAATAAACATCAAATCACTTAGGAAAAACATTAGTAATTAAACATTAAATAATTCATTAGAATAACACACTTGGCCAAACACACTGCAGGAAGTGGCCAATAAATATAATATAAAGAATATCAGTATACTTTTGACTATACAAGTAAAACAAAAATAAATCCTAAATATAAAAATAAAAAATTGCGGACTGAGAAAATATTTTCGATTGGAGATTTGAAACATTTTTCCTTTCGTCATGTATTTATTTTTTTTTTTTTTTTGGTCATTTTATCATTATGTATATTGCGACGTTTCGGATCTTATTGCACATTATCAAGCCATCTATAATATTATAACACTTATGTGGTTTAACAATTTTTATTCAAAGAAAATTAATTATATTCAACGCCACTCAAATTATGAGAACACAAATATTAAAACAAACAATTAAGAAGGTTACAAAAATTATCACTCCGTAACACAGAGATGATCATATGACTTGCGCCTTAGAACAAGACTAACCGTCCTGTCAGTCGCTCCTTATATACAGTCATAAGAAGAATGGTCTAGAACCTCGTGGAACGGCATAGATGGTACTCGAACATCGTAGTCACAAACACGTGCTATGACAGTTTGTTCCAACTGTTAGTTCGTTCCAACAAAAGGTCTGGGACTTTTACAAGATATGTTTTTTGTTGTTTTATTTTAACGTTACAATATAAATCATTTAGTAGGGGAGAGCGGGGTTGGTTGGCATAGGGGGTAGGTTGGCCTTTGGCTTATAATTTCCGTCACACCTGTTTTGAAGTCGCCACAATCGTACCATGTGACCCGCTCGACCTCGGGAGTCTTGTCCTGAGGTTTTAGTCCGATGCTAACAGTGCAGAGAAGAGTGTGCTTCAGTGATAGATTTTACAACATTTAAGTAAATTTTTATATTTTCAGTAAATTTGGTTTTAAGGCATGGCAAAACATTTGACTCCGATTTTGTTCACATAGCCCCAAACTCCTTTGAAAAACCTAACCTTTCGACTAACCAGTTTCTTGTTTTGTTGTTCTTCCCTGTCTTGGCAGCCATCTTTCATATGATTACTCCTGTGGGGCTAGTTGGCTATCTTCAACTGGGGTTTGTTGGCGCAGTCACAAAAGTAAGGTTAACATAAACAAAGGTGAAACTACCACTTGTCTTTAGTTCAAGCGAGGAGGAGGAGAGCAATACTTCCTACGTAGAAAGTGACGACAGTCTAAATTTAAACGGAATTAAACAATGAAAAAGATAATGACACTAAAGATCACCTTCAGCCGCAATCGAAGCTTATTGATGAACTAGCCACACCTGGCTTCCATGAAAATGAAACTAGTGCACCGCAGACACTTTCTCATGATCCGATTAAAGGGCCAGAGAATATTTATCCTACCTAAAGTTTTTGAAGATTTGTTGAATTGGTTTTTTTTTTTTTTATGAAAAATTTGATAACATTGTTCAAACGCAACGATACTTCTATGCCATTACATTTTTCTAATTTCTGCTGTTTGAAATGCTATATAATTTTGTTCAATTGAAATAAATATGGTAAAATGCTGCCATTTGTCATTCTATTTTCCCTTAATAGCTGTTAAAAACCGATCAAAATTAATAAATCATTATAGTGCAGCCTTTAATAACAATAATATGTGTCAGGCAGTACTTGAATGAGATGGCCAAACAACACCACCTTCTAGGCCAATCTGCCCCACCTTTGGGGTTAATTGGCATACTCTGGATTGACAAATTCTTCAATTTTCTACGATTATAGAGTTAAATATTATGTGCTGAATGAAATACTTGAAGTACTCTAATACTTGGGGTTTACTGTGGTATCAACCATATTGGGATTATATTAGCAGGAAAGACTCAACAATCAAAAGAGTGAAAACTGTTGCCAACCAACCCCGCTCTCCCCTATGCTTTATTTATCTTATATGACATCGGAGGAATAGGAGCACTTTAAGCAGAGATCATCAGGAAAATTAAAATATTATAACTTGTTCAACTTCTAATCCATTTTTTATTTAATCCATTATCCTTATTTTTTATACCTTTTGAAAAAAAATAATAGGGATGGTTGTTGGGATGAGAGGGATAAGTGTTGGAATGAGGGTGATCATACTAATCTCTTTTAGACAAGCAGTAGAAATGCAATTGCAATAAGAAATCGTTACATTTTATATAATGTTCACTACAGTTTAAGGCAATGTATCTGTCATTTATTTTAATTGGATGATAATCGGTTACTTTAAAAATATTGTAACACCATATGTAGATAATGACATTAAGATATGTAGGATACATTACAGGATATGATTTCTATTGTGTTTTAAAAAGTCATATTAATCAATGTTAACATTTTAGACAGACTTGGTAATAATAAGATCCGAAACGTCGCAATATACATAAATGAATAATTAAATAAAAAAGTGTTTTAAAGAAAATTGGATGCTTATTTTTCGTATTAAAAAAAAATAAAAAAAACAATAACAAATAACATAATTCAAGGATCATCCAAAGAAGTGACATTAATTTAAAAAAATAAATAAATAACCACATTTTCATAATCTTATTTTGCTAAATATTATTTAGTTGCTATACGTAATTATTTTAATCGGCAGTCCTATAGCAGTTTTTATGTAGAGATATTATATTATATTAAACTGTTAACCTCCACTCTATGCGAGTATTCAATCATCATGTAATAAAAAAAACACAAATTACCAAAAAGTTGAATTTTCATTTGCCTTTTATTCCTATCAAACCTGGTCGACTGACAAATGTACATAACCTATATGAGGTTTGCGTTTGAATAAAGTTAGTATTAATACCTAGTACACTGTATTGTATACACAGACTCTTGCAAAATGTAAAAGCGCTCGCGAGATTATACCGAATGGATTGCAATAGCTTAATTGAATACGAAATCTGTTTTCTGAGTAAGGTGAGAATACAGCTCCACCTTGACACGGCCGTCAATTAAATTAATTAAACTCATTTATCTAAAAGGGGAGACCTAAGAAGGCTCTTCGCCTGTTTCAGTTATCCACCAACTGTGTGCCTGTGTCGTGTGGAAGGTACTTGCTTGAGGAAAAGTGCTCGTATAATGCGCCACATGATTTATATTCCATTTAAATTAGCTTTTAGCAACAAATATTTGCATTATATACAAATAAATAGTTAGGATACCAATACCGTCCCTCCCCCATTTCCGACATCAAAATCCGATAGTTATGTAGGAAGCGAGTAATATATCGTGGGGTCAATACTACAACTAGGTAACTACAATTCAGCTGTTTCGAGTAAAACTCATATTAAAGTTTTTCGAAGATCTTGAGTTGATCTACAAATCAAGTATTGTAGTGCTAAAACTATGTTGAGTTACCAATTTGTTGCTTCTGTTTTGCAATCCTGATAGGTCGAACAACTAGATAAGTGAACTTTACCTAGTATCGGAACGGATTAGGTTTCTGATCATCAACTTATCTAGTTTTGAAAACTCATTATATCATCTTTAAAATGTATTCAACAGAACAAAGTTGTAGTGTGCTATGGACCTAACCTAATGGAAGTTTTTAATGCACTAACCCAAATTTTGCTAAATTTGTAGTTACCTAGTTGTTGTACTCACCCGACGATATTACGATAGAAAAAAGTTCTATTCTTTAAAAAAGGAAAAAATCTGTTCAGATAAAATTTAGTAAAACCTCAAAGCCTCATGAACAGTTTTTAATCACATTTAGTTGTGCATAATGCTCTATACAATATTTTTTTCATATTTTGTTTCATGTTCTGATCAGTTGATTACTTAGGACATGACCTCTAGCCCAGCTTCTGTAAAATAAAATAAATAAGTAAATAATAAATAATAAAATAAGAAATAAATAAATAATAAAATAAGAACCGCGGAGAAATAAAGGATATTACCTTGTGACTTAATTAACGATGAAATAGTTTTGATGACTTTCGATACTTTAATAACTATTCCTATTAAATTATAAATATTATAGAATTTGTTTGTTTGTTTACATCACTTTATACCACTAAGGCTAAATTTTGATTATCCAGTTATAATAGGGATATGGATCTTTAACGAGCACCTGACATCGTACAGGGACTTCCATGTTACGTCCGATCCGAGGGATTGCAGAGCCAAGAAATTTTTACTCCCATTAAAATATCCTAGGGGCATCGCGTGAAGCGAAATCGCGACCTTAAGTATTGTAGGCTGCTATGCTAACCACTATGCCGCTGGTGACCCCCTCAATTTAATATTGTAACGTGAAAAAAAATTTATTTTATTTTGTCTGTTACACTGAAAAGTGTTCTAGACTTTTTATCGGTCCAGTTACATGACTATTAGTACATGTTCTGCATCTTACGAGAATTGTTCCATTTCGGAATAAATACAAGGAATAGGGCCTTAGCCTTGCTCTCAACATTGAAGCATATGATTACATTTGTGTCACTAATAAATAAATTTTGTAACATTGTTAATAATTTGACTTTTGTTTTTTGGCTTTATGAATTATAATTCAGATAATTTTATAATTAATACTTTGCTAGTGCTCTATAAGTTGAAAAATTAACCGTAATTTGCACAATTTATTCTGTTATGGATTTTAGATATAGAATGCCAGGCCTCAAAGTCTCGTATTATTTCAATAATTCACATAATCATGCAGATTACATGCTAAATTTTCGCCTATTCAGGCATCTTCAAGGCTACAAGGGTTTCGCAAGCAAGCTAGAAACAGACTTTTTTTTTTTGAGCCATATTGATTGACTGATATCGAGCGAAAGTAATTTACTACCTATATTATTAAAAAAGTTGATATGTTTTTTGGAAGATAAAAATAAGTTATTAAACGAATTCTCTATATTAATAAGGCCATCCAGTAAATGCTTTGGTAATGTGTTATTCCATTTATGCCTTTGCAAGTACATACCTTTTCCAATGGAGTTTACGTATTTAGTAAATGAATTAATAATGTTCCAAATATCTCTATTGCCTAAAGTATTTGAAGTGACAACAGTTTGAATTTCATAAAGAAGTTTGTAATTTAAGTCTTTAATTGGGCCATCTCCACAATAATTTAGTTAACAAGTTTTTAGGAAGAGACTATTGAATTATAGATATAGAATGCAAGGCCTCAAAGTCTCGTATTATTTCAATAATTCACTTAATCATGCAGATTTTCGCCTATTTAGGCATCTTCAGGGCTACAAGGCAAACCAGCTAGAAACAGACTGATAGATAGAGCAAGATAGAGTCTGTTTCTAGCTTACTTGCGAAACCCTTGTAGCCCTGAAGATGCCTAAATAGGCGAAAATCTGCATGATTAAGTGAATTATTGAAATAATACGAGACTTTGAGGCCTTGCATCCTATATCTACAATTCAATAGTCTCTTCCTAAAAACTTGTTATGGATTTTATTTATAATATAAAAATCGAGCTCATTCCATCACTAAACCATGCAAAATATAAACTTGGTATATACGGCAATACCTGTATCAAGACAAAAAAAAAAATACTATCTCCTTTGATAGAGTGAAGGTTATAAGTTTCCTTCAAATGCATTACGCATGAGATGCCGTTAAGAAAAGAGTGACAGGTGATGGAGAGGTATTAGCTAAGCTATTTGTTATATCTCAAACAGCCAACAAATATCAATATTTTCCTGAGTTGTTTCTTCTACCGGTGAATTGATAAACATTGAACAAGGACTGTAAATAGGAAAATTTCTTCAAAAAATCGATAGTAAGTTCGCAAAACCACGATTGTTTTAATTTCTTATCTATGTATAGTTAGAAAATCGCGCTAGTTTTTTACTGCCCTAAAAATCATCGTCCAGTTTTCGTATCGTTATTCAGTAATGTATCGTTATGCAGTAATGTATCCTTAAGGAAAAAAAAGGAATTGCGTAAGACTGAATTTGTTCTTTTATAGAAAATTCTACTTACGAAAAATTTGTTATTTTACTTATGCTATTGTTTGTATTTTAATTTAATTGTTTCAATTTATGTAAAAATGAAGAGTGAATTTATTACCTTCACCCTCAATCATGGTTCATGCCCACAAGATAGAAGTAAGATATCTGGGGCTTCACCTGGACGACACAACTGCCATGGAGAACTACATCGGACTGAAAAGGGAACAACTTTACAAACGATTTGGAATATTATCCAGGTTACTTGACAGACGTTCCGAATTATCAATAACAAATTTACCTCAATAACTAACTTATCATTTACAAAGTACTAATACAACCAGTATGGACATACGGGATAGAACTATGGGGTTCTGAAAAACCCTCAAACATTCAAAGAATTCAGTCATCCCAGTCCAAGGTATTCAAGAAAATAGTAAACGAACCATACTGAAAACTGACTTACGGCACAAGGACCGATGAATATCGAACATTCGAATAGGGTGTAGAAGATTCTTGTAAGATCAAGAACATGTAATGACTAATACAGTAATGTATCTGTTCAAAAAAAAAAAAAAAGTCTATAACTCTTTTCAATGTAACAGACAAAATCAAATTATATCGTTTCATTCAAAATCCCCGTACAATTCCCACTTATTTCCCGCAATTCAGGCTTTTCCCACTCGCTACACACTCTGAATAAATAATTATAGATTTGAAAACTGTTGTAAAAAATAAGCTACATGTTCACGGTCGATCGAATATTGTAATTAAACCCGGTTCTTGTCTATTAAGTATCGTTTATTTTAATTTAATATTTTGCTGCTTGTGGCTTTTATCTTTGCAACGTCATATTCATTTCTCACTATTCTTTTAATTGTTTTATGACTTTTAGCATTAATAAACCTTTACTGATATTTAGGTAAGGTATGAAAAAAAAAAAAAAAAAAATTAAGAATGTAAATAAAAATACAAATCCTTATATATATATATATATATATATATATATATATATATATATATATATATATATATATATATATATATATTTGTTGGAGGTAAAATCAGAAACTACTCAACCGATTTTGATGAAATTTGGCTCATTGTGTGTAGTTTTGTCCAACTTTAAAGATAGGGTTGTTTTTATCTCGATTTAATATCTTTTTTTTATTAATTTAATCATTTTTCGTGGGTAACCACCTTATTTTAATTTTATATTATTTTTAAATATTTCATTATTTAAGAGAAAAGATCGGGCTCGGACGGGTGTCGAAACCGGGTCTCCCGCGTGACATGCGCAGTACGCTAACCACTGCGCCACCGGGCTCGCTTCCAAGCTGAGCCTATCCTTCCTCTTCACTGATACCTCTCCCCCGATCTCGGGGTACGGGAGGTGGACAATTTTCGTCCAATTTGTAGTTTCTCTTGGCATCGTTAATTTAAATTATTTTATATGTTATTATTATATATTATTTCGTCGGTAACCACTTAAATAAAACCATAAATCTATTTTTTCCGGCTTGGACTACGAAAAGCCGTGTTTTTCCCATGGGAAATTATGATTCGTCTTTTCACGTGTAGGGAAAACATCGAATCTATTTGTTAAAGAAAAAGACAGGTTAACCAAAATCATGGTGCACCATTAGTATAACCTCCTTATAAGATATCTCATATTATCATGAGTTATAATCTGAATTTAATGGATATGTATTATGGCAAAAGATTAATTTGGTACATTTTTGCTAATTGTCTATTTTGATTGTGCAAAAACCCTGTTCCAATTATAACCTTTATTAGTTCCTTTTACATGTGTCATTCATTTACACATTATAGTCAAATATAAGATGTAAACAATAATAACTTTAACCCATCAAAATTCTATTCCAAACAATTTTAAATTTGGCGTAAATCTATTTTAGCTGAAACGTTTTTATCTCTATCAGTGAATTTTGATTTGACTGTATTAAAAAGAATAGGATATAATTAATTCAACGCATTATAGCTACTGAGCCACAGCAACGCGTATACTGTAAAAACATACTTTTGTGGGTAAGATTGGTCAACAATGCGACGATTTATGAATCTGGTGCAAGACTAGCTGAGGGTTAACGGGACGTTATCATGGCTCACATTCCTTCCTTAATTGTTATGTCGCCAAAAACTAAAATGTACGAAGGATTCAGGTAAATAAATTGTTAGGAAAGGATGGAGGAGTCAAGGATGTTCCCTGGGATGAAAGATGAGAGCAATTTAACTCGAGACAGGAAAACCCAGGGGAGAGGATAAGACTAACGAAGCATTGCTGCCTGGCATTATTAACTGAAATTGAAACCAATCCTTCTTAATATCAAATAAATGGAAATATGATTCCCGCGACATGTTGGAAAGGCTCGTAAAAAAATATTTGTGATAAGTAATTAAAAATGATAAAAGTAAAAAATGATTTACAAAAGAAGGTTGCATTCAATAGGAGTAAAAGTTCCAGAAGCATACTTGGACATTCAATGGTGAGATATTTAAAGAGATATTTGGTGAAATATATTTAAATTTAAGTAAAACAGCGAATATTAAAAAGTACATGAATTAATAGGATAGCATAAACATTATGGATTTTAATGTAACAACCTGCCTGACAGTTTGGCCTATGTTTGTATGGTTAGTCATTATTACTTTCACTTACCTATATATAAAATATATAGTAAGGGAAAGTATTGCGATCTTGAAAAATTTCGACCGGTTTTCAACAGAAATACACGTTTTGGGGTCCCCTGAGTCCCCTTTGTGTGAGTGTTTGTGTGTGAACAGACTAGCTCAAAAACTATAAAGCATAAGAACCTGAAATTGAGTATTTTGAGTATGTATTTGCCCGCGATATACGGAAATACACGTTTTGGGGTCCCCTGAGTCCAAAAAACCAAGTCCAGCGAAATGGTCCGTGTGTGTGTGTATGTGTGTGTGTTTGTGTGTGTGTGTTTGTATGTGAACAGACTAGCTCAAAAACTATAAACCGTAAGAACCTGAAATTAGTATTTTGAGTATGTATATGCCCGCGATATACGGAAATACACGTTTTGGGATCCCCTGAGTCCAAATAACCAAGTCCCACGAAATGGCCTGTGTGTGTGTGTGTTTGTGTGTGCGTGTTTGTATGTGAACAGACTAGCTCAAAAACTGTAAAGCATAAGAACCTGAAATTGAGTATTTTGAGTATGTATATGCCCGCGATATATGGAAATACACGTTTTGGGGTCCTCTGAGTCCAAATAACCAAGTCCCGCGAAATGGTCCGCGTGTGTGTGTGTTTGTGTTTGTGTGTGTGTGTTTGTGTGTGTGTGTTTGTATGTGAACAGACTAGCTCAAAAACTATAAACCGTAAGAACCTGAAATTGAGTATGTATATGCCTGCGATATACGGAAATACACGTTTTGGGATCCCCTGAGTCCAAATAACCAAGTCCCGCGAAATGGCCTGTGTGTGTGTGTGTGTTTGTGTGTGCGTGTTTGTATGTGAACAGACTAGCTCAAAAACTATAAACCGTAAGAACCTGAAATTGAGTATTTTGAGTATGTATATGCCCGCGATATACGGAAATACACGTTTTGGGGTCCCTTGAGTCCAAATAACCAAGTCCCGCGAAATGGTCTGTGTGTTTTTTGTTTGTGTGTGTGTTTGTGTGTGTGTGTGTGTGTGTGTGTGTGTGTGTGTGTGTGTGTGTGTGTGTGTGTGTGTGTGCGCGTGTGTGTGTGTGTGTGTGTGTGTGTGTGTGTATGTTTGTGTGTGTGTGTGTGTGTGTATGTTTGTGTGTGTGTGTGTGTGTGTGTGTGTGTGTGTGTGTGTGTGTGTGTGTGTGTGTGTGTGTGTGTGTGTGTGTGTGTGTGTGTGTGTGTGTGTGTGTGTGTGTGTGTGTGTGTGTGTGTGTGTGTTTGAACAGACTAGCTCAGAAGCTATAAGCTGTACGAACCTGAAGTTGGGTATTTGGTGTATGTATAGATTTGACAGCAAAAGTTTTATCAAAATTGGTCGACCGGAGGGGGTACTTTATTTAAAAACTTTTTTCCCATTTTTACGTTTTTTTCGATTTTCTCAAAAACGGCTGTAACGATTTTGATCAAACTTGGTATTTAATGTATGTATATGCCCGTGATATGACAGCAAAAATTTCATCAAAATTGATCAATTGGAGGGGGCACTTTATTTCTTAACTTTGTTTCCATTTTTTACGTTTTTATCGATTTTCTTAAAAATGGCTTTAAAGATTTTGATCAAACTCGTCATGTTTAATGATAATCAAGTATTCCTTAATATCAGGTAAGCTTTGTTATTATTAAAATGTTCTGAGGGGGCTTAAATAGGGAAGGGTTTTTTTTTTGTTTTCTAATAAAGTACCTTTGATTTTGTTTTTATGGAGAAATAAACTGTCTCTCGTTAAGCTTAAAAATAAGAAATTGCTAAATATGAAATATAAATAAAAAATCAAGTAAATATATACAAGAGAAAAAAAAGAAAAATATTCAGTCAACGTTGAGCCCACGCATGCGCAGAACGCCTTTAATGACAACATTGTTTATAAATTAAGACGTTCTATTCATTTAATGGAAATTATTTGTTTCATGGTAACTAAATGGTAAATTAAATCAGACGCGATAGAGTATTGCGCTTGCATCGCCGAATTATCACAAGTAAAAACTTTTATTTAATAATTAAAAATGTTAATGTACTTTAGAGCGCAAATAGTAACAAAAATAAGTAAATAAATGTGGAAAAAATGTCTTTGAAGAATGGCATTTAACAAAACACGTCAATTTCTAATTAAAGTAAGTTGGTAAGTGAAAGTTGTGTGTTGCGCGCATCGCACCAGATTTTTTTAAAAATAAAAACAAAAATCGTAATAATTGCTATACAATGAACATAAACATACATGCCATTAAATTACAGAAATACCATTATTTAATATTAAGTAATTCATTATAAACTACCAAGTAGGTCAGGAATTAATCCTAGATAACTAATATTTTATTTTACAATTTAAACTATTTATTTAATTCAATAATCAAAAGTTAAATCACAACACCTGGTTATCATTATGATGGTAGATAGAGTCTACTAATTATCTAATTATACTTATAGAAACATCAACTATCGTCCTATAGAAAATACCCAATAAAAGCAATATCTATTATAATAATTGACTAATGTACAACGGTATGAGAGTGTTTACTAGCTTGTCAATATCTGCTTCATATCCAGAAATTGTTTAAGTTTTCATTAATATAAATAAATCCAAAAAGAAATTAAAATTTTATTTTAATATATATATATATATATATATATATATATATATATATATATATATATATAAGAATGATATATATATATATATATATATATATATATATAATCATTATTGTGGGTAACCACCTTGTTTTTAAATAATTTATTGTTTGAAGAGAAAACATTTGGCTCCGCCGGGAGTCGAACTCGGGTCTTCCGCGTGACATGCGTGGTATGCTAACCATTGCACCACGGAGCTCGCTTCCAAGCGGTGCCAAATCTTTTCTCTTATAAAAATAAATTATTTGAAAACAAGGTGGTTACCCACAATAATGATTAAATTAATATAAAATAATTTAAAAATTGATGAACGTCAAGAGATGCCCAAAATTGTCCACCTCCCGTAAATACTCGCAAAACCTGCGAGATCGTGGGAGAGGCGTCAGTGAAGAGGAAGGATTTGGCACCGCTTGGAAGCGAGCTCCGTGGTGCAATGGTTAGCATACCGCGCATGTCACGCGGGTGACCCGGGTTCGACTCCCGGCCTAGCCAAATCTTTTCTCTTCAAAAAATAAATTATTTAATATAGATAGATAGATGGATATATTTTATTTGTTAAAGAATGCAAATTGTTGTACAAATTGAAATTCTTTTATGGATTACAAAATGGACATCTAGAGACCGCAAGGTAATTAAATCGTACATCAAAACATTTGATTATTTAAATATAAAACATTTGATTATTATTTATTTAAATTATTTAAATATATATATATAAATTTCACATACCTCTGTAGTGTCTTTCTTGCACTTGTCGGAAGCAGCGAAAATATTAAGTTGTGTACTGGAAGGAGGGAGTGGGCACTGATCTATGTCCACTCTTCTAAGATCTATATCAATACCACTCGTTCCTCTGCAAATAAAATAAATAAAATTAGGATAGCTAGAAAGGATAGGAAACTATAATTTATACCTTGAAATAAAATAATAATATCGTAAAACGTAAATTTTTATCTCAGTTATTTGATTATTAATATTTTGGAAGGGGCAGGATTAATTGATAGCAAACATGAAAATAAAAAAAATCACGTTTCATAATTGTCAACAAAATTACTATAACAGGAATGTTTTCTTATTTTATTCATTTGTTTAAGGTTACTTAATGCTACTACATCTATTCTTTTGGTGCTACAACATGTTTTCTTATCATGATATCGCGCCACGTTGGGTGGAGTATTTTATTAAATAATGAAACAAAATTAAAACTTTTATATGTAGATGACTTTGCTAACTAATTTGATGTTTTATACTCCAATATCATCTATGTTTTATTTATATGATCTCTATTATGATCCATTACTAATGCCCCTTAGTAATTAAATCCTTTTTTTACTCATTCCATACAATATAAAAATGTTAACGGAAATAAAAAATAATAAAAATGGAAGAAATGTATCTAGCTTCTAACAGGTATAAGCAAACCATAACTTGAATAGGAATTAAAATTAAATAAATTGAGAACGTGACATTGAAAAAGTAGTAAATAAAAAAAACCCGATTTTTAGATTTTCATATGAAAAAGTAGCAAGAAGTCATGGAAATAATACAGGAAGTAAGGGTTTAAAGTAGTTTAGTTGCTATCAACATCGGAACATGATTTTCATGAATAAACTTTTTTGCTTATTTTTTTATTACTTTTTTTTAATTTTTGCTATTCAAAATCAAAATGTAAATATAAAAATGGCTTTCTCGACTTACTACCTTATCCATGTCAACGTCCGTAATATAATGACTGACAGCATATTATTGCATTGTATGGGAGGTTTTTTCTTGTTATCTTTTAAGTAGGAGTGTTACCTTTTTAAAGTGTTACTTACTGTAAAACTTTAAATAAATTCTAGAAATGAGAGATAGTCAACTGTTCTTCAATTACGATAGGTAAAATGATAGTCAGGATTTTCAGTTTACAATGATTTTATTGTGGTAAGCCAACGTTTCGATCCAACTTGTGGATCTTCATCAGGGCTAAAAGAAAACAAATATATGAGTATCTATGCTAGAGGATGACAATAAATGGATACATTACAGAACTGATAATAATCTAAAATATGGTGTATAGATGATTATAAAAATAAGTGGCTGGTTAACGATTAAAGATAAAATAGAATCTGATATTTACCTACTGAGTCCAGGTGGATACTAAGACTAAAGGTAAAAATAAAGTGAGAGGTAGTGGTAGGGGGTATACATCATAATGTAAACTTTATATATTATATTATTATCAGTTCTGTATATATCCAATAATTGTCACCCTCTAGCATAGATACCCCTCGTCGGCTACGGTGGTTTCAGTCACACATATGCTACTGTTAGGTCGGATCCGATCTTACTTATTTTTGAGCCCTTTTTTCAATAAAATCCGCATTGAAACAAATAAACTTTGCACTAATGTCTATCTAGAGAAGCAAAAAAACAAAATAAATAACATTTCAATCAAAAACAATTTTTATTTATAAATAAATAAATTTATAAAATTTCAATCAAATATAATTTTTATATACGAATGAAAAACGAATAATAAGTAGGCATATAAGGTAACCTCAATTGTTAATCAAAATGCTATTCCAAAAACAAAAATTAAAAATTAAATTAATAAACGATTCCAGGCTATCGGTTTTCTCTACAGCGTTTCCTCTTGGTCCTGGGTTCCATTTTATTACGTTTGTAGGCGGAACTCTGGCGAATTTTGAACGAATAGGCTTGTCCGTCCCTATGCTATCTCCATCTTTTCCCAATTCGAATTTTTTCGCTTGAGTGTTGGCTATGCGTTCTGCTTCTGAGCTGTAATTTCTGAACAGCTCTTCATTTTCATCAAACTCATCTGGAATATGAGAGTTGGCCAAGAATTAATCTTCATTTTCTGATGTGACATTATTGTCTTCATTGTGCTCTTCTTCAAGAGATTGCCGTCGAAACTCTTCCCTAAACCTTTCAACGCATGAAATAATTTTGTTGAGATTTCGTAATAGATTTTACTCATGCAATGGTAAATTCACTAAAGGGATAAATAATTGTAGAAATAGGTTGAATAAAATAAATTATTAGAGCATAAAGTACTAAAGTGGGCTTGAACCGGACCTGTAACATATCTGCTACGGTTGGGTCAGATCCGACCAAAGGCGGGATAAGTGCAAAACGGTACGTTCCTTTTAGTTGTAATTGGGTCAGCAGGTACCTAACAACAGAGGAGGAGGTGCCCTTGAAGGACAGCTGTCTAAACACTCATATATTTGTTTGATTTTAGGCCTGATGAAGATCCACAAGTTGGATCTAGACGTTGGCGTACCACAATAAAATCATTGTAAACTGAAAATCCTGAATATCATTTTACCTATTTTAAATAAATTCTTTTAAAAAAATCTTTAATTTTGTACTGAACCATCCAGACCCAACCTCGACTGATCTGCCTCAACGCAATCCTCCCACCTCCGTCACAGCCTACCCATCGGAGGTTCCCCATTCGGCTTCGCGCTTATTAATCTTTTCGGAATTCGTTCACTACAAAGTTTCGCAATTGTACAAGCCCATTTTACTCGTCTCGCAGCTATCACGTCAATTATATTTACCGGCTACAGTTCACTTAGTTCGGCGTTGTGTAAGGGTCTATATTTTTTGGTTAGTTCCTTCCTCTTCCGTCCAAATATTTTACGCAGAACATTATTTTCAAAACCCTAATCCGTTGTTCCTTTGGGAGAATAATAGTTTTGTAAATCCTAATTTTTAAGTTTTGGGACAGAAGGCGCGACCTAAGAAATTTCGCTGCTGAAAAGTAGCAAGCAATACCGGCTTTTAATCTAGCCTTTATTTTGTCATCGATTTCAATTTCGTTTTCGAAAAAAAAAATCCAATAGCATTATTTAATTATTTCCTCTTTCAAAGTACTTTTGAATGATTGGAACGCAATGATTCGGAAACTGTCAATGAATAACTCTACGTTAACCCTTTAAAGTGCACTACTAATGCACTAACTAGTAAATGAATATAAAGTCCAAGTGAGACTCTGATTCCCCCACCTCTCACCACTCAACGTAGAGCCCTGTGATCAGTTCTATTCTGTATTAGTAAGGGCGTTAATATATTAGCCAAGTTGTGAAGCGGAAAATCTCCCTTTGGGGGGGGGGGCGCCCTTTGTTCAATTGAATACCAGCTGAAATTGAGGGCCTAGTGTGGTTTGTGATTGTGCCTTCACAGCACACCCTTATAGTTACCGTGTGATAATTTCATTTGCTGTCAACACGGCGCACAGTGGTTGAAAATCGACTATTTTCGGAAAAAACCTTGTCAAACCTGATCTGTAAGCCGCAAAAAAATAAATTTGATATTAGCATTACCACGATTGAATTTCCTATAAATTGTATAGGTCCGAGTCCCGTTTAACCGGCTATTCGGATTAACCGGCAGTGTAAAGAAAATAGAAAAAAAATTATACATCAATTTTCGACTCGAGATCGGCTAGTTTAAACACTTGCTGTTTTATACTAGTAATATTCTTAATAGTACTTACAATATAATTTACTTCATGAAAACACACAAGTTAGGTAAAAAAAAAAAAATCATACATAGGAACTATCAATTATTTTTGTCGTTATGTTTTAATTCTTAACTATTAAATGTATATCATATTAAAATATAAGATTGGGGTCATCCGACTTTAATATAATTTTGATAGAGGATGGTGGGATAGACTGTTCAATATAAGTTTAATAGCTGCAACTCCATCTGTGAAAATTCAGTTCCCTAATTCACACTAAATAATAGCTGAACCTTTTTTTAATACCAATCTTCTAAAAATAAATGGATGCTTAAAAATGAAAAGTGCCGAAGCCTTTAAGTTATCGGAGTTCATGCATAAACTTATTATTAATAATTTCCAAATTCATTATAAAATCACGGTAGGTGAAAAAGTTGATTTATTATCGATCTATTAACGATTCAGACTGACTTTATAAATGATGCTACAGACCTGGTAAGTAAGGCATGTTGTTTTACTAAACGATTAGTAATAACCTAATTCGAAGCACAAGCTCCATAGCGAATAAACTGCACGAAATAGCATAGGAATTTCAATAAAAAAAAAATCCCACATGTACAGACGCAGGTGGACGCAGCTAGAATATGTTTTAATATTTCCTTGAATGTATCTTCTTCTTTAAAAAATGGATTTTAAAACTGCGCTCGGCTGCGCTTGAAAAATATGGATTACCAAAAACATTTTTTGACTTAATTTGATTGCATTTATTCGGGATTTTATTTCCGGGTTAAAACATAGACCAAATAGCATCATTTTTATGCTAGTGTAATATGTGAAATCACTTTACATGATTATGAAGGAAAATCGCTCAAAGAAACAAAAATGCGAGTTGTAAAAATTATTATAGTGTTATAAATTTTCCGTTGTAAAATAAAACTTTTCAATGATCGATTTTCAAAGGGTCCTAAAAAGTTTAAAAATCAGAATATCTCCGAATAAATTAATGGAATGTGTCAGGTAACTATTCTATTAATTAATAATGAAAAGAAAAAGAATATTCCAATACCTTCAAAAAATAGGTTTTTTCCGCCTTTCAACCACTGTGCGGCGGTCTACGATCTAAGCAATTCATTGCCATCATTGGCAAGAGATCTTTAAATTGAAAAGAAAAAATAAACCAAGAGGTGGTTATATAATTGGAATTACTTTTAGGAAAAAATATGGTATATAATACAAGGCTTCGAAGTCTCGTATTATTTCAATAATTCACTTAATCGCGCAGATTTAAAATTAAATTACTTTAATTAAACCTTTTTCAACTTTAATATTGTATTTAATTTTATATAGACCTTATTAAATTATTATTATTTCGGTTATCTATTTGTTTGAATGTTGGCAACACTGTATATTTCCCTGTTAGCCCTCCTTCCAAATGGGAAGGTTTCAGTCTGTTTCTAGCTTGCTTGCGAAACCCTTGTAGCCCTGAAGATGCCTGAATAGGCGAAAATTTGGCATGTCATCTGCACGATGAAATAATACGAGACTTTGAGTCCTCGCATTCTATATCTATAATTCAATAGTCTCTTCCTAAAAACATATTTAAAAAATATGATCTTAGTTTTAATTTAGTTAAGTTTTTTTTTTTTATCATTTTACTTTTATTCAAGAGATGTATGATCAATAAGGTAATCAAGAGGTATATGATAATCGCTATCGGTTACGTGTGTGCCAAAAGCGAAATCCACCTGATGATCATCAATTTTATCACTTTATGACTGAATAGATCCAGAAGGTGCAAAAAGATTTCGCATGGATGTCAGAGAGCTTTTATAAAAAAATATAATTGGAATTACTTTTAGGAAAAAATATGGTATATAATACAAGGCTTCGAAGTCTCGTATTATTTCAATAATTCACTTAATCGCGCAGATTTAAAATTAAATTACTTTAATTAAACCTTTTTCAACTTTAATATTGTATTTAATTTTATATAGACCTTATTAAATTATTATTATTTCGGTTATCTATTTGTTTGAATGTTGGCAACACTGTATATTTCCCTGTTAGCCCTCCTTCCAAATGGGAAGGTTTCAGTCTGTTTCTAGCTTGCTTGCGAAACCCTTGTAGCCCTGAAGATGCCTGAATAGGCGAAAATTTGGCATGTCATCTGCACGATGAAATAATACGAGACTTTGAGTCCTCGCATTCTATATCTATAATTCAATAGTCTCTTCCTAAAAACATATTTAAAAAATATGATCTTAGTTTTAATTTAGTTAAGTTTTTTTTTTTTATCATTTTACTTTTATTCAAGAGATGTATGATCAATAAGGTAATCAAGAGGTATATGATAATCGCTATCGGTTACGTGTGTGCCAAAAGCGAAATCCACCTGATGATCATCAATTTTATCACTTTATGACTGAATAGATCCAGAAGGTGCAAAAAGATTTCGCATGGATGTCAGAGAGCTTTTATAAAAAAATATATAAATCGCCTAAAGTAAACATAATTTAAGATAAATAAATTAAAAATAAAATGTAATAATTATGAAATTACATACTGATTTATTACTTAATTAAATCATCTTACATTATATTTACTTTAAACTATTTATATATATATATTTTTTTTTTAATCAAAGATCTCTGACATCTATGCGATATCATTTTGCACGCTCGCACTTCCCGGCGGTGGAAAAGGAATCCTGACTGCGTCAGATTTAAGTAAGCCGCTCAAAAAGGAGATTAAAGATGTGTGGCAATCGATGTGGAATGAAAGCTCACCAAATAAACTCAAGGTTTAAAGAATGAAGTGAAGCCTTGGGATATATCCGTCCGTAAAAGCCGTAGAGAGGAGGTCCTGTCAACCCGTCTTAGGATAGGTCACACTAGACTCACCTAGGGATGCGAAGCGGATGTTTCTGAAACATCTATGTTTTTAACATAGATGTTACATACCCGATGTTTCTGGGCCGATGTTTTTAGTAGATGAATTTTTTTTTCTTTTTTTTCCAATAATAGAAGTTGTTTTTAACATCAGTGTTTTGGACAAAAACAAACATGTAAAATCGGTGTTTAGGACAAAAACAAATATGTATTAACATCGATGTTTTTGACAAAAAACAATATGTTTTACATAGATGTTTAACCATAACCAAGTTGTTTTTAACATCGATGGTTTGGACAAAAACAAATATGTATTAACATCGATGTTTTTGACATAAAACAATATGTTTTACATAGATGTTATAACAATAACCCGGCTGTTTTTATAATCGGTGTTATGAACAAAAAAAAATTTGTTGTAACATATATGTGTTGGACAAAAACAACAATATTTATCGTTGTTTTAGCCATAACATAGATGTTTTCAACATCGACGTTTTAACAGTAACAAAGTTGTTTTTAACACCGATGTTTTGAAAATACAAATATGTTTTAACATCGATGTTTTGGCAATAACAAAGTTGTTTTTAACATCGATGTTTACATTATATTGGATATATTACCTCTGTCCTTTTCTACCCTTTCTTGTTTCTGTAAAATTTTCAAATTCAAATCAGTTATTAAAATATGAAAACGCAAAACAATGCTATCATAATTGAATTACTTATTAAATGCAGCTGCTCGCAAAATCTTTAAAAATATTTACCAGAAATATGATTTTCTGTATATCCTATGGAAATGACATTAATGTATGAATATATTTGGGTCCTAGCAGTTAAATCTATAGTAAATAAACATGAAAAATCAACTATGTCGAAAACATCGATGTTTTATACATTAATTATGAAAAACATGGTTTAAATTTAAAAATTGATTTAAATACGTTTGGGCACTAATATGTTAATGTTTAAAGAATGTATTAATTAAAAAACATCGATGTCGAATGTTTAATCGATGTTTTGATTGTAGAAACATCGATGTTCAAAACATCGATGTTTTGCGTTCGATGTCGCATCTCTAGACTCACCCACTCTTATCTCATCCCCAAGGAGCCCACACCGAAATGTAGATATTCCAGCAGCACCGTCACAATTAATCACATGTTCAGGAATACCAACATTTCACCTCGAAACTTAATAGATTTAGGTTGAAGCCCGAGACAAAGGACATTATTGTAGATGACAGTGGAAGGGGAGAATCGCTCTTCAGATTTTTGAAAACAAACATTTGATGTCGTATATTTGACCCTGATACGAGATTACTCGAACGGAATTATAGAACAAAATTAATACTTAAAAAAAAAATGTGTGTATATATTTAAAAATAAAACAATATGAAATGACAAAAAGAAAAAAAAATTATAATCAAATACGAAGAAAATATAAATGAAAAATAACTAAATAAAATAAAGTTTTACGCCTTAAAACATAAATAAATAATAAATAATTTTGCACGGTCCGGAGCTATTCAGTTCCATATAGGGAGCATCCACTCATCAAATGTTACTTGTAATATATTTTTATTTATCTCTTTAAATATGAAAATTTAGTGTTAAATAAGGTTTCTACACTTTTTGACATTCCTATTTATTTCAATAATTTTTCTTTATTAACCACAAACAGGAACTTTCGGCTTTTCAAGCGCCATGTTAATGTATAATAATAAAAATAATTAAATTAATGAAAAACCCAATAATTCCCAAGGAATCCTCCTCTTATAAATGATAAAATTGTCATCCTAATTTTTGAATATCCATAAGCCAGTGCACGGACATATTTGCACAGAAATATATCAAATGAAATATATTTGTATGAGTGTATATTTGTACATGCATATAATTATATGATTATGTATATTAGTTATAATTGGGCATGTAAAGGCTATGGTGGGGGTAGTGAGGGGAGGTTTACATCTATAGGATAGCATATAGTTCAGTCTACCTACTCTACGTAAAAATTTATTTAATATCAGGATATAATTATTTCGACCATTGCTTTTTACAGGTATTCCTTGTACATGGCTTTATTTGACTAATTGATTATAATAAATTAATAATTATTTATCATTATCAATATATATCATGTTTTTAGTAATGTTATATCAATCTTTGGTGTCTCCATTCTTTATTTTGTTTCATTTTTATATAGCTTACTATACTGTTTTCCCACTAGAATTATTGATATTTGTTTATCATTATCATTCTTTTTTTAATTTATTTTTAATTAGAGGTTTACTAAGATTGCTTTTTTCTTCTTATTTATTATAATAATACACATAATACGCCGTTTTGTATTGTTATAGAACTATCGTTACAAAATATGACTATTTATCCCGTTTTCGGCTTGAGAAACAATCAAAGATGAATGAGGTACAAATGAAAAGGAATTTTATGAAGAGGTATCTAATTTTAGTTTTTATTGGTAATTTTTAGTAGTATAAGAGTTAAAAAAAAAGTACTGGAAGAGGTGGGGGGGGGGTGTGCATGTTCAAAATGATAACTGTGGGAAAGGCGACGTATTTTAAGGGGACATATCTTGTTTTAGGTTTGAAAAGAGTCGGTACCATCTCTGCATTTTAAGTTTCAAAAAAGAAGCTTTTTCGGGAAACAACTTAAAAAACAGCAGACCTATCAACTATAAAGAACAATTCACTCCCAGACATGACGCTGCATTCTGTCTTGATACTGCACATACAAGACCTTATCGTCTTTGATTCTGATGATGTTAGATGTGATAAAAATAAAGCGGATGGTTATGTTATGGTATTAAAGAGACTTGAGTAAAAAAAAAAGAAAAGAAAATTGATTTATAAATATAGGGTCACATCAAATTCCTTATAATTTCGCCTCTTATACTTGTACAATAAGTTTTAAATAGTTTTTGTAACCTTATTTTTTGCAGGGCAAAAAGTTTCTTAGCCACAAACATAAAATATAATTATAAATACACTCCCACTCTTTTCTACTTATTCTTTTAATATAAAACATTAGAAGTAATATAAGTAACTGAGAACTGAAAAAATGAAAATTAAATAATTGCGTTTTACTTAAACTTGTTCATTGCAAAATATAAAATTTTGAACCAAATTTAATGGCAACTCGACGTATTTTTTAACCGACTTCGAACGAGAGAGTAGGTTACACAATTCGATACGTATGTGCCTTTTTTTTTTTTTTTTTCTTTTTTTTTTTTTTTTTTCTATGTATGTCCACCGATTACTCCGAGATGGAGGGACCGATTGGAACGAAACCTTTTGCATCTTGTAAAGTATTTTCCCAAGTTGGTCCCATTAAAACCTTTTTTCTGTTTTTAATTTATTTAAGAAGTTATCGGGAAAAAACATGAAAATAAATATTTAATTATCACTAGAAATTTTTACTTATTGGAGAAACATATGGCATATATAACATAAGGTATGCTCCAACAAGCTAGTAAACTCATTGGCAACTAACAAATCTCAATAATGTTTTAATGCTGGATGAATCATGTGGGAAAACTAACCAATCAAATTTAGAATCAAAAGAGCGGGGGAGAACATGAGCAGTCTATTAGTTATCGACGTGTTTTAAGTGCTTGTTGGAACCAACCTATTCATAACCTTAACTAATTTTTCAACAGTAGATTTCAATAAAGATATTTAATATCCGCAAAGTATAATATCGCTGTCGTTTTCTGTAGCGATATTAGTATACATATTAGATAGATATATATATATATTCACCGATAACAGTGAACCTTCTGAATTCAGATCTAGTCGACGGTTTGACACCATAAACGTAAGACCACGCAATTCATGGAATTCCAAGAAAGACTGAGTATTGATAACCCATTTAAAACAGAATTTAAGACTTCTTCAAGTTCCCCAAGGTTCGTTTAAATTTAAAATCGTTGCCCTTATTGCTTTAAATCAGATTTTGATTTCCGACTTTCACTCGCTATGCACGTTAAAAAGGAATACAATAATTTCTGGAAAAGCTTATTTTCAGTTGATTTGGGGGCCTTAACATTTAGGCACCTCTGTCTTCTTCCGGAATCACTCGGTCAAATTAATATACAATGTAATCATGAAATCTTGTGCCGATTCTTCATGGAGTGAAACTTGTTATGTTTTCCGTATTACTACAATAGGTTTTTTATTTTGTTTCTGCAACTAGAATAAATTAGAAAGTCTGTCAGTGCCAAATAATTTATTTTAAGAAGACGAAAATCTGCTATCTAAGCTCAAATGTGGCTCGAAAAAATATTAGGGGCATGTCTTCTTCTTCTTCTTCTTCTTCTTCTTCTGCTCAACAACCCGCTAGCGAGTTGAGGCCTCTTCAATCAGTTTCCGCCAGTTGTTCCGGTCAAGTGCGGCCGCTTTCCAGTTTCGAGATCCAAGGAGCTCTCTGGCATCGTGTGACACTCCGTCCAACCACCTCAGCTTCGGTCTTCCGCGACGTCTCGTCCCATGCAGTACCTCTCCTAGGACCTTCTTGGGATGGCAGAGTCCTCCATTCTTATAACATGGCCCGCCCAGCGGAGCCTACCCAGCCTGATGAAGTGAAGGACACGGCATCCACATCCTTGTAAAGGTGAGCCACTTCTCTGTTGGTTCTCGGTCTCCAGACTCCGCCCTCCTGCACTCCCCCATAAATACTCCGGAGGACACGTCTCTCAAACGTGAGGATCGCCTGCATATCGCTCCTTGTCATGGTCTATGCTTCAGACCCATAACACAATACTGGGCGTATGAGGGTTTTATATATAAGCTTTTTGGTTGCCCTTGTGATGAGGTTGCTTCTAAGATGTGGCCTTAGTCCAAAGTAACATCTGTTAGCAGCTGTTATTCTCCTCTTAATCTCGGATGAGACGTCATTGCTGGTATTGACAACCGAACCGAGATATGTGAATTCGTGGACCTTCTCGAAGGAATATTCCCCGAATTTCACGCTCTCTCCAGGAACTGCAGGTTGATCCGTAACCATGTACTTGGTCTTACCTTCATTTACCAGCAATCCTAATCTTCTTGCTTCTGCTTTCAGACGTACAAAGGCCTTCTTAACTGCTTGTTTAGACCTTCCGTCCAAAAAAGCAGTTATGAAATAATTTACGTTCTGCTAAATAATTTCAATATTAGTTTGTTCCATCAACAATTTCATCTATGATGGCTAATTGTCTAATTTTGTTTTACGATTCTAGCTGGTGGCACACAGGCTTTGCTATTGTCTAGATAGGAGTCTAGATATGAAAATCTTTAAGATAGGCACTTATTAGGAATTATTTCCATCAATCATTTTCCAGTTGATTTTTCGATTTTTTACAGTTTTCCACTTGCCTAAATTGTGAGTTGTAATTGTTTGCTGTGAATTAACTGAAATGTAGTAGAAGAGCCAGACTTTCTTAAGAAAATTTCCATTGATTTTGAGGTTGCGATCGATCTTTATTAAATCGAAAGAAATTTAAATATTCGATTTTCTAAAGGTTGCCGAAATTTTCAAAAGCCAAACCGTCATAAGTTCAGTGTTTGCGGTTCGTGAGAGCCTAAGAGTGTTGTTAAGAGCCTAAGTCCAATAATAAATTAATGAATTTTATTGAAATAGACAGTGAAAATGAGCTTGCATGTGTTTAGGGGTTTTTCGCGTTCGAGGTAGTCATCCCTCAGGTACCGAAATAACTAACACAAAAGTTTATACCATTTATTATTACCATTTATTGTGTATGGTATTTCCTAATTCATAGGCTTGTTTATGAATAACCTATAGTTTATGAATAACCTATAATGGTTTTGGAAAAACCAAATATATGGTAACCAGCAAGAAAGAAACAGGAAACAGACATATTGAGGGGGCTGGATACCGCTTTGAGAGAGTACCAAAGTTTAAATATCTGGGCACTGTTATCACGGAGGATAATAATGTTAGGGAAGAAATTAAGGCTAGGATAATAGCTGGCAATAGATGCTATTGGTCCCTAAGGAAAATCTTTCAAAATCGGGAGATATCCAGAACCCTCAAAATAAGAGTGTACCATATGGGAGCGAGTCCTGGACGCTTACACACAATGATGAAAGGCTGCTAAGCACATGGGAGAGGAAAATCCTCAGAAAAATTTTTGGCCCTACCAAAGAAGGGGATCGCTGGAGGATGAGAACAAATGCGGAGAAGAGGTTTGTATGGAACTCCAGATCTTGTTTCCACCATCAAGAGTGCCAGGATAAGATGGTTGGGGCACGTACAAAGAATGGAAGGTGGTAGGCTCCCGAAAATGATGATGGAGGGACACCCTGGTGGTAAACGGAGTAGAGGTAGACCAAGACTGCGTTGGCTGCAGGATCTGGAGGAAGACCTTCGGTCATTGGGTGTTTCTGGATGGAGAAGGGCAGCTGCGGACAGGTTGGAGTGGAAGAGGATTGCTGAGGAGGCCAGAGTCCTGCAAGGACCATAGCGCCGTTAGATTAGATTAGATTAGATTTCCTAATTAATGAAAATTTTCCTATGACACTTTCCCCATAAAGACATTACACTATTTAACAAAGAAATTGAAATTTCAATGTTTGCTGATGTTCATCCATCAATAAAAACTGCAAAATAAAATTTGATATCTCCCAGAATCAACGTCTTTGTATGAAAGTCCCCTCAGCGAAAATTTGGCAGCCATGAAAATGCTTAATATCATAAATGCTACCCCACTAGAATTGAAGAAATTTATTTTCTAAATAATTTTTTATTACGAAGGATATTATTCTTAGTACTTCGCTTTTAAATTTAGTCAAAAATTCATCTAAAGGGATTACGAACATAATTGACTCAACATTGATCTTATTAAAAAAAAATTCCAATTATAATCGTAGAAGTTGTATTATACATGCACCGCTTTTAAACTTTTCTATGTGTACTCATAAAATTGAACAGGTGACGGTTTATATAATTATGTTTAATAAAAAAGCCCGGGAAAGACGAACGTGGTAGAGCGTAAAAAATTTCGAAATTTGTTTTACCCAACTTACGGTTTTCTACATTTGTTATTATCTCCAACTAAAAAGCATGAAATAAAAAACATTTTATAAAAAAAAAAAATTAAACCGACTTCGAAACCTTGGAACCAGTAAAAATAAATGCACTGAAAAGTATGAAATAATTACCTTCCGATTTTTATGAGTACACAGCAAAATTGAAAATGTTATAAAAAGCGAAGAAATGCAATAAGACGAATAATTTTACTTTTATTTGTACTAATACTAACTTTTATTAAAAATTGTGAAATTAAAATATTAAATACTATGTTCAATACAACACAATCTTTTCGGAGGCGGCGCAAAATTTAAAATTTTTAACACTAGACATTATGAAAATCGTAAAATGGATCTTCTCTTCTCACCTATCCATTTTAATGCCTACTAATGGAATTGTATCGGTAACATGTCATTTATATTTGCGCCGCCTCCGAAAATATTGTGTTGTATTGAACATAGTATTTAATATTTTAATTTCACAATTTTTAATAAAAATTAGTATTTGTACAAATAAAAGAAAAATTATTCGTCTTATTGCATTTCTTCGCTTTTTATAACATTTTCAATTTTGCTGCGTACTCATAAAAATCAGAAGGTAATTATTTCATACTTTTCAGTGCATTTATTTTTACTGGTTCCAAGGTTTCGAAGTCGGTTTAATTTTTTTTTTTATAAAATGTTTTTTATATATTTTATTTGTTTCCATTACTATATTTTTTCTTTCTTGCAAACCGATTTGGTTCATATTTTTTGTTAGCAGAGCTATTTCTGTATGGACCTGAAATGTCCCTGAGTAAAGATCCATCCTAAATAAACACAATGAGTGGTAGCGGAGTGGGGAGAAGAGTGTCTGAATTTGATAGGTCGTCGCTGGGGGTGGGCCCTTCGGAATTAGATGTCAGGATTTATCATTGGACAGTTTACACACATGGATGTGTGTATTACCCCAGGATCTGTAATTGGATGGGAAAATATTATTGTTTAGGGCCAACCGTCCGGAGAATCGCTTATATTTAAAACGCAATATTTAATGTACAATTTATTAGACCATTAAAATCAAGGAAGACTATTTTAACACTAATATATGGATTTGAATAATTTTATTGACGTAAAAAAAACAGTAAATAGCAGTGACAAAAGAGTGAATAAAAAGTTACTGTATGCTTCCCTGTTAAACGTTAGGCAAAGATACTAGTCGATCGCTTCGGTCCGTCTTATATTCGGTCCGATATGGGCCCACCCAGAACATGTGATCGATCACGTACTCATTTACACTGTAAGCGTTCCAATTCTAAAACTGGTACAATGTAACAAAAATAAATGTTTTTCTTTGATCTGGAATAGTCATGAAACGTCTGAATAAGCCCCTAGCTCATATGATTTTGCCCTAGCCGCCATATTTTGATATTTTCGTTTCCTAGGAGGGTTGCAAACAACATAATTCTCAATTACAAAATTATTGTCTACTTATAACATTTGTTGTTTGTGGCTCTGGTAAAGGAAAAGGTTAATTGTAAGAATCACATAATCAGGCGAAACTTTAAATGATAGCCACAATGGAGACAGGCGTCGAGACAGAAAGCACGAGTCGTCATGTCACGGTATGTTGTCAACTCCAGGGATGAACTCAGTATAAAATTGGTTTAAAATAAATCAAAGGATACTTGGGGAAATTTTCAGTAAGAATATGGCGAAGATTAATTCAAATGCTGTTTTCATAAAAGAATGCTAAATTATTTAATCTGGGGAAATAGATAAAAGACAAGCTTATGGATTTTCTCTGAATTTGTGTGTAGCCTTAAAATCTTTTCCACACAGAACTAAACGCCGTTGATGCCCTTAATCAACCTCTGATGCCTTTCAGTCAAAGAAGGGCTGGAATATTTTGGAGTAACCCTTTTCCTTCCACGTCTGAAGGTAAAAGGTCGTTCGGGAGTAAATAATTGCTATAAATATATCACGTTTAAGCTAATTTATCCTCATTACTCGTTATATATTTATATAATTGTATTTTACTGCATAAGGATAATTAATAATCAGGATCTTTTTAGGATATAATAACTTTATAGAACGGATATAATAGGATAGGATATAATAACGTTTTCTAAATTTGAACATCATATGTTTCAAACGAATATATGAATAAAATCAAGGTAGTAAAAATCAAGTAACAGAAAAAAATATGAAGTATATAAGTATATAAGAGGGATCCGCCATACGCGAAAATTATTAATTCATTTCATTTTACTGAAAATAATGTAAAGAATTCGAGATTAAAGCTTGAAGTGCTTGTATACCCCAATTAAATTAAAAAATATTCATGTTATTTGATGAATATTGGAAAAATAGTAGATAAATAAAAAGTGTAATTATTGCTGATCAATTCTATATTTGAATATATATTTTCGATTCTATGCTATATTAGGGGATACATATTGGAGAAAATAATATATGTCCAGAATATTTCTTTGTGCAACAGTAGAACCATTTTGTCGCCTTTCTATAAATTTGAATCGATATATGTGTGGGTTTCTCAAACGAGTGACTGAAATTAAAATATTTTGAATTTTTATTTTTATTTATTGTTTTTCTCTTTTCTTATATTAGAAACTAAAGAGCAAGGCTAATCAATAAACAAATAAAAAAAACAATTAAAAAATAATCAAATAAAATTTAAAAAAAGCAAGTAAAAAAAAAATATATATATATTTACGTTTAATGTAAACAATAATATTATTTACTCTCAACGTAAGGAATTCGGCACGTAAAGAATTAATATAATTTACGTGGAACATCCCTGAACATAGCGGAAGGAATACAAATGAAAGGAACAAGATCCCAACTAGTGACATTCTCATTACATAAATATTATGATATATATATATATATATATATATATATATATATATATATATATATATATATAGATATATATACAGGACCAGTCAAAAGTTTAGACTCACTTGTATTAAATTCACAATCTTCAAGTTTAAAAAAATAATTGTAACTCAAGAAATACCATTTCAAAAATTATATGATTGTTTCGAATACTGTCTATATAAATAAAGATGAAATTCTTTATTTATTTATTCTTGTTTGTTCTTTATAGAAATCCATACCGTTTGGCCTAAAATCTCCAAATTTCGCTCAATGGTTTTTTCATACCAGGTGCGAATACCTGTCCATATTAAAATTTCTTAACTTCAGCCAATCTCTGGGTATATTCTTAATTGTTATAAAAATCGTTATTATCTCGCTTTACATTAGATTTTTACGAAATCAACCGTTGGAGTCGTAAAAAATCTCATTTCTGTCCTAAAGAACTTTTCTTGACCCAAGGCTTTTCTCATTGTTTTCCAAACTCCCTGGGTGAAACCGGGATATACAGCAAGTTACAAATAAATTAAAAAT
The DNA here is from genome assembly GCA_911387785.2 of Aelia acuminata. Lineage (NCBI taxonomy): Eukaryota > Metazoa > Arthropoda > Insecta > Hemiptera > Pentatomidae > Aelia > Aelia acuminata. The sequence goes on from OU426980.1 coordinate 4,705,657, forward strand.
AAAATTATAGTTGTTATGTTGTTCAATAAATAAAATGTTGTTATTTATTTATTTTACGAAATCTAAACTTTTGACTGGAACTGTATATATATATATATATATATATATATATATATATATATATATATATATATATATATATATATTCCTTCTTTTTAAATACAATTCTTTATTGATATTAATACGTTCTGTCTCATAAAAAAATATAAATAAATAAAAATAAAATAATCAATTCAATTAAATAAAAATAAGCAATAAAATCTAAGAAATACATTCAAGTTTTTTTGTGATCCTGTTATTTTACTTCACTTTTACAATTTTCTGTCCAACGTTTCAGCACTCACGCCATTACCAAGATAAACATCAAAGAGGACTTTGGTTTTCAACTAGTAACAACTTTTAATTTTTATGAGAAGGGCATTCAGCCTTTTTTATTGAAAATATTTTGTGGTCTCAGGTGTTTATCTTGATAATGGCGTGAGTGCCGAAAAGTTGGACGGAAAAAGGTAGAAGTGAGGTAAAATATAAGAATGACAAAAAAAAACTTGACTAAAATCTGTCTAATCTCAAATAAATAAAGGATTATCCTAATAAATATAATCAAATAACGTTAAAAATATAATGAATGCGTGAATAACTAGCTGATTGGAATCATGACGTTTGATATTTATCAAGGTGTGGTCGGAGGATGTTAAACAAAGACTGACTAAAAAATAAGATAGGTAAAGATGGTAGGTTTTTTTTCCCCCGTATTTTTTATAATTAACCAACTTTTAAGTTAAGTTAACTTTTAACGTTAGTTTTAAGTTAAATTAAAAGTTGGATAATTATAACACGATTGGCTGTTGAGCTTTAGATACGATAAACTAAAAAAATCTTTAAAAAAATTTTAATTTGTTATCATCTTTGATTACATATTTATATTATTTGCCCGAGTTTTTAGCCATTTTCCGCTTTTAATCGTGATTTTTATTGTTTTTGTAAAATTTTAAAACATGCTTACATAAATTATTAACATTTATGATTAGACCACAATTGGGAAATAACACGACGGTAGAATATAATCTTTGTAGATGCCTGGGTAAGAGGAGTAAAATAAATAAATTTGGGAATAAAATAATAATAAAATTTTATATACAAGGAAGTCATCTTATATTAATTTAGGATAGGACGGTTTGGGATTTAGAAACTCTACAAATGTAATTTGTATTATTTCCTTATTTAATGGAACAGAATTATCAGCTATCGATACGTTTATTCTTTCGATTTGATCGTATTTACCCAGAACCTATCTTGAGATGGTTAATGACATCTAAAGTGGCGGAGAGGGGGAACATGTTTCCCCCATTTATTTACACAGACTGCCGGAGAAGAAAAGTCAAACAGTGTGTACAAACACAATCAAAATCTCTTTTGGACCCAGAGCGCTCTGTTGCCTGTACCTCAAGTATGATAAGATATTTGTATAAGCGAGTAAAACCCATTTATTTACAACCATTCAAATGGTTTGATGCTATTGGTCTTATACGATACTTAATCGAAATATCTAATACTTGATTTGAAATGACAACAATTGGTTACAGCTTGATTTAGCATTTAATATATTATCGAAACCGCTGCGACGGAGTTGCATATATAGTTTATATACATAAGATGATTTTTAATTGAAGGAAACGATTATTTTTTATAAGGTCCGAGATTAACGTTGACACTGTCAAGGCAAAAATAATAGGTTTTGTTTGTCCCTGGAATCTTATCAACTGTAATCATATACACTCAACTGGTCTAAGGTTCTCTAAGAGCATGTAGCTAAGTATCTCAGATTTCAGTCTCCGCCAGTAACTTAAAACCTCGTCAGGTTCGGAAAATAGCACCTCAAACTATCTTGTAATTGGATAAGCTTATGATTCACAAAATTAAATTCTAATTGACGAAGTTTGGTTAAGTTGTTAAAACAAACAACATTCTTCTAAAAACTAGTTTTTAAAGCTAAGCAGACCTGATAACGGACCAATTCTACTATCAGAAATCTGACATATCCGATCACTAGGGGAAAGTTGGTAATGATATAATAAAAATATTTTAAGAAAATGATATTAATAAAATAAAGCAGGGGGAAAATAAAAATATAATAACCACTTGGCGTTGATGACCACTTTTGGTTTTACGCCAATTAGCAGAAACAAACAATAGAGCAATTACTATTATACGGAATAATATGAGCTTGAACTATTAACCTCAGGTATATGAACTTTAATGTCCGTTAAGCGCCTGGCTGTTACAACATATTTTACATATAGAGTTTGTTAGAGAAATATAAAATATCATAGCTATATGTAACTAAGCTTATGAGATATAAACTCCATTAAATGATCAGGGATATAGGGCTGGATCTTCCTCATTGGCAGAAATTCCTATTTATATCCAATGTATTTTCAGATATATGTACGGTTTAAATTAGTACGTACGCTTAAAACTAAAGAAAACAATAATATAAAAAAATTATTTACAACTATTTCATTCAAAGCGAAGCAATATTGATAGCAATGCAGTCTATGTCAATAACATAGGTATATAGGTATTAAATTAGGTAGTTACATAGATAATTAGGTAGCTATCATGGATCTAATCTAATTAATTAAAATTAACAGATGATCTCTCTTATCCCAGTGATGCCACCAGTTTTGACCACAAATGCTGAGCTTATAAGAATTCTGTTTCCCAAGCTGATAAACGTGGATCATGTCTTATTTATTTTTGTTTACAAAATTCGATAGAAAATATAGAAGACGTCGAAAGAGACTGCTGTTAAACCATACTCCCGCTAACCGGTAACTTTAGTATTCATAAATTATTACGCATTACTTTCGGTTATTATTACGCCGACCTCACGCACCCCAATTTACGACTTCCGTAATATTTACTAGGCTCACGTCTCGCTTTAGAGTCCTTATTTCCGATGCTGATGCTACGCATAGAGTATACCAACATGAATTGCTTATATAACTTGAATGTCATTCTAATTTTTACAACAACAATCCTTTGCAACCACCATGAAACCAGATGCAGTGCTTTGAAACTATATTTGATTATACCCCCCCCCCCCAAAAAAAAAAAAAATATATATATACGAATTATAAGAAAATAAATTAAGATAATAAAAATATATTTTTAAAAGAAGAAGAAAATGTCAGGTGAATTACTGGTAGTCAATTTTCTAATACTTTTTTTAAAATTTTAAATGTTATGATTTGGCAGACTCAAGATAATTCCAAATGTTCTATAAAATACTTTTGATAGTCACAGCTATAAATATAAAAACTTATTTCCACTTTAACAATATCGTATAAAACATAAACAAATATTATTATACAATAGGATTTCTAACAATTGCGATAATCATTCTTATTCACCTACATATCTATTCTCACGGCATTTAAGACCTTGTTTTTTTTTTCAGCTTTCAGTTTTAATTGGTTGATTTCTGAACGTAGCCAGAATATTTCCAATGTCTCATTTTTATAACTTTTGGGTTGCCTGTAGTATCTCCGAAGAAGGAAGCGATTAATATTTTTTTTTTTGCGCTCGCAGTTGCTTATTACAAAAAAGTTGCCCAGGACTTATTAATATCGGGATATTTTGTTATTACCCAAATTCCTTTCTTTGACTGATTGTAATCATTGATAATGATATGACCCACGCATGTGCGTGTATACATATTGCATTATAGTTTTGTACATCTTGCAATGATTAGGCTAGAATAAATATATTTTATTATTAAAATGCTAAAAACTTAAATTTTTTCATTAGGTAGTTGCAATTTATCTTCATAGAGAAACTGTAAATATCGAATAATCTTAGAGAGATAAACTAAATAAGCCAGCCTCATAAGATGTAATCCCAATATTGATGGGCATAATAACATCTCAGTTGATTGCCCATAGGTAAGTGTAAGTAATACTATAACTAAGAAACATTCTGAAACCAACTTTTTTTTATTTCATTCACACAGTTGTCAACAGAAGCTTTGCTCTACACATTGGCGGATCCAGGGGGGAGGGGGGTCTGTGGGGGCTGCAGCCCCTCCCTTTGGAAAATCTTTCGTCATTTAAAGATAAAATTTGACTTTTCTTAATGTAAGAAAGCAAGTTAAAGAACAAATAATGTGGAGTACAAGTATAATTTTAGTTGTGGGAAAGGAACATAAAGGTAAAAAAGCTGATTAGCAGATCCAAATGAAGGGCTGTTGGGCTGCAACCCCCCCCCCTCTTCAGGACTGCAGCCCCCCTCTTTTACGATCCGAAATTACTAATTATTCTACTAATATTATATTTTCTTCGTTTACGTTACAGTCAATTCGACAGCTGGTGAAACTAAATATTACATTGGATATAGAATTCGGAAAAGAAGGAAGAGACTTTTTTTGTTCACATTATTACGAAGTTGATGGATACGGGGCCCTCTTACATCTCCAACCATAGGGACCTCTCAGGTAATCTCGACATACCTTAACAATATGGGTTTTCCGAAGAAAAGAATTAGATTTCAGACTGGCGTCATTACATATTATTTCTGGAAAATGGAGTTGAAAGTTTCCCGGCGTGCTAAGAGCTTCTTGGAAAAAAAATGGAAATTTTCCCTCTTGCGGAGAGAAGCTTATCAGATGATTATGGCTCGGATTTATACGAGACAAAACGAATAAAGAATTTAAAAAAAAACAAGAAAAAAAATTAGGAGGACTAGCCTTCCATAAATTCGTAAATAGAGCAAACCAGCCCCCGCCAAGCCGATAATTATCTTAAATCGACCAGTATGTCAAAATAAATTTAAGCTATGGAAATTGTTATATCCAAGAATTTTTACTAAACATTTTTCAACATAAAAAATAACCTATTTTTTCGATATTTTCTTTTTAAAGTAGAAATTGGAGCTTATTTGTTTAACACGTTAGCTGCGGCATCGGTCCCCGGGGTCCGTTGCCTTACCTTCTTAACAGCCGATTTTCACATGAAAATTTTTATGTGAAAGGGAGAAAGGCCGAACACTTCAAATACTCAATTTAGTCGATTTTTAATGAGATTATTGCATTTTAGTGCAGAAAATGTTGTTAACAGCTGAAATTCTGTTTTTTTTTAGAATCCTTAGGACTCCGAGGTCCGATTTTCGATAAAGAATGGCGTAAATCCTGTATCGGCCTGTTCTGCGCCTATTATGTCTAGTTCCAATCCTTACCAAGAGATATTGCCCTTGAGACACTTATTTAATTCCCTTTTAATCAAAAGATAACTCTTTCGTCAAAGTATTCCCTTCGGACCCCGACGTCTGATATCGTCTGTGGCTCATGCTAGCAGTCGGACCCCGGGGACCAATACCGTTCAATTCAGCATACCCCTAAAATATGCCGCCACACCTAACGTGTTAAAATAATAAATACAAATTGATATCTCATTGTAGATTTTACCCTTGATCTTCCAACTGCTCGCACTTGTTGGAGATTAATTTTTTCAATTCCCTTCATTGACGCTTACCTGTAGTACCCTTTAAACTTTCAAAGGGTATTTTTGGTTTTTAAATCGACCGAGTATAATTTTTTTTTTCTGAACTTTTAAGGAAGCCACTTAATATTTGGTTACAAAGTAAGTTTAATTTATTACAATTTGAATGTTTGTTCGATGTTTTATTATATTTAAACACTTTTCGCTGTATTTTTTAAATTTTATTGCTGATATCTAGTATTTCCAAATCAAATTTATAATTTTTCAAACCCAATTTGGATTGTCCCGAATGAAATTTATAGTAGGGGAGAGCGGGGTTGGTTGGCAACAGTTTTCACTTTTTTGATTGTTGAGTCGTTCCTGTTAATATAATCCGAAGAGGGCTGATACCACTGTAAACTCCAAGTATTAGAGTACTTCAAGTATTTTTTTTCACCACATAATATTTAATATTATCATCATAGAAAATTTAAGAATTCGTCAATCCAGAGTATGCCAATTAACCCCCTATGTGGGGAAGGTTGGCCTAGAAGATGGGGTTGCTTAGCCATCTCATTCAAGTACTGCCTGACACATATTATTGTTATTAAAAGCTGCACTATAATGGTATAATAATTTTGAATCGGTTTTTAACAGCTTTTAAGGGAAAATAGAATGACAATAGAAGAAGATAGAAGTTTAGACTGTCGTCAATTTTTGCATAAGAAAAATTGCTCCCCTCCTCCTCGCTGAAACTAAAGACAGTTGGTAGTTTCACCTTTGCTTATGTTTACCTTGCTATTGTGAATTGCTACTGCGCCAACAAACCCCAGTTGAAGAGAGCCAACTAACCCCATAGGAGAGATCATATGAAAGATAGCTGCCAGGACAGGGGAGAACAATCAAACAAGAAACAGGTTAGTCGAAAGGTTAGGGTTTTCAAAGGAGTTTGGGGCTATGTGAACAGAATCGGAGTCAAATGTTTTGCCATGCCTTCAAACCAAATTTAGTGAAACTATAAAAATTTACTTACATGTTGTAAAATCAATCAATGAAGCACACTCTTATCTACACTGTTAGCATCCGATTGAAAACTCAGGACAAGACTCCCAAGGTCTAGCGGGTCACATGGTATAATGGTGGGGCCTTCACAACAGGTGTGACGGAAACTATGAGCCAATGGCCAACCCACCCCCTACGCCAACCAGCCCCGCTCTCCCCTATTAAATAGTAATTATAAATTGGCTTAGGAAAAAGGCTGATTTGATTTGGAAAGTTCTACAAATATCTTAATCTACCTGTGTAACTGTGATATATTAGAAGATACCAATAAACTGCATTTCTGACCCCAGTAAGGTACTAAAACTTTTCTAAAAATTTTCCAGTATCCAGCAACGGTTATCTAAATATTATAAAATATATCGAATGATTAAAAATTCTTGTATAAATAAGAATCTGGGATTAAAGAAATTAAAAGGTTAAAGTTATTCATATCTTGGTATAATGTTCGACAAAAGGATGTCATGTGGCTCAGATGTCGAAATGAAAACAGACACATATTAGCTGTTTTGCATGATTGTATGAAAAAATCAAGCCATCACATGCTCGTTATGAAAATATTTCAAAATGTAAACTGAAAATCAGCGATTGCAAACAATATTAAGAAGTACAGTACCGGTCAACAGTTTAGACTCACTTGTATTTAATTCACAATCTTCAAGTTTAAAAAAATAATTGTAACTCTAGAGATAACATTTAAAAAATTATATGATTGTTTCGAAATACAATCTATATAAATAAAGATGAAATTCTGTTAGTTTGTTTTTTTTGTTTGTTCTTTATAGAAATACATACTGTTTGTCCTAAATTCTCCGAATTTCATTTATATGGTTCTTTCATACCAGGTACGAACACCTGTCCATATTAAAATTGCATAACAGCCAATCTCTGGGTATATTCATTATTGTTATAAAAATCGTTATGATCTTGCTTTAGATTAGATTTTTACAAAATCAAAAGTTGGAGTAAAAAAAAATCTCATTTCTGTCCTAACGAACTTTTCTGGACCCACGGCTTTTCTCATTGTTTTACAAACTCCCTGGGTGAAACCGGGATATTAAAGGTAGTTATAATTAAATTAAAAAATAAAATTATAGTTGTTACGTTGTCCAATAAATAAAATGTTGTTACTTATTTATTTTACAAAATCTAAGGGTGAGTCTACTTTTGACCGGTACTGTATCGACTATCTACTCACGAAAGGTCGTTATTATATAGTTGTGTCTTCATATACTGAACCCTGTTAAAACATTTATAGATGTAAATAGCTTTAATTGAGCCTTAGGAATCAGACTCAAACAGCTATCCACTTCCCGATCTCTGATTAATCAAGATGACGGTCTCTGATTCTCCAACCCGCTCCAATCCACTAACCGAAAATTAAGGTTCCGTTTGATAAATCGAATCATATCGAAACATAGTAGCGGTTTATTGGGTAAAACGAGTTGAGAATCGGATAATTTTATTTTTTGCAAACTCATTAATTATATTAAAATCAAACTGTTGCCATAAATTGCGAAATCGCTTTGTACGATAATTTTAGTGAAAAAAATAAAAAAAGGGGAAAAAATACACTTAATCTGATTAATATCACCAACGTAAAAAAAGGGATAAAAAATTATTTTGCTCTGGTGAGCTCGGAAAAGCAATTAATACAATTAAATGAACTGTAAAATAAAAAAAATGAAACAAGTCTTTAATGCAACTTACCAACCTTACGCTGTGCACTGATTCGGAATTTCAGGCAAGGGTGAAATGAGGATAATCGGGTAAAAGACATTGATGAAGGAATGTTTTAGGATGAAGGAAATTTTCACCTGTTGCTCGTCCTTCTTGAATTTTGCGGCCAGCGGCAATCATTGATGGTTGAAGAGAAAACTTCAAAATTATAAAGTTCATACCCAGGAGGTAGAAAATTGTAAGAATTTGACACCCAAGAGGTACCAACCAAACCATCGGCGGACTCTAATTGGAGATCACACACACGACGATGCTTACTATTCAACATCCAGAAAGCACGTGCGCAAAAAAAATTGCTGATCCCGGAATTCTAAATCCTTCCAAATGCCATGAGGATGCCACTGATAACCCAATTGTTGGCCCAGCGATTGCTATCTCCGGTGACAGTTAAGGTGGCAAATTCAAATGTAAATAAAAAAAAAAAAACCAAAAATAAAAAAGAATTATCTGTGATGAAATAAAATAAAAAAAGGCATATACGTATCGAATTGAGTAACCTCCTCTTTCGAAGTCGGTTAAAAAATACCGAACACTCTTAGAACCTCAGCTTGAAAAGTTGGAAACTGAAATTGTCGGCTAAAATGATATCGCCTATCGTGGAACTAACACTATATGACAATAAATAACCAATATAAATCATATTTAATTATGAGATTGATTATACAACACTCTCAAGCTTAAAAATGTATTTAAATAATCTTTCATGCAATAAAACCAGGACGCATTGAAATGCACAAAATAATAACCTTAAAAAAATACCCTGGAAACATAGCTGAACTAAATCAATACAAGTATTTTGGATAATAAAAAATAATATGCTTTTTTTTAGAAAATAAAAAACTTTTTATTTATTATTTAAAATAATAAGGAATAAATGCTATTTATTTAAAAAAAAAAAAGCTTAATGGGCAACTAACTAAATCGCTTTAAAATCAATTTAAATAATCCTTTATGCAATAAAAACAGGAGACAATGAAATGCACAAAAAAATTACATAAACAAAAAAAAACTACCCTGGAATCAGAGCTGAGCTTAAAAAATAGAAGTATTTAGGTAAATAAAAAAAAATTATTATTCATTATCTTAAATAATAGGAAATATATATTATTTATTTTTTTAGCATAGCTTAATGGGCAACTATTACAATTTCTAGAAGATTACTAAAGTTGAGTATTAGTAAGCCGTTTATTGTCTAGACTTTCTAATTAGCTTTAAGTAATTCCTTCATATTCTATGATCCCACTCTAACAAGGCTTCAATCAAGTCTATCCACTTAGATACTAAATTACTCCTTCAGTTAATTTTGCAAAATGAGTTATCAAGAATGAAGTTAAGTTGCCCTTTATATTACACAGGAGTTAGAAATAGATGTTGCACCTTTCACAACACACTATTACAGATAAACCTTTAGATGCTCATTAAACACTATCTCGAGCCCCACAACGCTTGAAAACAGATTTTAGTTGCGACTTTTAATATTATTGAAAGTATTTATTCTAATATAAATATATTTTGGATATAATGAATAAAAAACAACAATTAAATACAACAAAGAATGGAGCCATTACCTAGCACCTCTCTTTTCTCTATCTAGTCTATTCCCGGACGAGGAAACAGTTTCCGGTATACATGATTTCCCGGAAGGGTTGAAGACAATGATATCCCTCACTCCCTCATTATGTAGATGAGGCGGGGGTGGGGGGCCAATCTATTTTCTTGTTCAATTCACCTACAGCCTTTGCTCCTATTGTTTTAAAAAGCATAAGGCACTTCCTATTTTTGTAGAGAAATATAGTCATTAACAAAATTTTACTTCTGTACTTCACATACCTTAAAGATTGAAACATATGATGTGTATATATATATATATATATATATATATATATATATATATATATATATATATATATATAGCTCATGCTTATTGATTAAAAATTGGTAACAAGATAGTTTAATTGGACCTTTGGTATGAATGTTTAAGAACATTGAAAGAAACTGTGTTCTTTAGTTTAGTGAGTATTCTAAAATAAAAATAAAAAACCCTAATAATTTAGCACAGTGAGCTCTCAATGTATCGAACTTTGATAAGTGAAATCCTTAAATATTTTGTTCATAATTTGTGGTCCCAAATCATAACACGTAAATTTGTGACCATCTAATCTATTCTCTAAAAATAGAGGGCCTGGAAGGGGTCTTTTAGGACTTGGACCTCTATCATTAGAACTATTGGAATCAATTACTAACTCAGTAGCAATTGCTATCTTCCGATAATTTCATGGTTAATTTGATTTCCTGAATTCTGTGAATGTTTATTTTTTTTTTCATTAACATGCAAAAGTCGAAATTTTCTAGCAATGTCTCCCGTAAAGTTAAAAATTCTGTCAAAAGCAATAAGTATTCATAATGCGTTCATAGACCGTTAAATTCTATATATTAGAAAATGAAACACCTCACGATGGTCTCAATATTATATTTATTTATATTTTCAAGAGCTTTCGGGCCCATAGAACCATATTTATCTGCAATATAAACACATAACAAATATATAATTATGAATATATATATATATATATATATATATATATATATATATTATTTATTTATTTTTTTTTTTTGAATAATTATATAGTTGTTATGTAATGGTTTTAGTGCTGATGAATATGGTGCTATGGGCACCGAAAGCTCCTGAAAATATAAAATTATGACCGCAGTAAGGTGTTTATTTTATAATATATAGCGATAAGTTAAAAAACAGATTAGCGAAGTGAAGAAGGGATGGGGTAGTGAATTTGTAATTCGATGAAACATACTTTCAACCATCATTTGAAAATTCTAATATCGGAGAAGATATATTTTAACCTACTTTTAGGAGGTGCCTAATATAAGCCGTCCATGAGTGTTTTAGTACAGAATAGCAACTATTTTTTCAGTTGAGCCTTACTTGATACTGTAGCCACAAAATTGTTTCTATGATTATACTATCTAAGATATTCTACTGCGAGTGTAAGAAACGACTTATCCCCAAAACTTTATTTAGAAATAACACGTGCATAAGCAGATAAAATAGTACAATAACTTATATATCACTGCAACGGTTTTGTGATTTATTAGTGTACATAAAATTTTACTATACGAAAAGACAAGATCAAATGGGCGTTAATAACGTCTAAGTCTTAATAGCAAGTATTAGAAAAATATATTTTGACTGGCCCTGAGTAGAAAAAAAGCCTTTTTAAGATTACTTTAAGATAATTTTATAATAAGAGCGTAAAAAATGTAAAAGATGTAAAGAAATTTTTTTTTTTTTGACCTCAAGATGTTTCTAAATCTAATACTGCCAGATTTCTATTTTATTTAGTTTTTGGAATGTTATAGAAGCAGTTTAATGAGAGGAGTGTCTTATCTTATCTAGGAGTGTATCTTATCAAGTACTTTAATGTCGTGCTTCACTTTGCTTTTTTATTCACTCTTTGAGATACTCTAATTCTCCTCAGTATTAATGTTTAAGTTTAGTGAGGACCTTACCTCCGAATATTTTTTACATCTAAAAAACATGTGTCGTGGATCTTCTGTGCATTTACAAATCTCCCAATTCCCGCTGGCTTCTATGTTCATCAGGTTGAGGAATTTCATAGTGCACCCGTGGTTTGACCTCAGCCTCGTTAATTTTACCAAGTGCTTTCTCTCTATATTTATGTTGAAACCGACTTATCATAGAAAAAAATACGCTCTTTAACGTGTCAGCAAGACAATTAAAAACATCTGGTGCGATGCGCGCAACACACAACTTTCACTTACCAACTTGGTTAGATTAGAAATTGACGAGATTTATTCATTGGCATTCCTCAATGTCCCACTTTTTTCCACACTCATTTACTTTTTTTGCTTGCATTTGCTCTCTAAAGTATACTAAAGTTTGTTACTATTAAATAAAATTTTTTACTTGTGATAATTCGGCAACGCAAACATAGCACTCCATCGCGTCTGATTTTATAATTCTCTATTTAGTTGTTTAAAATTCATGTAGTTACCATGAAACGAATAATTTTCATTTAATGAACAGAACACCTTTCATTGTAAACAATGGTCGATCATTGAAGGCGTACTGCGCCTGTGTGTGCTCATCATGTTTTATTAGTTCACGGAATATTTTTCTTTTATTTTTTTCCTGTAGGTATAAGTTTATTTGATTTTTATCATAATTCATATTTAGCCATTTCTTATTTTTAGGAGTAACGAGAGGCAGTTAATTTCGCCATAAAAACAAAATCAAAGGTACTTTAAGAACACAAAAAAGGCCCCTTCCCAATTTAAGCCCCCTCAGAACATTTTAATAATGATAAAGCTTACCTGATATTAAATAATACTTGATTTTCATTAAACATGACGAGTTTGATCAAAATCATTAAAGCCGCTGTTCAGAAAATCGATATAAACGCAAAAATGGGAAACAAAGTAATTAAATAAAGTCCCCCCTTCGTTTGATCGATTTTCATGAAATGTTTGTTGTGAATTCTCGGCCATATACATACATCCAATAGTCAGTTCGATCAAAATCGTTAAAACATTTTTTGAGAAAATCGAAAAAAAAAAACGTATAAATGAGACCAAATTTATTAAATAAAGTACCCCCTCCGTTTGACCAATTTTGACGAAATTATTTGCTGTCACATCGCGGGCATATACATACACCAAATACGCAATTTCAGGTTCGTACGGATTATAGTTTTTGAGCTAGTCTACACACAGTCCATTTCGCGGGACTTGGTTATTTGGACTCAGAGGACCCCAAAACGTGTATTTCCGTTGAAAACAAGTGAGTCTAAAGGCTTGTATTTAATTTACAATCTTCAAGTTTAAAAAAATAATTGTAACTCAAGAGATAACATTTCAAAAAGTATATGATTGTTTCGAATACAATCTATATAAATAAAGATGAAATTCTGTTAGTTTGTTCGTTATAGAAATACATACCGTTTGTCCTAAATTCTCCAAATTTCGCTTAGTGGTTCTTTCATACCAGGTGCGAATACCTGTCCATATTAAAATTGCATAACAGCCAATCTCTGGGTATATTCTTTGGGGCTTTTCTCATTGTTTTCAAAATTCCGTGGGTGAAACCGGGATATTAAAGCTAGTTATAAATAAATTAAAAATAAAATTATAGTTGTTACGTTGTCCAATAAATAAAATGTTGTTAATTATTTATTTTACAAAATCTAAGGATGAGTCGAAACTTTTGACTGGTACTGTACATCCAATAGTCAGGTCGATCAAAACCGTTAAAAGCTTTTTTTAGAAAATCGAAAAAAAAAACACGTAAAAATGACACAAAATTTATTAGTTCTTTCCAGACATGGTATATTTTCCACTCATTTCGATTAATCACGTTTTTTGATTTTTTAAATAGCAGTTTTCTTTTTACTCAAATATATTTTTAAAAAGAAGAAATATATTTCATTTGTTTTTATAATTATTATTTGTTTCTGATCCAATACTTTCCCTTACTATATATTTCATGTATAGGTAAGTTGAAGTAAAATGGAAAAATGTCTAATAGGCATTTTTAATGCAAATTTAAAAATATATTTCTCTGAAAAAAAAAAAAAAAATTAATCGCGGGTAGGTAACTCTTTTATGTCGAACTGATAACTCTGCCAATATAACTGGTAGGGAAAAAAGAGGTTTATCTGTGTGGAAGTGCCGTCGGGAGTTTACAATTGACAAATTACTCCCATGTTTCTGTTATAGCTGATAAGATCTGGCTGGTTTTGTGACGGTTATCTCCGTGACGGGTCGACTGGATTTCGTTCATCTTTTTCTGTCTTGTTAATTTTTCGTATCCGATGGCTTTCTACGTCATTAGTAAACGTTTAATTCAACACAGCGACTTCAATAATAGCCAACGAAAACCCTTTTCGTCACCATCAAAGCCCCCTAAATAGCAGCATGGAAATAAAATTTTGTCCTCCGTGTAATAATCTCCAAATTAACTCGCACTAGATATAATTAACTATTCTACAATACAATTAACTCGTAATCAATTATCATAACTCAGTTAACCTACAATTTCAAAGTACAAGGGGGGAGTTGGCTTAGCTGCTTAGATAAGAGCTTACAGGGCTTAATTAAATTTCTCAAAGTGAGGAATCGTCTTTCATAGACCATTCTCTAAATGGCATTCTCTAATCATCCCTTCAATATAATTCCCTTCAGTATAATAATCCCTTCAATGTAACTTGTCATTTGAATTGCCTCTAAGAGAACTACTCGTAATTCTTATTAAAGAACAATTATTAGAGAGGAATTCGAAATCTTAAAAAGGATGTCATGGGAAAACACACGCTCTCGATTTGAGTACTCTTCCTTTAAGCTGCAAATGACAGTGGGACGTAATATTATACGTTCATCCAACTTCTACTTCTAATTCTTCAACATTTACAAGAGTATTTTCTTTAACCTGTCCGAGACTCAGCCTTCATTATCCCAGTTTTCCCAAGAAAGTTTTTCAAACCACCTTTGCACCTTCCGTTCACAAAAGTTTTCTATATGTATTTCTTTCCGAGTTTACGATAAGTTAAAGCATCATTTTCTCCTTTATTCAATCCCCAAAGCAGAGAATGGCGTTAATGGTTTGTGGTGAGTGCCTTTATATTTTTTTTTGTATTTCCAATAAGTAAACATTTTGAGCGATAATTAAATAATTATTTTCATGTTTTTTCCGGATAACTTCTTAAATAAATTAAGAACCCAAAAAGGTTTTAATGGGACCACCTTGGGAAAATACTCTACAAGATGCAAAAGGTTTCGTTCCAATTGGTCCTTCCATCTCTGAGTGATCGGTGAACATACATAGAAAAAAAAAAGCACAAAAAAAAAAAAAAGACACGTAGGTATCGAATTGAGTAACCTCCTCTTTCGTTCGAAGTCGGTTAAAAATTAAATGATTTCCTGCAAAATTAAGAAAAAAATAATTTTAAATTAAAAGAAAATGAGTAATTAAATTCTGTTATTAATAGTTTTCTATATTTTTGCGCCTTAAGTATGTAATTAAAGAGAGATCGCTAATTCAAACAATTTAAATATTGCAACAGACTATAATGTATCTGTTTTAACACAAAAATAAGTAGCTACTCTAATTTCTGATAATATGGGGCATACCGCAAAAAATGAAAAGTATCTTCTACTACATTCTGATTACAAAGTGAACAAATGAGTTATGCTCTGCACGGTTTATTGTATTATTTAAATAAATATATTCATTTCTGACTCTTATTATTGTTTGTATCATCTCGATACTTTATTTATCCTGTATATAGTGATTTTCCCTCAAGTCGTGGTTTAATTCCTTTTTGTTCATTATTATTGTTTAATGTAAATATTCATGTAATTTAATTTAATTTCACCTGATTATTATTTATAATGTAATTATGGTTATATGGTCATATATTTGTTCATTTTTTCTCCTGATATATTTACTATTATATTATTCAAGAACTAAACAGCAGACGGACATGCTTATGGTGTTTTCAATGGAATTTGTCCTGTATTGTATGCAAGGTGTTATATTTCTTTCCAATCAAACTTTTTTATTATTCTATATAAACAATTCAATTGAAAAAGAGGGATTAGCAATATCGACATACACTGAAAGATTTTTGAAACCGACATTACGCATGGTGTATACAATATTTAAATACAGAGATGTGAATGAAAAAAGGCTCTGGAAAATAAATCATACAACTATGAATGAAGTACGTCTTACTGATTCAGTGTTAAGTGGAGAAACTCTGGAAGGTATTCCTAGACACAATTTCCAACAAATAAGATCATTTGATACTTTGTCCGATTCCCAACGGAAAAGGGGTAAACTCCATTTTTGTTTTTTTTAAGGGTATCGCACATTTTTTTCAATAAAACATTATTTTTCAACACAAGATCGCAATAATAAAATCCTAAGTGAATAAGATAAATAATTCTATTATGAAACAGTTCTTTGGTGAAAGGTACTTCTGGAATTCGAACGACGCAAGAGTTGTGTTTCTCAAAAAATCAGAATTTTTTCAAAAAAAAAATTTCCTCAACCATGGGAAACCATACCATCAATGGGATAAAGATTTACCACTTTTAGGAAAGCTTATACATTTACTGAACAATGAAGTCTTTTTAAAGAAGTTGATGTTGTGTATTGAGAAGTGGGACATGAGGGTTTGGTTAAGTAATTGACTTCGATCCATTACAAAATGTTGAATGGAATTCGTTTCTAAAAAAAGATTTAAAAATGAGAGATTGTAAATTTTCTTAAAAATTATGTAATTTTTATTCCTCAGAGTACGTTAAAGAATTGTAATCTACAGCTAATACAGTTTCGCTCTTGAAATTTTTCAAGTTTTTAAAATGTTCATTTGTATCAGCAAATAAATAAATGTATTCTGAAGACTGAAAATTACACACTATTTAAGGCAATTGAACACTCTTCATATGGCTCAATGATATTTGTGGTGGTTAAAGTTTGACAGGAACTATTAGCGCGAATAGTGAAGGAATCTGAAGTAATATTCGGAAAAACACAAAATGTGAAATACCTCTCAAACGAACAACTTCTTTAAAAAATTCTCTAAATAGTTCTTCATTTATTTTGTACTGTTCACTTAGATTCCCGTAGTGTGGATATCAAGAATAAACAAAAAATAATTAGTGATGAAAAACAAATCTGCCGTTTTATATACATATATATATATACTAGCAGACCCGGCCACGCGTTGCTGTGGCTCAGTAGTTATATCCTAATATTTTTAAACAAATACAGTGATACCAATATTCATTGATAAAGATGAAAACCTTTCAGCTAATCAAAATCCAACGTGATTGAGAATAGAGCATTACACCAATTAAAAGTATTTGGTAAAAAATATAAGAAAGTTAAAGTTTTTATTTTTTACATCTCATATTTCAATGTAGTTTGATTAAAAAGGAGCTGATTGTGTTTACGACTCACAGAGCTGCCAACTCTATCGCCCTCTTTTTATGGATCGGTATAAACTAACTCGAAATGGCTATATTTTTCCAATAATTTTAAAAAGGATGACTGAAGTAAGTTTTGATAACCTCAGCCATTGATCTATTGATTATTGGCCTAACACTACTTCAACTTGGTATTGTTAGTTTAACAAGGGTTTAATTTTGCTCAGGGTCATGCCAATCTTGGTTAACGCGTCATATATGTCCTTTTGATAGGCGTTTTTCTCAATTTCTTTGAGACCTCGATTTCCCAACCCTTCGGCTAATAAGTGTTCGGTAGGAGGGTGGTGTGTTGAAGCTTTTAATTTAGCAATATATTTGAGTGATAATAAATCTCTTCTTAAAGAGGTTTTTACATAATACAATTAAGAATTTTTATTTATTCAAGTACTAATTTGTTCAAAATGTTTTGGGTTAACCTGTTTTTTTTTTTTTTTTTTAGCACAAACCAAAGATTTGATGGTTTCCACACACGTGAGCAGGCGATACCCATTTCCCACGTGAGTTATGCCATTGCCCAAGGGAAAAACACGGATTTTCAAAGTCCAAGTGGACATTGTTTGCCCTTGGGATTGGTTTATGGTCATGGCAAAAGCCAAATGAATAGGATATTGAAGCCTTTTAAATTTTATTGAAAATTCTGTCGGTTCCAGAGTAATAGGTCTCAATAGGGCGATATCTCCTGTAAACCTTCCAGGCAACATTTTTCATTCAATAACATTTCCTGTGATCCTTTTAATGACCAAACGTGTACCGTTGCACAATTGAGGTGGATTTAAGTTACGAAGAAGAATGATCGGTGAGCCAATCTTCAACTGGAGATTGTTTGGGTGTATATCCAGGGAATTAAAAAATTCAGATGGGAAATTTACGGCTTCGTTTACATCTAGAACATTGTCAATTGATTTTGCAAGTTTATTTAATCGAAATAAACATTTTTTGCTGCCAAAATAGCACGATTATCCAGCCAATTATAGTCCAAATAATTGTTCAAAATATCAGTAAAGACACTTTATATTAGTTAATTTTTCGTCTCTACAACAGTGGAGAAATTTTCTGGTAATTTGATAAATTTTGAATTTCGATGCAGCTCTGCATTTCACCTTTTCCAATATAGAGCAATTGTTTAAAAAATATATCTGCCGATGGATTATTTTGCAGTAGTACTCTCATATTTATGGCGGATAAATCTGAAACTTGAGGTTACCCAAATAACAATTATTCCTGTTCAGTAGAGGTGTAATAATCATTAAATGTAAAATTTAAAAAATGCCGCGATTTGTAATCCTTTCTTAATCAACAATCATTTAAAGATATGTAAAAAATTGTATTCTGGTGAAATTAACAACGAAATATCATTCCCAATAATAGCCTACTTTAAATTAAAGAAAGGATTAAAATCTTCGCTAACATTTCTTAAATTTTACATTTAAAGATAATTACAACTCTGCTGAACAGGAAGTATCAGCCTCAATTCGATTGGGATTAAATTTTCTCAACTTTAAATTATTGTTGATAAAGGAGGAATTACAAATCTTCACTGACATTTTTTAAATTTTACATTTTAGATCTCGGGATGAAAATGATAAAAAGGTTTGGTAAAATAAAAAAAACATTTAAATAATAATAAAAAAACGAATAATGATAATAAAGAAACTTCTGTTAAATAAATCAACTGAAAATATAATATTAAAGCCTTAATTATGCAGTTCTTTAGCAAATCACAAAGTATCCCACAACACCTAATCAAAACACACTCTTTTTGTGAGGGAGTTTTTACGACTGGTTACCCGCAGTGTAGCCAGCTTACTAATTTTCACTAATTTTTGGCAACACTGACTCCCCAAGTCAGGTTTCTATTAGGTTACACCTATGACAGTAGGTGCTGTTACAACATTTATAGAGTATTATTTCAAATAATGGCCTAATTTAAATTATTAAAATGTATTTACTTTACTAAAAGTTGATATCAGGGTGGGCCACAGCAAAGCGTTTCAGCGCTTAGCTAGTAATTTAATTTAAATACAAATAAAAAAGGAAAAGGAAGAAAAAGTACCTACACATTTGAGAATTTATTGTAACCTTTTCTTGATTTATTTATTCTTTAATGAAAATTAACAATAAATACAAATTTGTATTACTATTTGTCTGTGGAAAATAATAATATAGGAACAAATAACTGCACTCATATAACGCAATACAAAATTATAATAATGATAACCTGTATTACAATAGCATGCTTATAAACAAAAACATTATGAAATCGACATATGACGCCATGTTAATAAATCGAAACACGACCTATTGTATTTGCAATAATTCGCTATATAAGAATTATTTTGATCACTAATCAAGTTAAAAACTATCCGGTCCGTTAAGTTGGCCAAAACTATATACATTGAACCAAATTTCATTAAAATCGGTTGAGTAGTTTCTGAAAAATAGAGAGACAAACATCGGGACACGAGATTTTTATATATATAAGGATATATATATATATATATATATATATATATATATATACACATACACTGAAATGTATATTAGTATATTAATCAAATAAATAAATTAAACATTATTCGATGTTTCTTTACTCATCAGCTCGTTTAATAATATAAAATATAAAAATGGGCAAGGATAAGAATTTGTCGGAAAAAAAGAAGGTATGGATTAATATTTCAATGAAAAATTGAATAAAAAATATCCACTTGGTTTGCTTTTTTATTTTGGAAAGCAATCGTTTCGATCCTTACATGTGGGTCTTCAGCAGGACTAAAAAGAAGACAAATATATGTGAATCTATGATAGAAGATGACAATCAAATGTATATCATGTAATTATTAATTTACATTCGTACATTCGTTCCTCAACGAATTATATCCAACAACACGACTAGAAACACTGCTCTCAACGCCAAACTAATTTAAACTAATCGAACAAAACTGTAATCCAAACCCCATGCAACTGACCTACAAACATATCAATGCTTTTAATCAAACTCTACTGCATTTAGGGATACAAATAAATAGTTTCAACATATTTCAGATATAAAAAGAAAACTAATTTATCTTACATTTGAAAAATTAATTTAAAAAAAAAAAGTTATAAGATATTTATTATTTTCACATCGTAGAGGATTTTAGATAATAAAGTTTTATCCATCAAATACTATCAATCAGCGTTTAATAAATACACTCATGTCAAATAGACATTAAATAAATTAATCTATTAGGGCATTAATCTAGACGAAACCCCTTGCTGTACACCAACACTTTATTTTTCCGATGCAATGGTCAATTTAAATTTGTTCGTTTTTTTTTTGTCGAAAGTCTTGTAGAGAAGGTAGGGTAACTGTACCATAAGTCGACAGTGCTCCAATTGTTGACATTTTGTACAAAAAGTGTGAATAATAAGATTCAGGGTTGATTATTTTGGTTCAAAATCTGGAGGTAATTTGCCAAGTTATACTAGTTAGCTGTGCTGCCATCGATATTAGTTTGATGAAAACTCAATCTTATTTGTAAGAGGTTATAATGCCGAATTTTCTAGTGGCCTGAAAACTTGGTTTCTGCTTCCCTGTTTCATTAGGGTGGAAGTCAAGATAAATAAGCTTTTTAGTTGGTTTATTTTAGTTCAATTGTGTTTTTAATTACTTTTATGTTATGCATTAAGTTCATGAGAATCATTTGATATCCTTTTCAATGTATTTATACAATGTTTTAGGTCATAAATGTAGGTGTTAACTATTAGAACAGAAATTAATCCTTAATTTCAATAGTTGACTAATCCTTAAGTTCAATTGTCAACTCACCACAAGAATTAACAAATAGTGTCCATCTGGGCGTGGTTTATGGAAATCTGAGTCTGGATGGATGACAGGTGTCTTATTTTATGAATTTATAGTTCGTGTTTTCTATCCATGGATCATTGAGAGTAAAATTGCATTGCCGATAATCCCATTCCTGAATGGACTAAGCATCTCATCTGACTCTCCCTACTTCCCAATTTTGCAAAGAACCTGAGATACTTCATCTGAGAGTTCATGATTGGAGAGTTTAAAATTGTGCAATCCCAACATTAAAAAAACGAAAGTTCTGGCCATTACTAAAATCTATTTATCATACTTACTTAACTGGATCATCTCATTTTTCGTTTATATATGTTTGTTTTTTTGTCTCATTTAAGCTTTTTGTGTAGGAAATAATTAAATTGTGAAAATTTTATTTTCTTTCCATTGTGAATTTACTAGTTTATAAATAAAAAAAAATATTAACTTTTATTGCAGTCCTTATTCATCCTATCTACTAAAAATCATAGGAAATCAAAAATAATTGCATTTGTCAACTTTAAAACCATAAATGTCAACTTTCCAAACCTTTACTTTTTGATGTGTCAACTATATAGTAGACCATAGGATATTGTATTCCCAGTTTTCTAGATGGATAGGCCTAACTAAATTCATACACATTGGTAAACAGTGTCAGTAATACATTTTTTTTTCTTAAACTGTCAACGATTGGTTAAGACAGTTACCCTAGTCTTTAATATGAAGAAATTTCCATACTGTAACTTTGAAAATTAAGATAAGGACACCCTTTCCAGTAATTGTTTAGAGAGAAGTGGGGGGTGGGGGTCTCAAAAATGAATCTCATGAAGTACTTGATCAATCTACTGTTAGATTAATCTATTAAAGTGGCGTCATGTGTGTTCCACCTCTTCCCTACACTGATTATCCATGAAGCGGGCGAAAATAATGGAGGGGGGTTAATTGAAGATGACGGATACTTTGCAGAAACTTAAAAACAGTATGAGTAGGTATATATATATACATAAATTTTAATTTAATTGTGAATATTTTTTGATTTTCACTAATAATTTATTTATTTCCTAAAATTGTTTGATATTAGAAACTCATATAGAGCAAATCTAGAATAGCGAGTAATTTAAAAATTAAATTTCGAGATTAATATTTGAAATTGCAGACATTTTTATAAAAATGTTATTTTAAAAGTTTTATCTTAAACCAGTTTTTTTTTTGTTTTTTTTTATATCGTATTTCAAACATATTTTTTTGATTTATTTTTATTTAAGTTTGGTTCGTTTGCAATATTTGGAAGGTGCCCAGTACTAAGGGAATTTCGTCTTTTTTATTTAGCAAAATCATTACTTAATAGCTATGAGGTAATGAATTATCTTAACGGCAAGGACAGGGCAGTTTATATATATATATAAAACAAGAGTCATGTTTCTAAATATTTACTTAGATAAATTTAAAAGTTTAATTTTTTTTTTCTCATTAGTTTCTTATATTTGAATGCACTGTGTTAAAATACTTTACTAAAATACTTTTTTTTTTTTTATTCAAGTTTGGTTTGTTTTCAATATTTTAATAGTGTACAAATGAACTTATTTAGATTCTAATGAAAAAAAAATCATTAAAGGTTTTCTATCAAGTTGTCAATCTACACCTGCTCATCTCATACTCGTTAGCATTACTTGGACAACCTCGCTCCACAATCACTCCCGGATTCCAACAGTTCCCACTTAAACTTTGCTACAGATTGGTTTGAGAGGGGAAACATATCCCCACAATTTATACGTGTAAATAACGATGTCGTTATCTGTCCGACCCCCTAGTTCCTCTTGAGGGGATGTAAACTGTAAATCAAACTAGAATTATAATTCCCTCATAGCAATGAACCAGAAGGCACTCCACATACAATATTCACTATGTTTCTACTCGACTAGATGTTTATAAAATAATGCAAATTATCATTAATTATATGTTATGAATTCATTAATAATGTTATATATATAAATGAAGGGCCTGTATGTTTGCTACTTGAGAACTTGATAAATCTAAATATTTTACAGAACATGGCTGTTTTGCCAAATAAAGGCCATATATATTCTTTATTTTAATATTCCAATGAAAAAAATGTTATAATGAATAGAAGATAGAAATAGGACAAATATTAAATTATGGTTAGCGAATAACTTTTACCATAATATTTGATTGCCATATACAGTCGAACCTGGATAACTGGAATCTCTTGGTGACAGGATTTTAATTCCACTTAAACAAGGTTTCACTTATCCAGGGTGCAAACAACTTGTAATTTTTATAAAAAAATATTACAGCACATACTTAAAAACCATATATACATAAAATATTGATACAATTATTTGATATTTTTTGTAATGTGAAAATAAAATAATGCAGATTACAAGATAATTATGTACGAATGTATTAATGAAAGTATTCACTTATTTTTTTCTCTACTTTACTTTGGCACCTAAAAATGTTTTTTTCTATGTTATATATTTTATGAAAGATTTCACCTTCAGCCCCTTTATTCATTTCAAAAAAAGTCAGCAACATCTCAATAATATTTAGTGCATCATTTTTCGGGACTGGTAGCCTCCCTGGCTCTTCTGAATTTTCATCTCCGTCCGACGTTTTAATTTTTTCAAGGATTTCTTCATCATTCAGCTCTCCTGCTGTTATAATTTCATCATTATCATGTGGACATACTGTTTGAATATTGGAAGCTTCTCATTGGCATCTCCTATCACATTTTTCCAATCTTGTGGCTGAACAGGATAACCCTTCACGTTTTCTTAGAAATGTGGATTCCACTTATAGAGGTGAATACAAAAATCCCACTTACAGAGGTAACTCCCAAAAAAATTTATTCTCCTTAAAGAGGTGAAAACTTTCGAGTTAAAGGGTTTATTTAAGGGAAAAATGAAGGGACAACAAGTTATGTACCACTTATAGAGGTATTCCACTTAAGCCAGTCCCACTTAACCAGGTTCGACTGTATTAACATAGAAATAGGAAGAAACCCCAAAAGTACATATTATTTTTACCGTTGGGACGAAATAGGCTAAAGAATAAGATATTCCTGTATTGGAATTAGACCGGGAATTAAGTGATATTTCTATTCCCATAGATAATAGATGATTCCTATTTTATTTTTCTTGGAATATCGTCTTTGAACCTCAGAGGGCGTATAAGAAAACTTGACCCGACCCTCCAGGTTTTCTACAATCATTAATGATTCTCTTTGTTCAATGACCAGTTCATTTATTCATTCTTTTTGATAAATATACCCTTTATTTTACGGGAAAAAAATACACAAAGACACCTTTACAAATAAAATATATAATGAGATGGATCAAGCAGATTTAAATTAATATTTCGAATATAATGGTCATCTGTTTTCAAAATTATTTTCATGTAATTAAAAAATATAAAGAGGTTGGAAAATGTAATGTCTAAAATGAAGTTGGCTATCCCAGCTATCGGGCTGGTAGGGTTAGTGATGCATAATTTAGAAGCTCCTTGTGTTTTTGGAGGAGGGTCAGCCTCGAGCTTCAACCGCCATATTTATCTCTCCGCTGATGATGCCTCCCTTATTTATTAACACTCAGCCCTGGAGCTCTCTAACCAAGTTTCTTTCTGCCCTAAAGAAACTTCAGACTGCCAAGGGACCATCATGCTTTATGTGTATTTTACGTCTCCTGTCATTCACTTCATATATAACTTTATAAATTTATCTAATAAACTAGGGCAGCCAATGTAAAGTGAAATGTGTGAAAAAAAACAACAAAAAATCAAGTGGTTAAAGATATTGTTTTTGTGGATAAAAGAACTATTCATAAGTTGAATATAAATAATAACAATAATAGAAATAGAAATAGGTTCGCTTTAATCTTACTGCTGTTAAGCAACGTCGAGCGTGTTTGGTACTTGGATGGGTGACCGCTCCATTCAGGTGACCACCCGCCAATAAACGCCACGCAGTCCAAGCCTACCCCCACCCCCGGGTATGTGAGGCCCATCAGCCTATTGGAGGCGACTCACACCGACCGGGCATAGGAGTGATGTACCTTCCCCGTGTATCCCATCGAGAATCGTGGTGTGGTTTTCCAGGATATCAGTTACCGCCCAGAGGTTTGTTACAAGGACGGTATGCTTCAGGGAAAGAAATATAGGTCCTCGGGGCCTGCTGACTCTGGGCTACCATATTTCTTGGACCTAGACCAGTTTGTCACTGTCCTTAAACGCGAGAGAGCTGACGCCATCGGTGGGAAGGACACTGCCAAATTGGCCCCAATGGGATTGGTTATGGAGCTATGGGTAGTCTGCCGCTGCACTAAGGTGACCCTGGCTCGCAGCAACGTGAGGTTTGGGCTACCCCCTCCAGGCTGTCTGTGCTCCTGCAAGCAACACTGGTGTCTGTAAGAAGACCATAATACGCGGCCAAAGGTATCATTAGGCCTAATGCGCCAACAGAAAAAAAAAAAAAAAATCTTACTGCTATATAAGGAATTTTTAACAAATATTAATATGAAAAAATTTATATAAAGGGCGAAACGGTCTGAAAAATGATTTTAAATAAATATTTAAATTATGATTTTGGAACTCACTACCTAATAATATTTATAATAATAATAAAGCTCAACGAACCGGAAGTTTGCACTCGCAAGTTTCCCAGTCGGTCCCGTCCTTATTAACACGTTGACGCCGGGACTGTAATTCATGCTCCTCGCTCATAGCTGGCTCAACTTATTGATTTCTATTCTTTCGGAGGGGAGTTATTCCAGTGCATTATCCAGTATTGACAATCCAACAATAATAAAATAAAAAATACAATCCTATATCGTCGTCGAAAGTTTTTTGATTGACTAAGGAGTCCGAAGCGTCAGTCTAGTGCGGGCTACCGGTGGTACACGCGTAATATTTTAGGGATTCGTTCACAACCGAGTTTCGCAATTTTTCATGCCCATTTTATTCACCGCGCTGATGTCGTTTCTATTTTAGTTACCAGATATTTTTCACTCAGTACAGCGTTTTGTAAACGTCTAAATTCTCCGGTTGATTCATCCCTTTTCTGTCGAAATATTCTATGCAACAACTTATTTTCAAAAACCCTCAGCCTTTGATCATTCCTCAATGTTGGCGGCCATGTTTCACAACCTTAAAGGACTGTAGGAAGAATAATAGTTTTCCTAATATACAAAACAATAATCTGCTCACAACCTTAAGGATTCTAAAATTACTTTCAGCGGAGTTAATTAGATTTTTAAAGACAAGGGTGAGATAATATAAATAAATTAAAACAGATTTTATTTATAAGAAAAAAAAAAGGTCTTAAAATACCTTAATGGTAAAAATTATTGAAGAATAACCCTGCCATATGGACTTCGACTTATGCAAGAATTCAATTACAAATAAATAAATGTAATAATACTTATGTGTCTTACGAGTTGTATCACCTACTTATTATATACTAAATTATTAAATATTATATGCTTCTTATTATATGTGAATACGTACATTAATATATGTAAATCATAATCAAATTTGAGTATGAGTGAAGCGATTAGTCTCTAGATGTCTCTATTTCTTATTTTTTCTTCTTTTCGACCCTATTCATTATAATTATTTTCTTAGATGAGTTAACTTATGTATTTATGAAATTAGATAGGTCGAATCTGGACTGACGCACAGTGGGACGAATCTAGGTTGAATCTATCTATCTAGGTTGAAATAGTTGACATCAATTAATAAAAAAAATCACGTCGGTCCCATGAAAACAACAAACTAGCTAGGTCGTTTACAAATTATTAATCGCTTGAAGAAAATATTAACAGAACAATGGGGGGTTGAACACGGTAGTTCCCTCATAATGCTCAGTCATTTTATTTCAAAATTATATTGTAAAATAAATAAAATCGATAAGTGGATTTCTGTTTTTTGAAAAACAATTTATACTAGATAATGGAATATGGTTCAGAAATTAAGTTGATATAAGTTCTTGGTTCTTTAAACGTGGATATAGTACAGAGTATCCTCCTTTATTTTTAATAGTCGGTAAGCTATTTTTTTTTTTAAATGGAATTACTAAAAACCTACACCGATCTACACCCAGATATTTTAACAGAATATAGTCCACACTATATAGAAATAAATTATTCATTATGAATTGCTAATACCTGCTAATGAAGGTGTATGACATTTTTAAATGTGTAAATCTCTATTAGAGCTTAGAGAGTATATTTTTATAATTCGGAGGCAGTGCTGAAGTGCAAATGAAATTCATAAAAATATATTGATCCAGTTTCATTAGAATACATTCCAGAAATCTCCAAAGATATAGTAATGGCAATTTTTTTTTTTTTTTTCCGAATGAGATTTCTTTTATTTTTTGGGACAGAAGAATAGATGAAAAAGAAAAAAAAATCATGCCGGTCTCATGAAATCATCAGTCTACCTTAGTCATTCAAAAACCACAAATTCCTTAAAACAAAAGCCAAAAGAATAAAAAAAAGGTTTAACACCGAAAATCCGTCACGATGTTAAGTCAGATAATTTTCACATCTTATAGCAAGTGTGCCAAAATAGATAAGTGTACTTTGTTTTGTTTTGGAAACTAATTTATACCTGGCTATGAAAGACGAATCGGCAAGGAAGTTAATATCTTTGGCTCTCATTTTAATTGGCTTTAAAAATGAGGAGTAAACCCATTTATTTCCAGTAGTCGGTAAGATACTTATTTTATTATTTAAAAAAATGGGGTTACCAAAAATCTACTCTGAACTACACCCAGATATTTTCATAGAGTATTACCAACACTAAATAAAAAATAAATTTTTCTATACGAATGGCTATTACCTGTTTATGTGGGTGTGCGGTTTATTTCAGGCGTAAATCTGTCATTAGTGAGTGGTTTATTACGAGTTAGGGAACAATACAAATTCAGCCTGGTTTAACCATGTAACTTTGTCTAGTCGATATTGTAGACCTTTAGTTATTTTATTTTCAAAAGAGACTACCGGCGTTACCTTAATGATTTGTGAAGCAGAATGTAGCCTGGATTAAGATATTTCAGATTTGAATGAATCAGAATGATGAAATATTTGTTTTTGAGAGTTTGATATTACAATTTAATAAATATTTAATTTTTAAATTTATTTTATGGAATTTATTAATTTATGTTTTATTTTAATTTATTATTCCATTATATATAATTTACTCAAATGATTATATTTCATTTTTTTCTATTTTAATTATACATTTTATTTTATTTAATAAATCCTTAGTCAGAAACATTGTGTTGACTTTTATTTATTAATTCATGGTTAAATGTAATCTTTTAGAAAAATTAAAATGAAATAAATCGCTTCCAGAATTATTTCCACCTAGATTGGCGATTCGTCCCACTGTGTGACGGTATAATAGGCCATACTTCCGTTAATGTTTTTATTTTGTAATAAGGAATGTTATGTAAAAACTAATAAAAACAATTATTCATTCATTAGAAAAAAAATGTTTTTGTTTTGATATACTTGACAAATTTCATCCCAAGAGTAGAACAATATGAATATTAGGTATTTCATTATATTTCTATGTCAAAAATATATAATAGGTACATTTAAATTGAAAAATATTAATTTTCAACTTTTTTACTTAGTTTATGGCTTTCTATGTGTTGCATCCTACCTGAAGATAGGCGATACTCTGCGGCTGAATTAAGTGTACAAACCATTGGGTGAACCGGAAATATTGTAGATGGGGGTTCCCTCAAAATAAATAACACTAGTATGTATCTTTTACATATATAATAACGACGTTTCGACCCCAATTTCGGGTCCTCATTAGGGGTAAATGAGAAAAAAAAGACTAATAAGAGAACAAATATATGCATGTATGAAGAAATGTCAAATACATGTGTAACATCATGTCAATATTTGAATTCAATAAAAAATTATGGATATTAAAATGTAATATTAGTGTAGGGGAGAGCGGGGTTGGTTGGCGTAGGGGGTAGGTTGGCCATCGGCTTATAGTTTCTGTCACACCTCTTGTGAAGGCCCCACCATTGTACCATGTCACCCGCTCGACCTCGGGAGTCTTGTCCTAACCTAACCTTTCGATTAACCAATTTCTTGTTTGATTGTTCTCCCCTGTTCTGGCAGCCATCTTTCACATGATCCCTCCTGTGGGGTTAGTTGGCTCTCTTCAACTGGGTTTTATTGGCGCAATAGTAATTCACAAAAGCAAGGTAAACATAAAGAAAGGTGAAACTACCAATTGTCTTTAGTTCCAGCAAGGAGGATGAGAGCAATTTGTCTTATTCAGAAAGTGACGACAGTCTAAATTTCTATCTTCTTCTATTGTCATTCTATTTTCCCTTAAAAACTGTTAAAAACCGATTCAAAATTATTATACCATTATAATGCAGCTTTTAATAACAAGTGTCAGGCAGAACTTGAATGAGATGGCTAAACAACGCCACCTTCTAAGGCCAACCTGCCCCCCCCCCCCTTGGGGGTTAATTGGCCTACTCTGGATTGTCAAATTCTTCAATTTTCTATGATCTTAGTATTAAATATTATGTGGTGAAAAAAATACTTGAAGTACTCTAATACTTGGAGTTTACAGTGGTATCAGCCCTATTTGGATTATATGAACAGGAACGACTCAACAATCAAAAAAGTGAAAACTGTTGCCAACCAACCCCGCTCTCCCCTATATAATCTTTCTATCATTGTAGTATATAATGTTATTATTATTGTTGTAAGAACATGATAAAAATAAATGAAAAATGAGATTAAAATCTGTATCTAACTTTTCAAGGGTAATGTAAAGTAATATTAAGATGTAGGAGAAAAAATTAAAACTATGATGATTACAATTGAAGAGTCCACGGAAGAAAGGGGGGATGTCATTTGGAGTGCTTTCCAAGAAAATCGAGTTTTTAGGTTTGGATCTTTAATTACTTAAGTATCTTTTATCATTTTTCTTCAATTTTTTTATATGGCCTTTTCCTTTTTGTTTTGCGTGCCAAAATAAAAAAATTGCCCGAAACAGACATAACACGCTTTTAAAAAAAAAATGTTTTAGTAAAGAAAAACAATCTAAACATAAAAGAAAGGGGGATAGTCCTGGACGCTCCCCCTTTCTTCCCTGTTTTATTAATGAAATGGTGATATTAATACACAATCCATATAACCTCTAACATGACTCTCCCCCATTCTAGGTTTTTCCGCGAGGACATTCCCCCTTTCTTCCGAGTACATGGTTCTTTCCATCGCTTGTAACCAACCGACTGTCATTTTTTCTGACTATTTCTTTTCACCAAAATATTCTACTCAACTAGACGAACAATTATATACATATAACTACAATTCGGAAAAAAATTGACTCTCCCCCTTTCTTCCGTGGACTCTTCAATTGTTAGTAATATGATTAATATTTGATAATTTATATGAAGATTAGAATGCTGAGTAAGAATGAAGCCTATGTCAATAATATAAAACTAGCTGACCCCTGCGAAGCATTGGCACTCTAAACCACTTAATTAAAGTACACACCATATATTTAGTAACGTATAGTGCGTCTTGGGCATAGACGGAATATAGATATCTGTGCCGCGAAAAGCGAGTGGGCTGATTCTATTGAGTGAAATCGTATTTTTTTGCTTGTAACTCGCGAATGATGGTGAAAATCGGAAAAGTGTTTATAACCAAAAATGTTTATTTTTGTTTTGTTTGTTAACTGTAAAGCCCCTTAGACTAAAGTTAAAAGTATATTAAGGCAAATGACGTACAGGCTATGGAATAACAGATGGCAGACAACTACGAAAGGAAGACATTTATACAAATACATTAATAAATTAGAAAACAGACAAAAGCTACTGACAATCAACAGTAGACTTACGCAGGTACTGACTGGTCACGGACCAACAAGAAGTTACTTACATCGATTTAATATAATAGAAGACAACAAATGCTTGTGCGACGGACAGACAGAACAAACTTATGACCATCTTATATTTGACTGCCTCTTACTTGACGCACAGAGTTATAAATTATTACGAACAATTATGGTCCGTGGGCACAATTGGCCAATCAGTAAAGAAGAACTGCTTTTTAGTTTTGGCCGGGAATTTCAGGAGTTTTTAGGTAGAATAGACCACGATAAATTATGAGAAATAGATTGGACAGGCGACACCACATAGGACATCATGATATAACCATATTTTTATTTTTCTTATTTATTATTTTTATTTCATATCATTTTCTATTTTAATATTGTCTGAATTGTCATTCTATTTATTATTTTAGTAATGTATATATTTAGGAATACTTTAGGAAAGTATTTTGTAATTTGTATTTTGTTGTAGGTTTTGTATTTTTTATTTTGTTTTGAATTCTGTACTTTGCATACTGTTGTTTCAATTTGTTGTAAAAATATTCTGAAAAATAGTATTTAAATTATTTTCCTGCACGCAGTATCACCCGATGGAACGTGCAGGACTTTATGTAAGTAATAAACTCCCCCGTGCCCAAGGTTACTGGAATGGGGAAAACATAAAAAAAATAAAAAATAAAAAAAAAAATAAAAATAAAAATGTTTCGACTCGAAAAACTGAAAAACATGACACCTTCCGAAGAGCCATACGATCATATTGAAATTTTCCCTGTGAATTGCAGTTTTTCACTTACAAATCGCAAACGAAGGGGTTAATCCGAAAAATGTACATAGCCGAAAATGTTTTCTTTGAAAAGATTGACGCAATTGAGAAGCGCTGGTAGCGAAGCATTCCCACTCTAACCTACTTAAATCCCACTTGTAAATGTAGATTATTTATTTTCGAAACGTAAGCTTAAAATATTTACATAGTATTTACGTGTTTACACGGCCTCTTTGAACACTATGTTTGAAGTCACGATATGGTTATCTGTGATTGATTACTGGTGGGTTTGTTTTACACAAACATAAATGTCACTGAATGAGCGCACCCTGGAAAACGCCAAATGCAACTGACCGTGTGAAAAAACAGGGTGAGGCAAGTACAATCCTGCTTCTGTAGGCGTCTGTCTCCGTGCCTTATTAATAGTCACCGCAAAGGTCACTTTTATAGGAAACTGCTTCCTACTATGTTTGAAAGGCACGGTAGGATCAGAAGGGATGAGGTTAATCCGTGGTATGACGATAGCTAGTACAATCGATTTCGCTGTGATAGTGTAGTTGCCCAAGTGAGTTACAACCAATCTGGCGCCATTTATTAAGCCCTGCTTAGCGTTTAGGTTTCTTATGATCATGAAAACAGCATGTTTCTTTAGTATGAGTTTATGAGGTGGCATAGCAGAGGGGCTTAATGAGTTCGAAAATTCTAATGGATACAACTGAGCGTTTTCCGTCTCTTCGCAGACAACCGAATCAGAACTGAGACAAATCGTTTCCTGTCCAGGTAGCGATTTCGAAATAACGTAATCATTAATTGTGGTACAATCGTCATTTTTGGATATAATATAGCTATTGAATAAAATTGGTTAACATTGAGTTCATTGATTTCTGTGAAGTTGAAAACAATGGAAATGAGGCTGTTGTAGTCACAATGGCAATGTTTTGAAATCGCGATGATTTGGTTGGGGTATTCTGGAAAAAAATTTTACAATTTTACTTCAAAGAGATTTGTTTTAAAGGAGATAGGTCAAAAAATAAAAAAACATAAGATTTCTTGCCAACATTTCAATTTATTTAAGCTCTATCGAACCGCAACACAATACAAATTTTAACAAAAATTTTTACCAGGGATTGATAATATGACAAAGTAATAAGTTATGCTTTTAAGGATGTTAAAAAGAATTTTTATCTTTTACAGCGTCCGTCGATTTATCCGGAGAGTCGCTTGAACGGGAGCCGGATAAGCAGGAGTATACTGTAATTGCTAAATGTGAGAGTGAAATTTTCTTACGCTACAATTAATTCTAAATCGATAAGGCGAAACCACATTTATAGAAAGTAAGCACGACAGTACCTTACATTTGCGGTAACGTAACACTGTAAGTAGTAGACCACGTGCTGCGGAGGGCCCTAACCCAGGCGTTATCTCAAAAATGGTAAGTTTAGGGCTTTAAAACACAAACCCCAGTTTAGTTCTAAAGAATCAAAGAACTAATTCTGAATCCAACGATACCACATTCATGGAATTTGAGCACGACAGGACCTTATAATTCATGAAAAACCGATTTTTAGGCTTTGTGAAATAATATATGTCGGATAGTGTTCAATATATAAAAATGTAAAGTAAAAATTAATTAGATAGAAAAGTATCTAATCAGATAAAATGTAAGTTTTTACGGAAACATAAAATTAAGGAAAAAATTCATAGTTTTTTAGGTTTTATTAGTACTATTTTTTAATTTAAAAAAAATGGAATATTTTTTTCTTGCGATGCAAAATTACTTAATTAATTGAGATTTATCGATTATAGTTGAATGAACAAATATAGAAATTAAATAATACAATGAGTCACGTTGGATTTTAAATAAAGCAATATAAAGAGAGAAGCTTTTCCAATGGAAATCGTCGATTCGAAGAGAAAAGTGCGCGGAGCAACACAGTGGAAAATAACGATGTTATTCAAAAGTTCGTTTACAATCCACACTTTTATTACGCAAATCAGAATGGAACATTCTTTTTCCGTTATTTAATTTTTTTTTTTTTTTTTGTAACGCTTTTTTTAAGTTAGGTATTAACCCATTTTGATCGGAGATGGAACTGTATATATTAATATAAGAATTTTATCTTTTTAATTAATACAAATGTTTTTAAGTTATTATATAAAATTTCAAATATCTTTTAATTTTTTTCAAATTGTCTTTTTTTTTTGTGAACTTGAAAATTCACACTAAATTATTGGTGTTTCGAAAATATCAAGAAAAATAAATTTAAAATTCTTTAGGTTAATCTAATCTTGATTAATGAAATTCAATAACCATATACTAAGGCCTTATGCACACGGGGATACTGGAAATGAACTAAACCAGTTGGTAACTTGGGTTTCTCACCAGTTACAGACTGATTAGTGACTTGACTCCGCACACGAGGCTACTCAACATCAACCGAAATCTCCAGTTCGTTAAGTGTTGTCCTGGATATCGCTCCAGCAATGTGGGAAAGTCGAGTGATATTTATTAATTATAAACTATCTTCTGCCATAAAAGGCGTACTGTGCATGCATGGGCTCTGTTTTGTGAGTTGACGGAATATTTTTCTTATTTGCTCCTGTATATGTTTACTTGATTTTTTTCATATTTCATATTTAGCCATATCTTATTTTTAGGCGTAACGAGAGACAGCTAATTTCTTTATACAAACTAAAGCAAAGATACTTTAAAGGAAAACAAAAAAGGCCCCTTCCCCATTTAAGCCCCCTCAGAACATTTTAAAAATAATATTGCTTACCTGATATTAAAGAAGACTTGATTTTCATTAAACATGACGAATTTGATCAAAAGCATTAAAGCCGTTTTTGAGAAAATCGAAAAAAAAAAACGTAAAAATTAGAAAAAAGGTTTTTAAATAAAGTGCCCTCTCCGTTTGATCAATCATGATGAATTTTTTTCCGTCACATCGCGGGAATATACCTACATCAAATACCCAGTTTTATAAAAATCGCTTGAGCCGTTTTTGAGAAAATCGAAAAAAACGTAAACGTAAAAATGGGCAAAAAGTTATAGAATAAAGTACTCCCCCCGTTTGACCAATTAAGATGAAATATTTGCTGTCACATCGAACACACAGACCATTTCGCGGGTCT
This sequence comes from Aelia acuminata, assembly GCA_911387785.2. NCBI lineage: Eukaryota > Metazoa > Arthropoda > Insecta > Hemiptera > Pentatomidae > Aelia > Aelia acuminata. The sequence goes on from OU426980.1 coordinate 4,740,575, forward strand.
AGGTTATTTGGACACGGGGGACCACCAAAAAGTGTATTTCTGTTGAAAACCGGAAGTCGAAATTTTTCACGATCGCAATACTTTCTCTTTCTATATATTTCATGTATAGGTAAGTGAAAGTAAAAAACTGG